>OZ023319.1:46911914-47271914 GCA_964007375.1 Ophion obscuratus
GTGTGCGTGGTGCGTGTGCGTGTGCGTGTACGTGTGCGTGTGCGTGTGCGTGTGCGTGCGTGTGTGTGTGTGTGTGTGTGTGTGTGTGTGTGTGTGTGTGTGCGTGTGCGTGTGCGTGTGCGTGTGTGCGCGTGTGCGCGTGTGCGCGTGTGCGCGTGTGGGCGTGTGCGCGTGTGCGCGTGTGCGCGTGTGCGCGTGTGCGCGTGTGCGCGTGTGCGCGTGTGCGCGTGTGCGCGTGTGCGCGTGTGCGCGTGTGCGCGTGTGCGCGTGTGTGCGTGTGTGCGTGTGTGCGTGCGTGCGTGCGTGTGCGTGTGGCGTGTGCGTGTGCGTGTGCGTGTGTGTGTGTGTGTGTGTGTGTGTGTGTATTGAAACGGTTCGCGATTATTTGCGAAAGTTTTGGTTTCCTTTTCGGGCCGTCGTTTACGCGGACTATGAGGAAACGTGGTCGAGCGGCGAATATTTTGCTGAAGGATGGTTTTTGGGGTTCCCGTAGCCTCCTGAAGAGCGATGTACGTTACGTGTGCCGGAATTGATGATTGGGATTTTGAGAGGTTTTTTGGAGATGCCTCAGTGGTAAGAGGGTCTCAGAAACGCCTGTCTCAATCCGTCATCATCGGCATTTGATGTGTCGGATTGTCGTATTTGATATGAATAGGTGAGAGAACAATTATGCTCGTTAGTACGTTAGTTCGGTGATTCCAAAGAGATTAGTTTGGGTGTAGCGACGTTTACAGGGATCTGGAACGAGTGGCGAGAAGCGCAGTCGTGTTGGAAAGACAAGGACAGGAAGAGTCGTGCGAGGTGTAGCGCGCCCGCGATTCACGGACGCGGTCTTTCTCTTCTTCGTTCACTCTCTCGCTCGCACTCGCACCGGCCGCGAGCGTCGTCGTGTACGCGTAACGCCGGAGTCGGGGTCGCTTCTGTAGAAGAATGCCATGGCCCTTGAATTTACTGTTAATCGGTTTATGTGGCGATACTGTCGGTTGGCACTGTTGCAAAGTGCAACAAAGCACATGGTTGCCAAGCCGTGGAGCTCACGCGCTAGAAAAGCTAGCGTTGTTAATACGCGTGCTCGAGGCCGGGTTTTCCAGCGTACCCCGAGTGCGTATAGCGGGCCGTCCGAGAGGGACGGCGGGCCTCCTCGGTGCCAAGCAAGGAAGGCCAAAACCAGTGAAGCTGTTTAAGAATAATCCCTGTTGTGCAGCGAAGCGCGATCGGCACTTCACGGACTGCAAACTCCGAGTATTTGTACGTGAAATGCGTAGTATGGCGATCGATCGTCCTAGTGACGATCGATCGGATGTTATTTTAGAGTTCCCTAACTAGCAATCACCACGACGACTCTATTTCCGAGGTCGGACATCCAGCGCAGTGCTGGGGCTCCCCAAGGAAATAGAGTATCTAACCCGAAGCTGGATATATTCTTGGATGGGACCAAGGGTCAGGCCGCGAGGCCTCCATCCGGCGATCCGAGATGTCGGATAACAGTTGACTCCACGTGTAATGATGAGTATTTGGCGAAGAGTGCTGCTCCGGCCGCTCGTGCACGCCCTTAAATAGCCTCAGGCCCGTCAGGAGGAATTCCATTTCTCTTGCGAATCTGGAGGACTAGGTAGGGAATCACGCCGCCGAGGAACACTCCGTTGGTGGGGTGACAGCGTTGGTGATTTTGAGGAGATTCGCATACTATAGCCATTTCGAGGGACAAAGTATATCCGATTGTTCGTCTCTTTGATATTGGGTGCACATTAGGTGTGAAGAGGCGTCGTGATGAATTTGGGGCGCACTCTTGTCTGATGGGAGTGATCGTATCGCGAGACTCGAGAGATGTTAGACAAGGGGTGGGGACTCCTGCGGCTTGTCCTGCTCCTTGCGATGGGCGGAGCTCCTTGCGAGGTGTCGCGGACTCGCCCCGTATGCTTAAGGCAAGCGTCCTGCCCCACCGGCGGCATGGCCGGTTGGTCCGACCATGGGCCATCGCACGCATTTATCTCGGAGTTGGTGTGATACTTGCGTGCCAAATGTGACGGATGCCCACCTGGGCAAGTGAACCGTTACATCGCTGTTATTCGCTGATGGCGCTCCGCCCATCGCAAGGAGCAGGACAGGCCGCAGGAGTCCCCGCCCCTTGTCTAACATCTCTCGAGTCTCGCGATTCGATCACTCCCATCAGACAAGAGTGCGCCCCAAATTCATCACGACGCCTCTTCACACGTAATGTGCGCCCAATATCAAAGGGAGGAACAATCGGATATACTTTGTCCCTCGAAATGGCTATAGTATGCGAATGTCCTCAAAATCACCAACGCTGTCTCCCCGCCAACGGAGTGTTCCTCGGCGGCGTTATTCCCTACCTAGTCCTCCAGATTCGCAAGAGAAATGGAATTTCTCCTGACGGGCCTGAGGCTATTTAAGGGCGTGCACGAGCCGGAGCGGCACTCTTCGCAAAATACTCATCATTACACGTGGAGCCAACTGTTATCCAACATCTCGGATCGCCGGATGGAGGCCTCGTGGCCTGACCCTTGGTCCCATCCAAGAATATACCCAGCATCGGGTTAGATACTCTATTTCCTTGGGGAGCCCCAGCACTGCGCTGGATGTCCGACCTCGGAAATAGAGTCGTCGTGGTGATTGCTAGTTAGGGAACTCTAAAATAAAATCCGATCGATCGTCATTAGGACGATCGATCGCCATACTACGCATTTCACGCACAAATACTCGGAGTGTGCAGTCCGTGAAGTGCCGATCGCGCTTCGCTGCACAACAGGGATTATTCTTAACCAGATTCACTGGTTTTGGCCTTCCTTGCTTTGCACCGAGGAGGCCCGCCGTCCCTCTCGGACGGCCCGCTATACGCACTCGGGGTACGCTGGAAAACCCGGCCTCGAGCACGCGTATTAACAACGCTAGCTTTTCTAGCGCGTGAGCTACACGGTTTGGCAACCGTGTGCTTTGTTGCACTTTGCAACAGTGCCAACCGATAGTATTGCCACATAAACCGCTTAACAGTAAATTCAAGGGCCATCGCATTCTTTTACAGAAGCGACCCCGACTCCGGCGTTACGCGTACACGACGACGCTCGCGGCCTGTGCGAGTGCGAGCGAGAGAGTGAACGAAGAAGAGAGAGACCGCGTCCGTGAATCGCGGGCGTGCTACACCTCGCACGACTCTTCCTGTCCTTGTCTTTCCAACACGACAGCGTTTCTCGCCCACCGTTCCAGATCCCTGTAAACGTCGCTACACCGAACTAATCTGTTTAGAATCACCGAATTAACACACTAACAAGCATAATTGTTCTTCCACCTATTCATATCAAATACGACAATCCGATACATCAAATGGCGATGATGACGGATTGAGACAGGCGTCTCTGAGACCGTCTTACCACTGAGGCATCTCCAAAAAACCTCTCAAAATCCCAATCATCATTTCCGGCACACCAAACGTACATCGCCCTTCAGGAGGCTACGGGAACCCAAAAACCATCCTTCGGCAGAATATTCGCCGCTCAACCATGTTTCCTCATAGTCCGCGTAAACGACGGCCCGAAAAGGAAACCAAAACTTTCGCAAGAAATCGCGAAACGTTTCATTGGCGCTCAACGTGGGGCCCGAAAGCCTTGCATCATACCCTGATAATGTACGAAATGAAACTCTCGTGGAAATCACGAAACGTCTCATTTTCATTTTTATTTTCATCTTCGTTCTAACGAACTGTCACAAATGTCACATTTTCGCGAAATGTTACAACGGCGCCCAACGTGGGGCTCGAAAAGCTTTCGCAATAATCGCGAAACGTTTCATTGGCGCCCAACGTGAGGCCCCAAAGCCTTAGGAAATTTCCTGAAAATGTACAAACTACCGAACGTATCAACACACGCTCTAGCTAATTATAAAAATAGATAGTTAGGCGTTGCAATCACAACTAGCTCGGATAGCCAGCGTAAGCTGAGAAAAATCCCTATTTCAGGTCATTTCTAATAAGATAACACAAACCAACGAGAAACGGGCACTCGCACACGGTGCATGCTCGTTCTCTCTCAGGAAAGCCGAGAAAATATCTCAAGCAAAACTACAGACAGAATTTGTCTCAAAATCAATCACGTAGAAGCATAAGAGGTGCGAGTATTCGCGCACACGTGTTTGCTCGTCCTCTCTCTTGGGAGAGGAAATAATCTCCCGTGGTAAATTACGAATATTTCGTCTGTCTCACTTTCACCAAGCGAACAAAGAAAACGCGCAATATCGAGTACGAATACGCAAACGCTTTGGCAAGGCCACGCTAATCCCGAGCGACGAGAAAGAGCAAGAAAAAAAACTTTTTTTCGTCGCTCGCGTGTCGCAGGGGATTAACGAGCCACGCGTACGACTCGATGTTTCGGACACCTGAAAAAAAAAAATACAGGCCTCGAGTCTCGAGACTCGAGTATACCGCAAGGCCGTGAGAGAGACGGAGATATAAAAATCTGTGTTCACCACGGGCGGACAAAATCATAGCTTCAAAGTCGAAAATTAATTCCGACGTACTGCTCGGTGCTCGAGGAGTACCTCCCCTCTTCGCGCACCGTGGCTTAGCGCGACGAAATGAGCGAGGTCCAGAACGGGAATCCTCCTCAGGAGGGGCGGGCGCTAAACCTCCCGCCCCGTGCCGCTACAGACTCGGCCCTCGCGACCCGCCTACCCGCCGAACCCAACGCCCTCGCAAGCAATGTGCGGAGCGAGCCGCGGGGAGGTGAGAGGGGGGCGCGTCGCAGGGACGACGGTACCGGGAACGGAATGAGGGGTCTTCCCGCTTGGAACCCTAATATTCCTGACCCGCAAAACTCGGACGATAACACTCGTTCACTACCGGACGAATCTCAGTTATCGTTATCGGCCATCAAAGAAATGATGTCCAACATCCAACGCCGAGTCGATGACGACGCAAAGGCGCTCACGGCAACCCTTCTCTCAATTAACGAGAACTTTGCCAAGAAACTCGAATCCCTTGAGGAGGTAGTGAATGTCCAAGTCAGGAGCCTACTTCAAAGGCCTCCCGACGCAAACTCGACTATCGAACATTGGGGTAATGAACCTCTTTCTTCCACGCGCCACAGCGCACCAACGTCGAGGTGACACTGCCCCCCACAAGGGGAAGTGCATCCGATCCCGGATGAAAGATTAATCAACCTAGGCAACTTGGGTTTACCTGAAAGGAACGCCCAAGAAATTAACCATCGACATGGGAATCCTATCAGGGACAATCCCACTACTTACCAACCATCCACGCTACCACCATCACGTGAAGATATTCCTCAATGCACCCGCGCGGGAATAATGAAAATAAGCGCCCCCACCTTCGGAGGGCATGATCACGAACTTCCCTGGCAGTTCTTGACGGACCTGAGAGAATACCATCGCGTATTTGCCACTCGCTACGATTTCAAAATCATCGTCTCTCAGTGCTTCTCAGGTCTAGCCCTTCAGTGGTGGAAGATCTCCAGAAATGATATCCACTCCTGGGAGTCCTTCGAACGAATGTTCCTCGAACGATTCTGGAGTGAGGATCGGCAATACCGCGCGAAAAATAAAATAGAATATGGATGGTTCGATCCTCGCAAAAAGGAATCTCGATTTGGGTACGCTCTTTCGTTAATTGGGCTGGCAAAAGATCTTCGGCCGCCCCTCTCCGACAAGGAGATTATTGACAAAATGAAAAGACACTTCCCCGAGGAGGTCCGAATGATCAACCGGGCGAAATGCATCGAATCCATTCCGAGCCTCCTCGACCTACTGTCATCACTAGATGAAGAAGGGCCGGGAAATAGAGAGCGCGAAGGCTCATGCCGTCCGCCTCGACCAACCTTCGCGGGGTTCTCTAGGGAACCACCACGCCAAGAATCCCATCTTGGGAACAACAAACCACGATTCGGGTACCTTAGAGGCCCACCCGAAAAGGGACAATTTTCCGACAGTCGCCGTGACAATCTCAAGGCTATCCAGAGCCTCGAGATTGTAGAGACCGCCGCTGAATGGATCGCCGATCCACCCGATCCCTCCGAGCAGGGAAACGAGCAGACGTCACCCCCTCCTGCTTCGCAATGAGGGTGGTGACGCTCGGCCTGGGTAGGGACGTGAGAGGCGATCTCTTAGCAGAGGAGCCTGACTAGGGAGATGAGTCCAGAGAATGCCCCAAGATCGCGGCACTAATTGCGGGTATCTCGGTGTGTGCCCTGGTGGACACGGGCAGCCAAGCTACGGCGATAGCACTAGACCTCTTCAACAATCATCCGGCGCTTCAGGCGTGTCCCACGCTACCACTTACTAGGACCACCGTCACGGGAGCGACGCGGGGACGCACCACTCCTGTCACTAAACAAATATACGCGGAGATCGAAATCCGCTCGTTCAAGGTTCCGCATACCATATTGATTGTTCCCAACCTCACGAGCCCGTGTACCTTAGGGATAGACTTCCCCGTAAGAACACGGTCGATTATAGATCTGGGACAATATAACACTTGCTGTTGCTAATGAAACCTAATGAAACGGCCAATATCAAAGAGAGGAACAATCGGATATACTTTGTCCCTCGAAATGGCTATAGTATGCGAATGTCCTCAAAATCACCACCGCTGTCACCCCACCAACGGAGTGTTCCTCGGCGGCGTGATTCCCCACCTAGTCCTCCAGATTCGCAAGAGAAATGGAATTTCTCCTGACGGGCCTGAGGCTATTTAAGGGCGTGCACGAGCCGGAGCGGCACTCTTCGCAAAATACTCATCATTACACGTGGAGTTAACTGTTATCCGACATCTCGGATCGCCGGATGGAGGCCTCGCGGCCTGACCCTTGGTCCCATCCAAGAATATACCCATCTTCGGGTTAGATACTCTATTTTCTTGGGGAGCCCCAGCACTGCGCTGGATGTCCGACCTCGGAAATAGAGTCGTCGTGGTGATTGCTAGCTAGGGAACTCTAAAATACCATCCGATCGATCGTCATTAGGACGATCGATCGCCATACTACGCATTTCACGCACAAATACTCGGAGTGTGCAGTCCGTGAAGTGCCGATCGCGCTTCGCTGCACAACGGGGATTATTCTTAACCAGCTTCACTGGTTTTGGCCCTCCTTGCTTGGCACCGAGGAGGCGGGCCGTCCCTGTCGGACGTCCCGCTATACGCACTCGGGGTACGCTGGAAAACCCGGCCTCGAGCACGCGTATTATCAACGCTAGCTTTTCTAGCGCGTGAGCTACACGGCTTGGCAACCGTGTGCTTTGTTGCACTTTGCAACAGTGCCAACCGATAGTATCGCCACATAAACCGAATAACAGTAAATTCAAGGGCCATCGCATTCTCTTACAGAAGCGACCCCGACTCCGGCGTAACGCGTACACGACGACGCTCGCGGCCTGTGCGAGTGCGAGCGAGAGAGTGAACGAAGGAGAGAGAGACCGCGTCCGTGAATCGCGGGCGAACAACACCTCGCACGACTCTTCCTGTTTTTGTCTTTCCAACACGACTGCGCTTCTCGCCACCCGTTCCAGATCCCTGTAAACGTAGCTACACCGAACTAATCTCTTTAGAATCACCGAACTAACGTACTAACGAGCATAATTGTTCTTCCACCTATTCATATCAAATACGACAATCCGACACATCAAATGCCGATGATGACGGATTGAGACAGGCGTCTCGGGGACCCTCTTACCACTGAGGCATCTCCATAAACCTCTCAAAATCCCAATCATCATTCCCGGCACACGAAACGTACATCGCCCTTCAGGAGGCTACGGGAATCCCAAAACCATCCCTCGGCAAAATATTCGCCGCTCAACCACGTTTCCTGATAGTCCGCGTAAACGACGGCCCGAAAAGGAAAAAAACCTTCGCAAATAATCGCGAAACGTTTCATTGGCGCCCAACGTGGGGCACGAAAGCCTTGCATAATATCCTGATCATGTACGAAATGAAACTCGTGGAAATCACGAAACCTTTCATTTCCAATTCTATTTTCATCTTCGTTCTAACGAACTGTCACAAATGTTACATTTTCGCGAAATGTTACAACGGCGCCCAACGTGGGGCTCGAAAAGCTTTCGCAATAATCGCGAAACGTTTAATTGGCGCCCAACGTGGGGCCCGAAAGCCTTGCATAATATCCTGATAATGTACGAAATGAAACTCTCGTGGAAATCACGAAACGTTTCATTTCCAATTCTATTTTCATCTTCGTTCTAACGAACTATCACAAATGTCACATTTTCGCGAAATGTTACAACGGCGCCCAACGTGGCACTCGAAAAGCTTTCGCAATAATCGTAAAACGTTTCATTGGCGCCCAACGTGGGGCCCGAAAGCCTTAGGAAATTTCCTGAAAATGTACAAACTACCGAACGTACCAACACACGCTCTAGCTAAATATAAAAATAGATAGTTAGGCGTTGCAATCACCACTAGCTCGGATAGCCAGCGTAAGCTGAGAAAAATACCTATTTCAGGTCATTTTATGATAAGATAATACAATACAACGAGAAACGAACACTCGCACGCGGTGCATGCTCGTTCTCTCTCAGGAAAGCCGAGAAAACATCTCGAGCAAAACTACCGACATAATTTGTCTCAAATCACTAACGTAGAAGCATAAGAGGAGCGAGTATTCGCGCATAGGTGTTTGCTCGTCCTCTCTCTTGGGAGAGGAAACAATCTCCCGTGGTAAATGACGACTATATTTCGTCTGTCTCACTCTCATCAAGCGAACAAAGAGAACGCGCAATATCGAGTTCGAATACGCAAACGCTTGGCAAGGCCACGCTAATCCCGAGCGACGAGCGAGAGCAAGAAAAACATTTTTTTTTGTCGCTCGCGTGTCGCAAGGGATTAACGAGCCACGCGTACGACTCGAAGTTTCGGACACCTGAAAAAAAACAAAAAATACAGGCCTCGAATCTCGAGACTCGAGTATACCGCGAGGCCGTGAGAGAGACGGAGATATAAAAACCTGTGTTTACCACGGGCGCATAAAATCGTTGCTTCAAAGTCGAAAATACCTAATGAAACGATTCGCGATTTCTTGCGAAAGTTTTGGTTTCCTTTTCGGGCCGTCGTTTACGCGGACTATGAGGAAACGTGGTTGAGCGGCGAATATTCTGCCGAAGGATGATTTTTGGGGTTCCCGTAGCCTCCTGAAGGGCGATGTACGTTTCGTGTGCCGGAAATGATGATTGGGATTTTGAGAGGTTTTTTGGAGATGCCTCAGTGGTAAGAGGGTCTCAGAGACGCCTGTCTCAATCCGTCATCATCGGCATTTGATGTGTCGGATTGTCGTATTTGATATGAATAGGTGGAAGAACAATTATGCTTGTTAGTGTGTTAATTCGGTGATTCTAAAGAGATTAGTTCGGTGTAGCGACGTTTACAGGGATCTGGAACGGTGGGCGAGAAGCGCTGTCGTGTTGGAAAGACAAGGACAGGAAGAGTCGTGCGAGGTGTAGCGCGCACGCGATTCACGGACGCGGTCTCTCTCTTGTTCTTTCACTCTCTCGCTCGCACTCGCACAGGCCGCGAGCATCGTCGTGTCCGCGTAACGCCGGAGTCGGGGTCGCTCCTGTAAAAGAATGCGATGGCCCTTGAATTTACTGTTAATCGGTTTATGTGGCGATACTATCGGTTGGCACTGTTGCAAAGTGCAAATAAGCGCACAGGTGCCACGCCGTGTCGCTCATGTGCTCGAAAAGCTGGCGTTGTTAATACGCGTGCTCGAGGCCGGGTTGTCCAGCGTACCCCGAGTGCTTATAGCGGGCCGTCCGAGAGGGACGGCGGGCCTCCTCGGTCCCAAGCAAGGAGGGCCAAAACCAGTGAAGCTGGTTAAGAATAATCCCTGTTGTGCAGCGAAGCGCGATCGGCACTTCACGGACTGCACACTCCGAGTATTTGTGCGTGAAATGCGTAGTATGGCGATCGATCGTCCTACTGACGATCGATTGGATGTTATTTTAGAGTTCCCTAACTAGCAATCACCACGACGACTCTATTTCCGAGGTCGGACATCCAACGCAGTGCTGGGGCTCCCCAAGGAAATAGAGTATCTAACCCGAAGCTGGGTATATTCTTGGATGGGACCATGGGTCAGGCCGCGAGGCCTCCATCGGGCGAACCGAGATGTCGGATAACAGTTAACTCCACGTGTAATGATCAGTATTTTGCGAAGAGTGCTGCTCCGGCTCGTGCACGCCCTTAAATAGCCTCAGGCCCGTCAGGAGAAATTCCATTTCTCTTGCGAATCTGGAGGACTAGGTGGGGAATCAAGCCGCCGAGGAACACTCCGTTGGTGGGGTGACAGCGTGGGTGATTTTGAGGACATTCGCATACTATAGCCATTTCGAGGGACAAAGTATATCCGATTGTTCCTCTCTTTGATATTGGGCGCACATTAGGTGTGAAGAGGCGTCGTGATGAATTTGGGGCGCACTCTTGTCTGATGGGAGTAATCGTATCGCGAGACTCGAGAGATGTTAGACAAGGGGCGGGGACTCCTGCGGCTTGTCCTGCCCCTTGCGATGGGCGGAGCTCCTTGCGAGGTGTCGCGGACTCGCCCCGTATGCTTAAGGCAAGCGTCCTGCCCCACCGGCGGCATGGCCGGTTGGTCCGACCCTGGGCCATCGCACGCAATTACCTCGGAGTTGGTGTGATACTTGCGTGCCAAATGTGACGGATGCCCACCTGGGCAAGTGAGTCGTTACATCACCCCTCCAAGGTCGCAGTCTCTGCCCCCGGTGCGCGACGACCTTGTTACCTCTTCCCCGTAACACGAAGACCCGATGCACTCTTGCGGGTGCACGCCTCCTCGATGGCAGGGTCCTCGCAGGGCGCTTGTTCGAGTTGTTTTATTCATGATGTATCGAGGTCTTATCCCGTCTTGCGACAGAATGTGCCCAAAAGAATTAGTCTCCTTCTTGAAGAAGTGAGACTTTTCTAGGCTGGGAGTCAGTCCGTGTTCCAAGAACCGTTGGAACAGCTCCTCGAGGCATGTGAGGTGTTCCTCAAAGGTCTCGGAGGTGCATAGAATGTCGTCGACGAAGTTGGTCACGTCGTGAAGCCCTTGAAGGACCTTTTCGAGTCCTCTCACCAGACTAGCCGTGCTGGTGGAGAGACCAAAGGGCGTCACGCGGAATTCGTATACTTTCCCACGATGGGAAAAGGCGGTGTATTTTCTTGATTCCGGGTGTAGAGGGACCTGCCAAAAACTGGCACGCATGTCGAGGGTGGACAGAAATGACACGCTACGGCATTCCTGGAATAATTCTTCCGCGGTCTCCATGCGTTCATGGCCTGGTTCTAATATTTGGTTTATTCGCCTCGCGTCCAGGCACAGCCTGACTCCGCCATCCTTTTTTCGGGATATCAGGAGTGGGCTGCTGTAGGGACTTTTCGAGCGCTGAATTATTTTTTGATTGATGAGTACCCGTATTTCTCTCGGGCGGTAGGCGTGGCGAGGGCGGTAGGCGAGGGGTACGGGGTAGCTCATCGCCTTGAAAGGTTCGTGCCATTTTACCTTCAGCACGTGTTGGTAAGATAGGAGCAAACCAGGTCTTTTATTAAAGACCTGTTTGTGTTCTTCGAGAAGGTTCCAGAGAGCTTCCTTCTCGATTGGTACGAGGCCGGTTGTTTCAGAGACCTTTAGGTCTATTTCATGATCTGTGACTTCCTTGGAGTCGAGGATTGCTCCTCGATCGGTGATGTGTGTGTCGAGATTGGTGGCTTGCAGGGGTATGGATTGATGGGCCCTATCATCCTCCCTGCTGTCGAGAGTTATGTTATATTGTCCCAGATCTATAATTGACCGCGTTCTTACGAGGAAGTCTATCCCTAAGATACACGGGCTCGTGAGGTTGGGAACAATCAGTATGTTATGCGGAACCTCGATCGAGCGGATTTCGATCTCCGCGTATATTTGTTTAGTGACAGGAGTGGCGCGTCCCCGCGTCGCTCCCGTGACTGTGGTCCTAGTTAGTGGTAGCGTGGGACACGCCTGAAGCGCCTGATGATTGTTGAAGAGGTCCAATGCTATCGCCGTTGCTTGGCTGCCCGTGTCCACCAGGGCACACACCGGGATACCCGCGATTAGTGCCGCGATCTTGGGGCATTCTCTGGACTCATCTCCCTTGTCAGGCTCTTCTGCTAAGAGGTCTCCTCTCACGGCCCTCCCCAGGCCGAGCGTCACCTCCCTCATTGCGAAGCAGGAGTGGGTGACGTCTGCTCGTTTCCCTGCTCGGAGGGATCGGGTAGATCGGCGATCGATTCAGCGGCGGTCTCTACAATCTCGAGGCTCTGGATGGCCTTGCGATTGTCACGGCGACTGTCGGAAAATTGTCCTTTTTCGGGTGGGCCTCTAGGGTACCCGAATCGTAGTTTGTTGTTCCCAAGATGGGATTCTTGGCGTGGTGGTTCCCTAGGGAACCCCGCGAAGGTTGGTCGAGGCGGACGGCATGAGCCTTCGCGCTCTTTATTTCCCTGCCCTTCTTCATCTAGTGATGACAGTAGGTCGAGGAGGCTCGGAATGGATTCGATGCATTTTGCCCGGATGATCATTCGGACCTCCTCGGGGAAGTGTCTTTTCATTTTGTTAATAATCTCGTTGTCGGAGAGGGGCGGCCGAAGATCTTTTGCCAGCCCAATTAACGAAAGAGCGTGCCCAAATCGAGATTCCTTTTTGAGAGGATCGAACCATCCATACTCTATTTTATTTTTCGCGCGGTATTGCCGATCCTCTTTCCAGAATCGTTCGAGGAACATTCGTTCGAAGGACTCCCAGGAGTGGATATCATTTCTGGAGATCTTCCACCACTGAAGGGCTAGATCTGAGAAGCACTGAGAGATGATGATTTTGAAATCGTAGCGAGTGGCGAATACGCGATGGTATTCTCTGAGGTCCGTCAAGAACTGCCAGGGAAGTTCGTGATCATGCCCTCCGAAGGTGGGGGCGCTTATTTTCATTCTTCCCGCGCTGGTGCATTGAGGAATATCTTCACGTGATGCTGGTAGTGTGGATGGTGGGTGAGTAGTGGGATTGTCCCTGATGGGATTCCCATGTCGATGGTTAATTTCTTGGGCGTACCTTTCAGGTAGGCCCTAGTTCTTTAGGTTAAGTAATCTTTCTTCCGGGGTCGGATGCACTTCCTCTTGTGGGGGGCAGTGTCCCCTAGACGTGGGTGCGCTGTGGCGCGTGGAAGAAAGAGGTTCATTACCCCAATGTTCGATAGTAGAGTTTGCGTCGGGAGGCCTTTGAAGTAGGCTCCTGACTTGGACATTTACTACCTCCTCTAGGGATTCGAGTTTCTTGGCAAAGTTCTCGTTAATTGAGAGAAGGGTTGCCGTGAACGCCTTTGCGTCGTCATCGACTCGGCGTTGGATGTTGGACATCATTTCTTTGATGGCCGATAAAGATAATTGCGATTCTTCCGGTAGTGAACCAGTGTTATCGTCCGAAATTTGCGGGTCAGAAATATTGGGGTTCCAAGCGGGAAGACCCCTCATTCCTTTCCCGGTACCGTCGTCCCTGCGACGCGCCCCCCTCTCACCTCCCCGCGCCTCGCTCCTTACATTACTTGCGAGGGCGTCGGGTTCGGCGGGTAGGCCGGTCGCGAGGGCCGAGTCTGTAGCGGCACGGGGCGGGAGGTTTAGCGCCCGCCCCTCCTGAGGAGGATTCCCCTTCCGGGCCTCGCTCATTTCGTCGCGCTAAGCCTCGGTGCGAGAAGAGGGGCGGTACTCCTCGAGCACCGAGCAGTACGTCCGAATTATTTTTCGACTTTGAAGCACCGATTTTATGCGCCCGTGGTAAACACAGGTTTTTATATCTCCGTCTCTCTCACGGCCTTGTGGTACGCTCGAGTCTCGAGACTCGAGGCCTGTGTTTTTTTTTCAGGTGTCCGAAACTTCGAGTCGTACGCGTGGCTCGTTAATCCCTTGCGACACGCGAGCGACAAAAAAAGTTTTTTTCTTGCTCTCGCTCGTCGCTCGGGATTAGCGTGGCCTTGCGAAAGCGTTTGCGTATTCGTACTCGATATTGCGCCTTTTCTTTGTCCGCTTGGTGAGAGTGAGACAGGCGAAATATATTCGTAATTTACCACGGGAGATTATTTCGTCTCTCAAGAGAGAGGACGAGCAAACACGTGTGCGCGAATACTCGCTCCTCTTATGCTTCTACGTGAGTGATTTGAGACACATTATGTCGGTAGTTTTGCTCGAGATGTTTTCTCGGCTTTCCTGAGAGAGAACGAGCATGCACCGCGTGCGAGTGCTCGTTTCTCGTTGTTTCGTGTTTTCTTATTATAAATGACCTGAAATAGGTATTTTTCTCGACTTACGCTGGCTATCCGAGCTAGTGGTGATTGCAACGCCTAACTATCTATTTTTATAATTAGCTAGAGCGTGTGTTGATACGTTCGGTTGTTTGTACATTTTCGGGAAATTTCCTAAGGCTTTCGGGCCCCACGTTGGGCGCCAATGAAACGTTTCGCGATTATTGCGAAAGCTTTTCGAGCCCCACGTTGGGCGCCGTTGTAACATTTCGCGAAAATGTGACATTTGTGACAGTTCGTTAGAACGAAGATGAAAATAGAATTGGAAATGAAACGTATCGTGATTTCCACGAGAGTTTCATTTCGTACATTAAGGTAGTCGGCCCAGTAATCGTCAACTTACGCAAATTGCTCGACTTTGCAAATTTATGTAGCTCAACTGACAACGTGGATCGAAGTTATTTCAAGTAATTCTTAATCAGTTTTTTATTTCGAAGACGAACGTCTTTGTGTAAGTCCCGTGCGTTGTACAGTTTTCTCAAAAATATTTGGTAAAGGTTATAAGACGCTATTGTACGGGTCATCGTCATACCGTCATGACAGTTAGTCTAGTAATCGCCATGTGAACGTCCCACTAATCGTCACATGCGTTTAAACTGCTTCGACTAATTATGCAGCGGTCTGTAGGCCTTTGTTGACCTGATTGTGTTTGCATATACGACTCCAAAATAATTTTTACTCACTCAGTGACAAACTTTTTATTTGTTATTAAATTAAAACATAAATTTCACTTACATACGATTCAACGATTATTATCACAGTACGTACGTATTTTCAAAATTAACATTTGATTTTTATAATGTATCTGATACCTTAATGCCTACTTTTATTATTACTCTGTGTTTCTTAAATATTTATTTTATGCAGTCTTGCTGCAGCTATTTGCGCTTCTTTGGTAATTCGTTGCTTTGCCTCTTTGGCTTCTTGTTTTTTTCTTTTCATTTCTGCACCTTCCTTTGCTTTTTTTTCGCGCTTTCTTTTTCTTTCTTCTTTCTGGAGCAATAGTTGTACTTTCTTATTTTCTTTCTCCGTATAATACTCCTTCCATTGTGAAGAGCTAACAACTGCAGGAATGTTCTCTCTACGCCTACGTTTATTATTGTTTACGTTCGGATTCGCATCCTGGAGCGCTGGTGGCCAGAATAAAGTTTTCTTAAATACTGAGGATATAGACGCATTCACCGCGTTAGTTTTCTGTCGCTGAAGTGATGCTTCCTGAGCCTCTTCATCGGTAACCTCTCCAGTATCACCTGAGGTAGGTACGATGGGTTCTTCGGTTGGATTGGTAAAATTCGAAATCTCGAGCACCCGGCTTTGTTGAAGATCCATTGATTCGATTTCAGAACTGCCGTAGTCAAGGAGGTCGGTATCCTCACCAAGAATGATGATTTCATGTTTCTGATTTATCATATTTGGTACGTCCTCGGTTCTCTTGTTAAGTGACGGAACGTTTTCCTTTTCTCCGGCTTTCCTTTTCAATGAGATCCAATAATTGAAAAGACCAAGATCTTCGACAATTCCGTTCCATCTCTCGCCACTTTCCTCGAAATTATTAATTCTATCGATGGATAGTTGGCTCTCGAAGTATCGCAACTGTTCCTTGGCTTTGTGTAGATCTTTATCGCGAGTCCCCTTATCCGTCGATCGGTGCATATCAGTTTGAAGAAGTTTGGAGTAATCCACGGCATCTGCATCGAAAGGAAACAGACCGCACGCCCGGAAGCCACTTTGCAGATTTTGCGATGAATCAATGGAATCGATGGCTAATTTCAATAGAGAAGGGAACGTTTCTCGTCTCATCACCGTTGCGTTGTGCTCCATTCGCCAATCGTGAACTACAGTTTTCCACGCTTGTTTCAGAGGACGAAACATGGCCATGTCCATAGGCTGTAGCATGTGAGTGGAGTTTGGATACAGAGCCACTAAGGCGTTCTGATTAGAAGAGCAGAAATCGCTGAGAGCCATCGTTATATGAGAACTATGTCCATCGACATACAAAACGATAGGCAACGGAATTTTCTGCTCGAGTAACCAAGGGTGGAAGATATTAGCGATAAACTCATAGAAACTTTCAGCTGTCATCCACCCATTGTCAGATTTGCCAAGACCCCATGATTCTGGCATAGCAGCCACTATAGGTGCTGGCATTCTCTTGCATTTGATCATGATCATCGGCGGGGCCAATTCCCCTGCAGCGTTTCCTGTCACCAAAGTCGTAATGCACTCTTTGTCGCCACTGTTGATGAAGTTATAAACCGCTTTTTCACCTTTCTTCACCAAAACTTGGTTGCTCTTCGGACTAAGAAAAAATGTGGTTTCATCGCAATTAAAGATTCGTAGAGGATCTTTGATAACGTCGATGAAATTGTCTTCCACATAATACAGCTCAATCTCCTTGAACCAGTTCCTTATCTTCTCCTCTGTTACCAAAGCGAGAGGTCGACAAAGGTTCTGAGGTGATCGTTTCGAAATCTCAGGATGCCGTCTGACGAAGGCTTGATACCAGTGTCTTCTGGGTCTGTTGTTAACGAAAGGAGTTTCTTTACCAGCAGCTTAATAAAAATGTTTACACTGTCCAGTAAATGATTTTTTGTTACTGGAAAACCGGCTTTTCCAAGTACAATGATCCACTTGACAAATTGCTCTTCTTCAGCAACTGATAGAACCGTCGCAGGTCCCATTTTGCGTCCTTCTGGCACTTTATTTTTCAGTTTGTCCGACAACGTAGTCCGAGGTAGTTTGTACTTGATACTCGCATGGCGTATTGACATGCCACCTTCTCTTACCAATTTCAAAGCGTCCCTCATTTGGTCTTCTGCGTATTTCAGTGCTGGAGCCATAGCTGTAAATGCAGAGAAAAATTATATTTATCTTCAATCCGAGATGAGAAATACGCACCACTCAAAAGAAAATCCTTTTTTTAACCAACCAACTACGAGTAACAAATGTGAGAGAACAAACTTAATCAATTTTAGAAATAAAACTAATTATGCCTACTACGTAAGAATTATAAATTTTATTCGTTTTCAATAATTATAAACGATTGTTGTATCATAAAATAATTTTTAATATCTTTTCCATCGAGTGGTGTACATCTGTGTTCAAGACGTACCCAGTTATCGACATGGTCATGACCCACTAATCGGCAATGTTTATTTATATGTATATCTTTTTGCTATCGCGAATATGTGTATGACGATTACTGGTCCGTGGATTCTTCAGACAATGCCGATTACGGATCCAATATTTATTTTCTGTTTTTCTATAAACTAATATACAATTCAAAAGATTTGTTTATGCCAACCTTGTCCCAGTTATCGACAGCCATGGCGATTAATCGACAGAGTGTTTACATTGCTGAACCAGTAATCGTCATACATGTAAACTCGTTAAACTTATAATAAAACTATAATGTTCGATGCTGAACGCAAAACTGAGATTCTTATTTATAACTGGAAGATAAACTTACCTCAAGTAAATCCTCAGGCATTCAGAAATCACCCGATATCTGACACGGTTCACCTTAACCTCCCAAGGAAGGATTCGGCCGAAATGACAGATCGACGCCGTAGCTGAATACATTTTATTTGATTATTCTTGAATACGTATACTTACGAGTGTGAGAAAGTGATACAACATGGTAAATACCTTCTAGACGCCAATGTATCACAGACCTGCACGCACGACTGATTCTTAGCTTAAAATACGTGTTTGTTGTGTAAACATGGCGATCACTAGCACCATGACGACCAATGGGCCGACTACCTTATTAGGATATTATGCAAGGCTTTCGTGCCCCACGTTGGGCGCCAATGAAACGTTTCGCGATTTCTTGTGAAAGTTTTGGTTTCCTTTTCGGGCCGTCGTTTACGCGGACTATGAGGAAACGTGGTTGAGCGGCGAATATTCTGCCGAAGGATGGTTTTTGGGTTCCCGTAGCCTCCTGAAGGGCGATGTACGTTTCGTGTGCCGGAAATGATGATTGGGATTTTGAGAGGTTTTTTGGAGATGCCTCATTGGTAAGAGGGTCTCAGAGACGCCTGTCTCAATCCGTCATCATCGGCATTTGATGTGTCGGATTGTCGTATTTGATATGAGTAGGTGGAAGAACAATTATGCTTGTTAGTGTGTTAATTCGGTGATTCTAAAGAGATTAGTTCGGTGTAGCGACGTTTACAGGGATCTGGAACGGTGGGCGAGAAGCGCTGTCGTGTTGGAAAGACAAGGACAGGAAGAGTCGTGCGAGGTGTAGCGCGCCCGCGATTCACGGACGCGGTCTCTCTCTTCTTCGTTCACTCGCTCGCTCGCACTCGCACAGGCCGCGAGCGTCGTCGTGTACGCGTAACGCCGGAGTCGGGGTCGCTTCTGTAGAAGAATGCGATGGCCCTTGAATTTACTGTTAATCGGTTTATGTGGCGATACTATCGGTTGGCACTGTTGCAAAGTGCAACAAAGCACACGGTTGCCAAGCCGTGTAGCTCACGCGCTAGAAAAGCTAGCGTTGTTAATACGCGTGCTCGAGGCCGGGTGTTCCAGCGGACCCCGAGTGCGTATAGCGGGCCGTCCGAGAGGAACGGCGGCCCTCCTCGGTGCCAAGCAAGGAGGGCCGAAACCAGTGAAGCTGGTTAAGAATAATCCCTGTTGTGCAGCGAAGCGCGATCGGCACTTCACGGACTGCACACTCCGAGTATTTGTGCGTGAAATGCGTAGTATGGCGATCGATCGTCCTAGTGACGATCGATCGGATGTTATTTTAGAGTTCCCTAACTAGCAATCACCACGACGACCCTATTTCCGAGGTCGGACATCCAGCGCAGTGCTGGGGCTCCCCAAGGAAATAGAGTATCTAACCCGAAGCTGGGTATATTCTTGGATGGGACCAAGGGTCAGGCCGCGAGGCCTCCATCCGGCGATCCGAGATGTCGGATAACAGTTGACTCCACGTGTAATGATGAGTATTTTGCGAAGAGTGCCGCTCCGGCTCGTGCACGCCCTTAAATAGCCTCAGGCCCGTCAGGGGAAATTCCATTTCTCTTGCGAATCTGGAGGACTAGGTAGGGAATCACGCCGCCGAGGAACACTCCGTTGGTGGGGTGACAGCGTTGGTGATTTTGAGGACATTCGCATGCTATAGCCATTTCGAGGGACAAAGTATATCCGATTGTTCCTCTCTTTGATATTGGGCGCACATTAGGTGTGAAGAGGCGTCGTGATGAATTTGGGGCGCACTCTTGTCTGATGGGAGTGATCGTATCGCGAGACTCGAGAGATATTAGATAAGGGGCGGGGACTCCTGCGGCTTGTCCTGCTCCTTGCGATGGGCGGAGCTCCTTGCGAGGTGTCGCGGACTCGCCCCGTATGCTTAAGGCAAGCGACCTGCCCCACCGGCGGCATGGCCGGTTGGTTCGACCATGGGCCATCGCACGCAATTATCTCGGAGTTGGTGTGATACTTGCGTGCCAAATGTGATGGATGCCCACCTGGGCAAGTGAACCGTTACAATATATATATATTAAGACGAATAGCTCTGTCTCCCAGATCCACAGAAAAACGGGTAAACTCCAGAAAAACCTGCTAATTAGATTAAGGACAGACAAAAGGAAAGGGGAAAGGGAAAACGGGTAAACCCCAGAAAAACCCACTAATCAAATGAAGGGAGAAGAGTCGGTGAAAACCGGATAAAACCGACTAATTAAATTAAGGGAAAACAGAAGAGAAGGGGAAACGAAAAGGCGGTAAATATGCGTATAAAAGGACGGGAGTTTTTGGGGAAAAGCACTCCTTCTTTGGCTGGGAAGTCGATCGGTACCAAGCACATTAATACTGACCCTAGGGGAAGGAAAGTGTGGAAGGCGGAAAATTGACAGAATAGCCAAAAGGTGGAGTCAATAGAAAAAGTACTCTTAATTCTCTAAAAACCTTGGCCGTACTCAGCCGTCGTAAATACTGACCGCAAGGAAAGGAAAGCGTGGTGGATAGAGGGTCAAGGGGAAAGAAATTGAGAAGGGTTGAAAGATTAACCAAAAACACGAAATATCAAAGAAAAAATTACTTGAGAGTAGGAACAAAACATAGGCATAAGAATAAATTAAGATTATAAACAAAAGAATAGCAGTTATTGAAAATTAAAGACAGAAATCTTGTCAGGCGACAATAAGAGGTAAGGCGGTAACTAGGTAAGCGAATATATTCAGACACACTGATACACACACACACACAAAGACACCATTATCAAGAACAAAATCGAAATTGGTATCAAGAACATAGAAAGGACGAGAAGATAGCTCTCGAAATCCTGTAAACAGAAAAAAAGGGTTTGCCGAGACTCGGAGAGTGTCGACACCGTAGACGGGTACGTGGCGACATCTCCAGGCGCGATAAATAAGCGAGCAATTATCGACGCGTGATAATCGATCGCGATCCATCAGATTGATCGGGAGACCGCACCGATACGGCGAGTAGGGGAGGGGCAGTAGTAGCGTCATAGGGCGATAGGGCACGCTGACCAAGCGGCGCGATCTACCGCGCCACGAGCGGGAGCGCGTCGTAACGCAGCACACTCTAGGAGTCCCATAGATAAGGAGAAGGACAGCGCCACGAGTGGGAGCGCGTCATAACTTCACGCGCCGTGGAGAAAGAGAGAGGGACAGCGCCGCGAGCAAGAGCACCGAACAACTAAATACAGTAGAACCTCGATTATCCGAACTAGTCTCGGTCCCAATTAGCTCGGATAATCAAAAGTTCAGATAATCGAAACGTGGGTTTTTTGGGACGAGATCATAAACAACATTGTTGTTTATGATCTCGTCCCAAAAAACCCACGTTTCGATTATCCGTTACAATATATATATATATATATATATAGTTACGATATATATAGTTACGATATATATATATAGTTACGTGTAGTTACAATATATATATATATTGTGACGTGATTTTTTGAGTCACGTCACAGAAATGCTACCGATAATCAAGAGATGCTCTCGATGCCCGGGTTGCGACCCATCCGTTTGTGTTAAGGGTCTTTTCTCTAGAATGTCTGTCTTGTTACGTTTGAGGTTTTGGGTTATGTTTCCGTTTTGGTTAGGTTGGCGTGCGGAACTCGGTCGAGCGGCGTGTGGCTCGACGTACTGAGCAATCCCGACCGAGGGATGCACCCAGTGAGGCCTCTCGGGGAATCGGTGCACGCCCGGCTGAAACGCCGGCGCCCCACCGTAGTGGTGCATCGTGCCGGAGAGCGGGCCGTTTGGGTTACGGGCGGAGGCTGGAGATCTCCGCGCCGCGCTTCTGGACAGAAGCTTTGCCCGCTTTCGCACGGTGACCCGGGGATGCGATTCTCGAGAACCTCCATGTTACCGATGAGAAAAGGTCCCGACTTGTTACCGTTCCGTTTTCGGGGTAACTCGGGCAGAAAATATAGATTCCGAAAGGAATATTCTATTAGAATATTCCAGTTCTCGAAATAATATTTCAGCTCTCGATATTATACGAGATAACGTTCTCGCTTGAACCAGCGATTTCGCATGGTCCGATGCCGCGAGCGTGTTGACATTTTTTTCTGTTAACGCGCTCTGTCTCGCTCTCGCATTATCCCTCGCGCGCCGGTCTTGGTCGCGCGAGGTAAACAGAGTTGCTAACGAATCTTCGCGTGAGACGGTTGTCTCCAAAATCGCGATCGCTCCCGATTTTCCGGCTATCGGAACAGAGTCGCTACCGAACCTTCGCGTGAGACGGTTGTCTCCGAGATCGCGATCGCTCCCGATTTAGAGAGTCGTCGATCAGACGCCGCGATTGAGAGAGACGTGTCGTGTCTCTCTCGCGCTCTCGTTCTCGCATAAGAGGCACGTCGTCGTGCTCTCTCGCTCCCGTGCGTATATCGTTTCGCGTGCAGTTCGCGTTCGCGTTAAAGTTTCGTCTACGTAAAAAGCTCACGGGTGGTTAAGCCACCGGCTCCCGCACCATCAAAAATAAAACAACTGTTTTATTTTATTAGTGACGTTTCCGGTGTCGCGATAGTGACAGGTCTCGCGCTCGCTCACGCTACTCTCCGGTGAATCCCGACCCCTCTACCATATCCCACAGCCTGAGCGGCCGTGCTTTACCGCAACCGTTCGTTCCCGTGTAAGTGCATCCAGTTTAGTCCGGTTATACGATTCCGGCGACACAAAAATCGAGGAGGCCTCCAGACTCCGAACCCGGTTAGGATTCCGGGATAACAAAAATCAAGGAGAGCTCCAGTCTCCGCCTGGTGGGTCGGGTTTGATCACCCCGACCCCAGTTTAGTCCGGTTGAGAAATCCGGCGAAACAAAATTCTCTGGCGCCCCGGGTATTGCGGATGCACGCACACGGGAGGAACGGCCGAAGGTGACGGTTTCTCGCACCAGATCCCGATTTGAGTTCTCGTTCAGTTCTCGTTTCCGGTTAGAGAAATATCTCCCGTCACAATATATATATATATATTGTAACGGTTCACTTGCCCAGGTGGGCATCCGTCACATTTGGCACGCAAATATCGCACCAACGCGGCGATAATTGCGTGCGATGGCCTATGGTCAAACCAACCGGCCATGCCGCCGGTGGGGCAGGACGCTTGCCTTTAGCACACGGGACGAGTCCGCGACACCTCGCAAGGAGCTCCGCCCACCGCGAGGAGCAAGACCACCGCGGACTCGCGGGAATCGCTGCCTTTAGTCGTACATCCCGCGTCCCGTGCTCTGACCACTCCTATCAGATCAAGAGCGTGAGCGAAGTTCATCGGGACGCCTCTTCGCACCGCATGGACGCCTAATATCCTAGAGAGGAACCGTCGAGTATATTTTATCCCTCGAAATGAGTATAGTATGGAAAAGTCCTCGAAATAACCAACTCAGTCAACCCCACCAACGGAGTGTTCGTCGGCGGCGTGATTTCCCACCTAGTTCTCCAGAATCGCGGGAGAAATGGAATTTCTCCTGACGGGCCTTGGGCTATTTAAGGGCGAGCACGAGTCGGAGCGGCACTCTTCGCAAATTCACTCATGATATTACGTGGAGTCAACTGTCATCCGACATCTCGGATCACCGGATGGTGGCCTCGCGGCCTGACCCTTGGTCCCATCCAAGAACAGACCCAGCTTCGTGTTAGACACTCTACTTCCTTGGGAAGCCCTAGCATTGCGCCTGGTTCCCCGACCTCGGAAGTGGAGTCACCGTGGTGATTGCTAGTCAGGGAACATTATACATCCGATCGATTGCCTCTACGACGACCGATCGCCACACTACGCATTCATACACAAGGACACGAAGTGTGCAGTCCGTGGAGGGCCGATCGCGCTCCGCTGCACCAAGGGAAGCTTCTTAAACCAGCTTCACTGGTTTTGGCCCTCCTTGCTTGGCACCGAGGAGGCCCGCCGTCCCTCTCGGACGGCCCGCTATACGCACTCGGGGTACGCAGGAAAACCCGGCCTCGAGCACGCGTATTATTAACGCTAGCTATCTAGCGCGTGAGTTACACGGGTTGGCAACCGTGTGCTTCGTTGCACTCTGCAACTAGTGCCAACCGATCGTATCGCCATATAAAACCTAACTTCAGTAAAATCAAGGGCTATCGCATTCTGTTTCAGAAGCGACCCCGAAACCGGCGTAACGCGTACACGACGACGCTCGCGATCTGTGCGAGTGCGAGCGAGAGAGAGCGCGAACGAAAGGAGAGAGACCGCGCCGGTATACCCGCGTACGATACCTCATACGACTCATACCATCCTCGTCACTCCTATCACGGCAGCTTCTCTCGCCGACCTTCCCTGATCTCTGTAAACGTCGTTATCCTCAACTAACAAGACTAAAACTCATTAGATAATTCACTCATAATTTTCTTAATGTTTCATACCCGACATCTACTCATAAAAATCCGAAATATCAAATGCCGATGATGACGGATTTATACAGGTGTCCCTGAGACCCTCAAAACCACTGAGGCATCTCCCAAAAAACACCTCAAATCCGTCCCATCCCAACGGGCACAGAAACAAAGTACATCGTCCGTCAGGAGGCTACGGGAATCCCTATAATATCAAACGGCGAAACATTCGCCGCGTAAACTCGTTTTCCCGGACCTAGGCGAATAGGCCCCAGAAAACGAGAATAAAGCGTTCGCTACATATCGCGAAACGTCTCAATATATATATATATATATATATATATATATATATATATATATATATATTGTAACGGTTCGGCCACATAGGTAAGCCACCGTCACACGAATACGATAGCGTCTAACCATTCCCGAGACACCTGCGTATTCTGGCCAGCATTCAGAGCAACCGGCCATGCCGACGGCCGGGCGTGTCAATCGGGCCAAGAAATTGGGGCAAGCCCGCGGCACCTCGCAAAGGGCCCCGCCCACCGCAAGGAGCAAGACCACCGCGGACTCGCGTGAATCGCCGCCGCAGTCGAATTTCTCGCTTCCCGTGCTCGACCACTCCTAGCTTATTAAGGATGTGACTCAAATTCATCGTGACGCCTCTTCGTACCACATGCTCGCCTAATATTCCCACCTAAGTCTCCTGAATCGCGGAAGAAATGGAATTTCTCCTGACGGGCCTTGGGCTATTTAAGGGCGAGCACGAGTCGGAGCGGCACTCTTCGCAAATTCTTTCAATTACTACGTGGAGTCACCGTCATCCGAGACATCGGATCGAAGGATGGAGGCCTTGCTGCCGTCGCCCTGGTCCCATCCTAGAACGACCTCAGCTTCGTGGTAGATACTCTATTTCCTTGGGAAGCCCCAGCACTGCGCTGGATGCCCGACCTCGGAAATAGAGTCGTCGTGGTGATTGCCTGCTGGGGAACAGTCATCAACATCCGATCGATCGCCCGGACGACGATCGATCGCCATCCTACGCTCTCGTACCCGAATACTCGAAGTGTGCAGTCCGAGAAGAGCCAACCGCGCTTCGCTGCACACGAGGAAATTCTACAACCAGCTTCTCTGGTTCTTGGTCCTCCTTGCTTGGCACCGAGGAGGTCAGCCGTCCCTTCCGGACGGCCCCGCTATGCGCACTCGGGGAGAGTAAATCTGCCTCGAGCTCGTGCATTATTTGAACGCTAGATAACTAGCGCGTGAGTAACACGGGTTGGCATCCGTGTACTTAGTTGCACTTTGCAACCTGTGCCCACCGATTGTACCGCCATATAAAACCCGATATCCGTAAATTCAAGGGCCATCGCATTCTGTTTCAGAAGCGACCCCGAATCCGGCATAACGCGTGCACGACGACGCTCACGGTTTGTGCGAGCGTGAGCGAGAGAGCGAACGAATGAGAACAAGAGAGCGCGTTCGATAATCACGGGCGCGCGCCACCTCTCCAGACACTTTCCATCTTTGTCACTCTAAACACGACCGCGCTTCTCGCGACCTACTCCATGTCCCGGTAAACGTCGCTACACCTAACTAATCAGATTCAAATCTCAAAATTAACACACTAACAAATTATTGTTCTGGTAACGATCCTAATTTAATACGAAAATCCGAAACATCAAATGCCGATGATGACGGATTATGACAGGTGTCCCTGAGACCCTCAAAACCACTGAGGCATCTTCTAAAAAACCTTCAAATTCCTATCATCTATTCCGGCACACGTCGTGTACATCGCCCTTCAGGAGGCTACGGGAATCCCTAAAAATCATCCATCGGCCGAATATTCGCCGTCCAAAAATTGTTTTCCCCTTAATCACGTAAGTGATCGGTGAAAACAATTAAAAGCTTTCGCTACAATATCGCGAAACGTTTCAATATATATATATATATATATATATATATATATATATATATATTGAGACGTACAGGTACGAGTTTCTCCCAAGTACTATGGTAATATATATATTGAAACGTTTCGCTTTTCTCAGCGAAAGCTTTTTTTTCGTATTTCCTCTTCGATTGAGGAAAACGAGCTAGTACGGCGAATATTCTGCCGAAGGATGATATTAGGGGTTCCCGTAGCCTCCTGAAGGGTGATGTACGTGCATGTGCCGGGTTTGATGAACAGGATTTTTGATAGGTTTTTAGGAGATGCCTCAGTGGTAAGAGGGTCTCAGAGACGCCTGTCTCAATCCGTCATCATCGGCATTTGATGTTTCGGATTGTCGTATTGATATGATTAGGTGGATGAACACATACTTTGTTAGTCTTGTTAGTTCCGAGATTTGAGAGTGATTAGTTTGGTGTATCAACGTTTACCGGGATGTGAAGCAGGTCGCGAGAAGCGCGGTCGTGTTTAGAGTGACAAAGATGGAGATAGTCGGGAGAGGTGTCGCGCGCCCGTGGTTCTCGAACGCGCTCTCTTATTCTCGTTCGTTCGCTATCTCGCTCGCGCTCGCACAAACCGCGAGCGTCGTCGTGCACGCGTTACGCCGGATTCGGGGTCGCTTCTGTAATCAGAATGCGATAGCCCGTGATTTTAGTAAGATCGGTTATAATATGGCGATACAATCGGTTGGCACTGGTTGCAAAGTGCAACGTAGTACACGGTTGCCAGCCCGTGATACTCACGCGCTAGAGAGCTAGCGTACAAATAATGTGCTTGCTCGAGGCGGATTCAATCCCCTCGAGTGCACGTAGCGGGGCCGTCCGGAAGGGACGGCTGACCTCCTCGGTGCCAAGCAAGGAGGACGAAAAACCAGAGAAGCTGGTTGTAGAAGTTCCTCTCGTGCAGCGAAGCGCGATCGGCGCTTCTCGGACTGCACACTCCGAGTTTTATGTGGGAGAAACGCGTAGTTTGGCGATTGATTGTCGGAGTGACAATCAATCGGATGTTCGTTGCCTTTCCCTAACTAGCAATCACCACGACGACTCTATTTCGAGGTCGGACTTCCAGCGCAATGCTGGGGCTTCCCACGAAATAGAGTATCTAACCCGAAGCTGAGGTCGTCCTAGGATGGGACCAGGGCTACGGCAGCAAGGCCTCCATCCTGCGATCCGAGGTCTCGGATGACGGTGACTCCACGTAATATGTTGAATAATTTGCGACATAGTGCCGCTCCGTCTCGCGCTCGCCCTTAAATAGCCCAAGGCCCGTCAGGAGAAATTCCATTTCTCCCGTAATTCTGGAGACTTAGGTGGGAAATTACGCCGCCGAGGAATCCTCCGTTGGTGGGGTTGACTGCGTTGGTTATTTTGAGGACGGCAGCGCATTATACTCCTCTCGAGGAATAAGATATGCTTGCGAGTTGCTCTCTAAGATATTAGGCGAGCATGCGGTATGAAGAGGCGTCACGATGAATTTAGGTCACGTTCTTAATGTGATAGGAGTGGTCGAGCACGGGAAGCGAGAAATCCGACTAAAGGCGGCGATTTCCGCGAGTCCGCGGTGGTCTTGCTCCTCGCGGTGGGCGGAGCTCCTTGCGAGGTGTCGCGGGCTCGCCCCAATCTCTTAACTCAGGAGACCCTCCCGGCCGGTGGCATGGCCGGTTGCTCTGAACGCTGGCCAGAATACGCAGGTGTCTCGTGAACGGTGAGACGCTATCGTATTCGGTGTGACGGTGGCTTACCCATATAGCCGAAACGTTACAATATATTGAGACGTACAGTACTTGAGTTTCTCCCAAGTACGCGAAGGCCAAGATTGTTGACACGCCCGGTCAATGCCTCTAAACGCGGATATCAGGAAGAAAATTGAAAACGGAGCAAGTGGGCGCTATCTCTCGGTAGGGATATTGAAATTCGAAAAGAGTCAAGTGGGGGGAGAAAAAGATTCTAGAAAAATCGAGGGACGACCAAGACGCTTGAGAAGGGGAAGCAAAAAGGGGCGTCCTCGGACCGAAAAAGGTCTTCTCTTTCGAACTCTGGCTAGCGCAAGTAGTGAAAAAGATATCAATACAAGCTGAAAAAGCGAGGAAAGTATCGGAGTAAGGAAAGCGCCAGCATCAAGAATAAGAAAAGGAGTAAAACGTAGGAATTGGAGACAGTCCTCAGATCACTTTCTTTAATTATCTGAGCATAAGTAGTGAAAAGGACGCACTTGATTATTTCCCGATTAAGGAAAGCGTCAGTTGGCACACGTAGTGAAAAGAAGCCGAGAAGGACTTCCGACTAAGGAAAGTACTAGAGAACGCAAGTAGTGAAAAGGAATGATCGGGTGCTCCCGAATAAGGAAAATACTCAAGATGAAAAGAAAAATGACAGTGGGCGTCTCATAGAAATAGGATGAGGCAAAGGAAGTTTTAAATCAGAAGAGGTAAATAAAATAAAGAAACAGAAATTCATTTTTAAAAAACGGTACGAGGACCGCTCAGCTGTGCACACGTCTTCCTCGGTCTTTAAATGTTGGCGGTAACCGTCACCGAGAGAGAAACTAATAGAATCACTTGAAGAAAGCAAGCGAGAGTCACACAAAACAAACGGGGCAGTGGCCGAGCAAAGCCAACGCTGAAAATTTGGAATTCGCGAACACATACAAAGTACACATGAAAAGGACCCCGAGCGACCCACGTACACACAAATACACGCAAATATTCAAAAATTGTAAGGCGGAATAAAAGCAACACCACACATGCACATAAGAAAACGCACAAATACAAGGACACGTTTAAAAACACATGTAAACACTGCGTCACCCATACAACACAGACATTCAAACGTACAATACTCACCTGGCACAATGCGATGACACACTTACACATTCAACATATGCGTACACAAAAACATTGCAGCGAGAGTTAAGCGAGACTCCACACACACACACACACACACACACACACACACACACACACACACACACACACACACACACACACACACACACACACACACACACACACACACACACACACACACACACACACACACACACACACACACACACACACACACACACACACACACACACACACACACACACACGCACGCACGCACGCACGCACACGCACACACACGCACGCACACACACACAGACGCACGCACACGCACGCACGCACGCAGGCACGCGCACACACACACACACACACACACACACACACACACAAATTTAATGTAACAATGGGAAACCCGTTACATTTGGCGCCCAACGTGGGGCTCAATTATAGTAAAGAAAGACCGATCGCAAAAATGTCGCAACCAGAAGAAGAAATTTTACTTCAATGGGAATCGACAACGGCAGAAGGTACCCATACTTTTCCCCGAAAACACTTCCCCGAATGACACTTCTCCGAATGACATTTCCCCGAAAACATTTCCCCGAATCGACATTTCCCCGAATGACACTTTCCCGAAAAACAGTTCACCGAATCGACCCTTCCCCGAAAAACAGTTCCCCGAATCGACATTTCCCCGAATGACACTTCTCCGAAAAACAGTTCCCCGAATCGACACTTCCCCGAAAATGAGTGAAACAGTTATTTATTTAAAGTCAAAGTCAAAATGGGTAAAAATTATTAATCGAAAGGTAAATAAGATGACAAGAAAAAATGAGTGAAAACGTTATTTATTTAAAGTCAAAGTCAAATTGGGTCAAAATGGGTAAATGCGTAAATGGGTGTGGGCGCAGGGCACCTCGGATATGGGTGGGGAATAGTGGGGTCCGTGGAACACTGGTGTGGGCTCAGGGGACTTCGAATGTGCGTGTGGAATATTGGGGTGCGTGAAGCACTGTTGTGGGCGCAGGGCACCTCGAATGTGCGTGTGGAATAGTGGGGTGCGTGGAACACTTGTGTGGGCGCATGGCACCTCGAATGTGCGTATAGAATAGTGGATTGCGTGGAACACTGGGGTGGGCGCAGGGCACCTTGGATGTGCTTGGAATAGTGGGGTGCTTGGAACCCAAACAGACCCAAACAAACTGTTTTTCGGGGAAGTGCCGTTCGGAGAAGTATTTGGAAAATTCGGGGAACTGTTTTTCGGGGAAGTGTCAATTCGGGGAACTGTTTTTCGGGGAAGTGCCGTTCGGGGAAATGTCGATTCGGAGAACAGTTTTTCGGGGAAGTGTTGATTCGGGGAACTGTTTTTCGGGGAAGTGCCGTTCGGGGAAGTGTCATTCGGGGAAATGTCGATTCGGGGAAATGTTTTCGGGGAAATGTTATTCGGGGAACTGTCATTCGGGGAAGTGTTTTCGGGGAAATGTACCGATACGACGGCAGAAGGATTACTGGGAACCGGAAGAGTCAGAGATCGTCGAAATATCGGGCGATTATCAGAAATAGCCCCGATCGCAGAAAATGACGCCCATCACAGTAACACTTTCAACATTAGACAAAATATAACAAATAGGATGGAGGATGTCAATGCCATGCTAAAATCCATTATTATCGGAATCAATAAATTAAGGGATGAGCAACCGCAGGAGAGATCAACACCACAAGAAGAAATAAAAGCACACGATGGTGTGTGTGCCGGCAGAAACCTTCGGACACAAGAAGAAATCAAAAAAGCGTTACAGGAAGAAATGAAGGAGGCAGAAGCACGAACCGAGAGGAAAATCGTCATCACCCAAAAACTAATGGAGGCGAGCCACGACCAGTTAAAAAAAAAAGAGCGATGGGGAGTGGAAAAAAATCGACGATAGGTTCAGACGGCCCATGGATGGTCTGAGCCAATTCGCGCAGACGTCTCAAGGTATGGGGGACACGATCGCTGAAAATTCGAGACGAATTAATCAATGTGAGGACGCTCTCAAACGACGAGGGAACGACTCCATCCAAAATATCACATGGAGTGGCGGCTTAAATACCAGTCAAATGTATGCAGCCAAACAAAATCCACCGACGTTTACGGGAGATAGACGAGAAAGGCCAATCAGATTTCTCAAAGAAGGAGCCAGGAAATACAGGATAAGGTTCGGCGAAACCGGGAATTTGGAGCCTACGAGTATGACGGCCACAAGAAGACCCGAGCGGAATACGCAACCAGAATCTTTGGAAATGCTAAAGATCTGAACGAAAAACTTGAAGATGAACAAATCATCCGGAAACTGGCAAAACACTTCGACGAGCAAATTCGGATGGCGGTCAGAGTTAGTGGAATAAAATAATTGAGGAATTTCTGGAGCTGTTGGAAGGAACGGATGGAGATGGGCCCCTCAATGGCGGGAGGGAGCCGCTAAAAACTGGGGGAGCACCGATGGGACGATTCCGCTCGAACAATCAAGGGTGGGACCAGAGTAAATTCAACGGAGACAAGGGACAAACACCTCAAGGAAGACCCTGGGAAAGGGCAAGTGGGTGGCAGCAGCCGAGGTAGCAAGGGCCACCCCAATGGCAAAACCAGGCGCACCAAAATAATGCTCCACTAAACCCGAACGCCCCTGACTGGAAAAATACAGGGACTGAAAGAGAAAGGACGTGGGGAAGGCCCGGAAATGGATCCGAAAAGAAAACCTCACAAGGGCAACTTGGCCCGGAAATATCAACTCCGGGAAACGAGTAACGGTTGCGCCCGTAACGGTGAACTTATTAGAAGCTCCACCACGAGGCGCAACCAGCGACGACGAGGAGGGAATCAAGGAAGCCCTTGAAGAAGCAAGAAAAAGGTTGCACACGAACCAAAAGAAAAAAGAAATAAAGGAAGAAGAGAAGAAACAAAAAACGGAGGTAAATAGCGGGACGATGGAAGTTGAGCCGCACAATGAGAAAAAAAATTGAACAATTGGAACCTAACAACACTCAAGAAACAAAATCTACAAGCTGGACGCAGGAGGACCCCCAGCTAATGATGAAGGCCTGGAAATGGATTCAGGAGGCTACCACCGCCACAAAACAGTTGAAAATAAGCAACGAAAACGGATCGACAGAAAATGGAACAAATGCGGAAAAAGAAAAAAAAGAAGAAAAACAAAAAAACAAGTAGAAAAAAAGCGACATTTTTTAAAGTCCCACAGAATTTTTGCAAGAAGCAAACAAAACTAGCATAAGGACCGAAACCCCACATCCGAAATGTGCCGAATTACCTATTAGAATGGAAGGAATAACAATCAAAACCCTCATAGACAGTGGGAGCGAGGTAACGTGCATTTCCGGAAGCATATACGAGCAGTACAAGGAGAAGTTTAAAGATTGCCCAGCCTTACCCACCATAAATACAAATCTAAATGGGGCGTTTGGCGGCAAGTCAGGAAGAATACGGCAACAAATTATGATAGAGGCAGAGATACTCGGACAAAAAGGAACTCTTCAAGCCTTGGTGATACCCACCCTGCAGCGGGAAGCAATCCTGGGAATAGACGGGATGCTGGAATTAAAAATCGTCGTGGATACAAGGATTGGAGAAATCCGCGTCAGAGATAAACTAGCATCAGTCGACGAGGAAGGAGTGTTGTCTGTCATCGAAAAAACAGATCAACGACAAGTCAATCTAATGTCAGAAGAGTTAGAAGAGCCACAGAAATGCAGGGAAATTTCAAAGCACTGATCAGAAATTAAGTGCATATTTTCGAGAATCGACCAGGCCGGATGACAGAATATACGCATAAGCTGGAACTACACGATCCAGAACCATATGTCCATAGATCATACCCGGTCCCAATGCAGTATCGGGACAAGGTAAACAAGGAAATAAAACAAATGCTAAAAAATGGGGTAATCGAGCGCGCCACAAGCCGGTATATCAATCCACTGGTTACTGTGATAAAAAAGGACGGGTCGGTTCGATTATGTCTTGATGCGAGACAACTTAACAAATATCTGATCGAAGACCATGACACAGCACCACCAACAGAAGAAATTTTTCAGAAATGCGGAGGAGAAAGGGTCATGTCGAGCCTCGACATGACAAGCAGCTTCTAGCAAATTCCCCTTCACGAAGAATCCAGAAAATATACTGCATTTCTCCACGAAAGAAAATGTTATCAGTTCACGGTAACCCGGTTTTGATTAAAAACCAGTACGGTCAGCCGGATTCGAGGGCTAGACGTGGTGCTTCAGGGAATAGGCGAATCAGTAGTAAACTTCGAGGACGACCTGTTATGTATGTCAAAGAACTACTGCGAGCATTTAAGGCATCTAGCAAAAATTTTTCAAAGAATGGAGCAACACAAGATGACGCTAAATTTTCAGAAGTCGAAATTTTTTAGAAAGGAGGTGACCTTCCTGGGGAACATTCTGACCAGCAAAGGCCTTAGACCACACCCAGAAAAAATAAGGGCAATTCAAAACTTTCCAAGGCCGAAAAACGCAAAACAACTACAAGGATCTTTGGGCCTAATAAACTTTTATGCGAAGTTCACGAGTCAACAGGCAAAGGAGACAGTGCCGCTGTTGGGACTGTTAAAAAAAAGACAAGGCTGGAAATGGGAGAAGGAAGAAGAGATAGCTTTCGACAGGGTCAAAAAATTACTCATAGACTCTGTCATGATGGGGCACCCAGACCCCAGAAAACCATACATTTTGACAACAGATGCAAGCGACTAGGCGCTGGGTGCAACCCTGAGCCAGAGCGATGAACAGGGATTGGAAGGAGTCGTAACCTTCCCAAGCCGGACACAGAAAGGCGCAGAGATTGAATACATGACAACCGAAAAAAAATTATTGGCGATTGTATGGTCCATACAATGGTTCCGTACATACAGGGTGACAATTATAAAGTGGCCACGCATTTTTGTAAATTATTGCGCGGCCATTTTGGGACGGCAAAGGTGCGCTTTTGAAATGGTTTTTCGAGAACTCTTCGAAAAAAAATATAGCGCCTATGTGGGAAAAGTATATTCCACCAAAAAAAAAAAATCTCCGTAAAAATAAAAATGGCGCTTAGAGAAGCAAAGTGGACTTCATTCTGAACACGGAGGACCCGGATGAGGGCTTCAAAAAAAATGGTACCATTGAGAAAAAGACCATTAAAAAATCAATATCGAACGATAGTTCAAACTGAACTCCGAGGAACGGCGGAGTTGGAATAGCCAGAAACGGAGTGGGCGTTGGAGCATTCGCCGCTATCTTCTTGACGTGGCTGTCATGAGGTTGCAGAAGTCACCGAGAGATGTCGGGTCGTGGCTGACGTTACAATGACAGGCGTCCGAGTGTGTGAGTGTAACGGAGAATATGAATATCGAACGGCCTTCATTTGTTTGCAGGTCCCGTGGAATCGGTGAAGAAAAAATATGAAAGCACCTAAAAGCCCTGGCCATGAGTCAATAATTAAACGAGCGATTGTCGTGAGACACTCGACGACTGGCCTAACGATTCGAGCCGCGCTGGGTGGATGTACCGTTTGTGAACGGAAAGAAAGCGGTCTTCCCGAAATCGTATTTAAGGGGTCAATTAAGATTACAAAGAATGCGTGACGATTAAATGTGAATGCGGTCTTAAAGATTATGAGGAAGTAAGTTCACCTTAGAGTTTTACGGCAAGAGGAGGCGATTGAGAGTGAGATTTAATAAGTTCAATTGCGAAACGGGACGCGTGCAAGTTTGTTTGTCGAAAACGGATCAGAGGACTGCCTTCAAATCGGCGAACGTTTCGTTTTTGGGTGTGAGGAAGCTCCTTAGCGAGATGGTGATTATCGACGAGGAATGTTAAGGGGCTCACGTTGAAGAAGCGCACGCGTGAATCTCATTTTGAATCGAAGTACAGAATTTGTACGAGATGAAGTACATTTATCGACTTGTGCAGTGGCAGTTGAAACTTGAATACAAACTCGACTTTGGGAAACCGCATTTAAGGGGCCAAATTAAAAAGAACGGCATTACGGCATTCGCGATTTATCGTCGAACGGGTTTAATGGGTTTGTGAAAATATGGAATAGAAACAATCTACTCTTTTCAGATGCAAAATAGCAACCTAACTTTGCGTCGAGTCCGGGACCTCATTGAAGGTGTCACACAGTGGTCCCAAATCCCAAAAGGCAGACCAAAAGTAAAAAACGTATTCAATTCGGGTGAAAGTCTGTACTTCGGGGTTTTCCAGGTCGCTAAATACGAATTCGGAGTCAAAGTTCTCTTCGAATCGACGACTTTTAAATCAGGAAACGAATCCGAGTATGCATGCAAGTGTTTCTGTTGTGGAATAATCCCTACAAACCGAGAACGCCGGGCCGAGCATCGGATTCGTTCACGGCCATAGTCCACAGCAGCAGTAGCAGTCCTGAGCGGCTATTTTTGTGCCGAGAGTGAAACATTTTTAAAAATCACCCACTGGGAACGAGACCGAACAGTCTCAAGGTTATGTCGATAATGAAACACAAAACAGAATTCGAATGGACCGTTTTACATATCGGATTCGTCTCGATTCGATAGAAAAAACAAACGGTTGAAACAGGCATATTTATCAACGTCGAATCTTATGTGAATTTTCATTCGAATCGGCGACTTTTAAATCGGGAAACGAATCCGAGTCTGCATGCAGGTGTTTCTATTGTCGAATAATCCCTACAAACTGAGAACGCCTATTTTGTGACGAGGGAGATACATTTTTACAAATCATCCACTAGGAACGAATTCGAAGAGTCTCAAGGTTATTTCGATAATAAAACACACAACAGAATTTGAGTGGACCGTTTTTCATAATGGATTCGTCTCGGTCGGATAAAAAAAAGGATGAAACAGGGGTAATTATCAACGGCGAATCTCATGTGAATTTTCGTTCGAATCGACGACATTTAAATCGGGAAACGAATCCAAATCTGCATGCAAGTGTTTCTGTTGTCGAAAAATCCCTACAAACTGAGAACACCGGGCCGACTATCGGATTCGTTCACGTTCACAGTCCACAGCAACAGTAGGAGTCCTCAACGGATATTTTCGTGCCGAGGATGAAAATTTTTAAAAAATCACCCACTGGGAACGAATCCGAACAGTCTCAAGGTTATTTTGATAATGCAACACAAAACAGAATTTGAATGGATCCTGTTACATATTGGATTCGTCTCGATTCGATAAAAAAAACAAACGGTTGAAACAGGCGTATTTATCAATATCGAATCTCATGTGAATTTTCTTTCGAATCGGCGACTTTTCAATCGGGAAACGAATCCGAGTCTGCACACAAGTGTTTCGGTTATAGAATAATCCCTACAAACTGAGAACGCCGCACCGAGCATGAGATTCGTTCACGTTCACAGTCCACAGCAGCAGTAGTAGGCCTCAACGGCTTTTTTCGTGCCGAGGGTGAAACATTTTAAAAAATCACCCACTGGGAACGAGTCCGAACAGTCTCATGGTTATTTCGATAATGAAACACAAAACCGAATATGAATGGACCGGTTTTCACATTGGTTTCGTCTCGATCCGATAAAAAACATTCAGTTGGAACAGGCGTATGTATCAACGTCGAATCTCATGTGAATTTTCGGTCCAATCGACGACTTTTCAATCAGGAAACGAATTCGAGTCTGCACGCAAGTGTTTCTGTTACAGAATAATCCCTACAAACTGAGAACGCCGCACCGAGCATCGGATTCGTTCACGTTCATAGTCCACAGCAACAGTAGGAGTCCTCAACGGATATTGCCGTGCCGAGGATGATACATTTTAAAAAATCACCCACTGGGAACGAATCCGAACAGTCTCAAGGTTATTTCGATAATGCAACACAAAACAGAATTTGAATGGGCCCTCTTACATATTGGATTCCTCTCGATTCGATAAAAAACAAACGGTTGAAACACACGTATTTATCAATATCGAAACTCATGTGAATTTTCGTTCGAATCGGCGACTTTTCAATCGGGAAACGAATCCGAGTCTGCACATAAGTGTTTCTGTTATAGAATAATCCCTACAAACTGAGAACGCCGCACCGAGCATGGGATTCGTTCACGTTCACAGTCCACAGCAGCAGTAGTAGGACTCAACGGCTTTTTTCGTGCCGAGGGTGAAACATTTTAAAAAATCACGCACTGGGAACGAGTCCGAACAGTCTCATGGTTATTTCGATATTGAAACACAAAACCGAATATGAATGGAACGGTTTTCACATGGGTTTCGTCTCGATCCGATAAAAAACATTCAGTTGGAACAGGCGTATGTATCAACGTCGATTCTCATGTGAATTTTCGGTCCAATCGACGACTTTTCAATCGGGAAACGAATCTGCGTCCGCATGGAAGTGTTTCTGCTGTCGAATAATCGCTACAAACTGAGAACGCCGGGCCGAGTATCGGATTCGTTCACGTTCATAGTCCACAGCAGCAGTAGGCGTACTCAATGGATATGTTCGTGCCGAGGGCGTTAAATTTTAAAAAATCACCCACTGGGAACGAATCCGAACAGTCTCAAGCTTATTTCGATAATGCAACACAAAACAGAATTTGAATGGACCCTTTTGCATATTGGATTCGTCTCGATTCGATAAAAAACAAACGGTTGAAAGAGGCGTATTTATCAACTTCGAATCCCATGTGAAATTTCGTTCGAATCGGCGACTTTTCAATCGGGAAACAAATGCGAGTCTGCACGCAAGTGTTTCTGTTATCGAATAATCCCTACAAACTGAGAACGCCGCAGCGAGCATCGGATTCGTTCACGTTCACAGTCCAGAGCAGCAGTAGTAGGCCTCAACGGCTTTTTTTCGTGCCGTGGGTGAAACATTTAAAAAAATCGCCCACTGGGAACGAGTCCGAACAGTTTCATGGTTATTTCGATAATGAAACACAAAACCGATTATGAATGGACCGGTTTTCACATTGGATTCGTCTCGATCCGATAAAAAACATAGAGTTGGAACAGGCGTATTTATCAACGTCGAATCTCACGTCAATTTTCGTTCGAATCGACGACGTTTAAATCGGGAAAGGAATCCGAGTCTGCATGCAAGTGTTTCTGTTGTCGAACAATCCCTACAAACAGAGAACGCCGCGCCGAAGATCGGATTCGTTCACGTTCATAGTGCACAGCAGCAGTAGGAGTTCTCAATGGCTATTTTTGTGACGAGGGAGATACATTTTTACAAATCATCCACTAGGAACGAATTCGAACAGTCTCAAGGTTATTTCGATAATAAAACACAAAACAGAATTTGGGTGGACCGTTTTTCATAATGGATTCGTCTCGGTCGGATAAAAAAAAACGGATGAAACGGGGGTATTTATCAACGTCGAATCTCATGTGAATTTTCGTTAGAATCGACGACATTTCAATCGGGAAACGAATCCAAATCTGCATGCAAGTGTTTCTGTTGTCGAAAAATCCCTACAAACTGAGAACGCCGCGCCGACTATCGGATTCGTTCACGTTCACAGTCCACAGCTGCAGTAGTAGTCCTCAACGGCTTTTTTTTGTGCAAAGGGGGAAACATTTTAAAAAATCGCCCACTGGGAACGAGTCCGAACAGTCTCAAGATTATTTTGATAATGAAACACAAAACAGAATATGAATGGATCGGTATGCAGATTGGATTCGTCTCGGTCTGGTAAAAAAAAACGGTTGAAACAGGCGTATTTACCAACGTCGAATCTCATGTGAATTTTCGTTCGAAGCGACGACGATTCAATCGGGAAACGGATCGGAGTCTGCATGCAAGTGTTTCTGTTGTGGAATAAACCCTCCAAACTGAGAACGCCGTGCCGAGCATCGGATTCGTTCACGTACATAGTCCACAGCAACAGTAGGAGTCCTCAACGGATATTTTCGTGCCGAGGATGATAAATTTCAAAAAATCACCCACTGGGAACGAATCCGAACAGTCTCAAGGTTATTTCGATAATGCAACACAAAATAGAATTTGAATGGATCCTGTTACATATTGGATTCGTCTCGCTTCGATAAAAAACAAACGGTTGAAACAGGCGTATTTATCAATATCGAATCTCATGTGAATTTTCTTTTGAATCGGCGACTTTTCAATCGGGAAACGAATCCGAGTCTGCACACAAGTGTTTCTGTTATCGAATAATCGCTACATACTGAGAACGCCGGGCCGAGTATCGGATTCGTTCACGTTCACAGTCCACAGCAGCAGTAGTAGGCCTCAACGGCTTTTTTCGTGCCGTGGGTGAAACATTTTAAAAAATCACCCACTGGGAACGAGTCCGAACAGTTTCATGGTTATTTCGATAATGAAACACAAATCGATTATGAATGGACCGGTTTTCACATTGGATTCGTCTCGATCCGATAAAAAACATACAGTTGGAACAGGCGTATTTATCAACGTCGAATCTCACATCAATTTTCGTTCGAATCGACGACGTTTAATTCGGGAAAGGAATCCGAGTCTGCATGCAAGTGTTTCTGTTGTCGAACAATCCCTACAAACAGAGAACGCCGCGCCGAAGATCGGATTCGTTCACGTTCATAGTGCACAGCAGCAGTAGGAGTTCTCAATGGCTATTTTTGTGACGAGGGAGATACATTTTTACAAATCATCCACTAGGAACGAATTCGAAGAGTCTCAAGGTTATTTCGATAATAAAACACAAAACGGAATTTGAGTGGACCGTTTTTCATAATGGATTCGTCTCGGTCGGATAAACAAAAAACGGATGAAACAGGGGTATTTATCAACGTCGAATCTCATGTGAATTTTCGTTCGAATCGACGACATTTCAATCGGGAAACGAATCCAAATCTGCATGCAAGAGTTTCTGTTGTCGAAAAATCCCTACAAACTGAGAGCGCCGCGCCGACTATCGGATTCGTTCACGTTCACAGTCCACAGCTGCAGTAGTAGTCCTCAACGGCTTTTTTCGTGCAGAGGGGGAAACATTTAAAAAAATCGCCCACTGGGAACGAGTCCGAACAGTCTCAAGATTATTTTGATAATGAAACACAAAACAGAATATGAATGGATCGGTATGCAGATTGGATTCGTCTCGGTCCGGTAAAAAAAAAGGTTGAAACAGGCGTATTTACCAACGTCGAATCTCATGTGAATTTTCGTTCGAAGCGACGACGTTTCAATCGGGAAACGGATCGGAGTCTGCATGCAAGTGTTTCTGTTGTCGAATAAACCCTCCAAACTGAGAACGCCGTGCCGAACATCGGATTCGTTCACGTTCATAGTCCACAGCAACAGTAGGAGTCCTCAACGGATATTTTCGTGCCGAGGATGATAAATTTTAAAAAATCACCCACTGGGAACGAATCCGAACAGTCTCAAGGTTATTTCGATAATGCAACACAAAACAGAATTTGAATGGATCCTGTTACATATTGGATTCGTCTCGATTCGATAAAAAAACAAACGGTTGAAACAGGCGTATTTATCAATATCGAATCTCATGTGAATTTTCTTTCGAATCGGCGACTTTTCAATCGGGAAACGAATCCGAGTCTGCACACAAGTGTTTCGGTTATAGAATAATCCCTACAAACTGAGAACGCCGCACCGAGCATGGGATTCGTTCATGTTCACAGTCCACAGCAGCAGTAGTAGGCCTTAACGGCTTTTTTCGTGCAGAGGGGGAAACATTTTAAAAAATCACCCACTGGGAACGAGTCCGAACAGTCTCATGGTTATTTCGATAATGAAACACAAAACCGAATATGAATGGACCGGTTTTCACATTGGTTTCGTCTCGATCCGATAAAAAACATTCCGTTGGAACAGGCGTATGTATCAACGTCGAATCTCATGTGAATTTTCGGTCCAATCGACGACTTTTCAATCGGGAAACGAATTCGAGTCTGCACGCAAGTGTTTCTGTTACAGAATAATCCCTACAAACTGAGAACGTCGCACCGAGCATCGGATTCGTTCACGTTGATAGTCCACAGCAACAGTAGGAGTCCTCAACGGATATTTTCGTGCCGAGGATGATAAATTTTAAAAAATCACCCACTGGGAACGAATCCGAACAGTCTCAAGGTTATTTCGATAATGCAACACAAAACAGATTTTGAATGGACCCTCTTACATACTGGATTCCTCTCGATTCGATAAAAAACAAACGGTTGAAACAGACGTATTTATCAATATCGAAACTCATGTGAATTTTCGTTCGAAGCGGCGACTTTTCAATCGGGAAGCGAATCCGAGTCTGCACACAAGTGTTTCTGTTATAGAATAATCCCTACTAACTGAGAACGCCGCACCGAGCATGGGATTCGTTCACGTTCACAGTCCACAGCAGCAGTAGTAGGCCTCAACGGCTTTTTTCGTGCCGAGGGTGAAACATTTTAAAAAATCACCCACTGGGAACGAGTCCGAACAGTCTCATGGTTATTTCGATAATGAAACACAAAACCGAATATGAATGGAACGGTTTTCACATTGGTTTCGTCTCGATCCGATAAAAAACATTCAGTTGGAACAGGCGTATGTATCAACGTCGAATCTCATGTGAATTTTCGGTCCAATCGACGACTTTTCAATCGGGAAACGAATCTGAGTCTGCATGGAAGTGTTTCTGCTGTCGAATAATCGCTACAAACTGAGAACGCCGGGCCGAGTATCGGATTCGTTCACGTTCATAGTCCACAGCAGCAGTAGGCGTACTCAATGGATATTTTCGTGCCGAGGGCGTTAAATTGTAAAAAATCACCCACTGGGAACGAATCCGAACAGTCTCAAGCTTATTTCGATAATGCAACACAAAACAGAATTTGAATGGACCCTTTTGCATATTGGATTCGTCTCGATTCGATAAAAAACAAACGGTTGAAAGAGGCGTATTTATCAACTTCGAATCCCATGAGAAATTTCGTTCGAATCGGCGACTTTTCAATCGGGAAACAAATGCGAGTCTGCACGCAAGTGTTTCTGTTATCGAATAATCCCTACAAACTGAGAACGCCGCACCGAGCATCGGATTCGTTCACGTTCACAGTCCACAGCAGCAGTAGAAGGCCTCAACGGCTTTTTTCGTGCCGTGGGTGAAACATTTTAAAAAATCACCCACTGGGAACGAGTCCGAACAGTTTCATGGTTATTTCGATAATGAAACACAAAACCGATTATGAATGGACCGGTTTTCACATTGGATTCATCTCGATCCGATAAAAAACATACAGTTGGAACAGGCGTATTTATCAACGTCGAATCTCACGTCAATTTTCGTTCGAATCGACGACGTTTAAATCAGGAAAGGAATCCGAGTCTGCATGCAAGTGTTTCTGTTGTCGAACAATCCCTACAAACAGAGAACGCCGCGCCCATGATCGGATTCGTTCACGTTCACAGTGCACAGCAGCAGTAGGAATTCTCAATGGCTATTTTTGTGACGAGGGAGATACATTTTTACAAATCATCCACTAGGAACGAATTCGAAGAATCTCAAGGTTATTTCGATAATAAAACACAAAACAGAATTTGAGTGGACCGTTTTTCATAATGGATTCGTCTCGGTCGGATAAAAAAAAACGGATGAAACAGGGGTATTTATCAACGTCGAATCTCATGTGAATTTTCGTTCGAATCGACGACATTTCAATCGGGAAACGAATCCAAATCTGCATGCAAGTGTTTCTGTTGTCGAAAAATCCCTACAAACTGAGAGCGCCGCGCCGACTATCGGATTCGATCACGTTCACATTCCACAGCTGCAGTAGTAATCCTCAACGGCTTTTTTTCGTGCAGAGGGGGAAACATTTTAAAAAATCGCCCACTGGGAACGAGTCCGAACAGTCTCAAGATTATTTTGCTAATGAAATACAAAACAGAATATGAATGGATCGGTATGCAGATTGGATTCGTCTCGGTCCGGTAAAAAAAAACGGTTGAACCAGGCGTATTTACCAACGTCGAATCTCATGTGAATTTTCATTCGAAGCGACGACGTTTCAATCGGGAAACGGATCGGAGTCTGCATGCAAGTGTTTCTGTTGTCGAATAAACCCTCCAAACTGAGAACGCCGTGCCGAGCATCGGATTCATTCACGTTCATAGTCCACAGCAACAGTAGGAGTCCTCAACGGATATTTTCGTGCCGAGGATGATAAATATTAAAAAATCACCCACTGAGAACGAATCCGAACAGTCTCAAGGTTATTTCGATAATGCAACACAAAACAGAATTTGAATGGATCCTGTTACATATTGGATTCGTCTCGATTCGATAAAAAACAAACGGTTGAAACAGGCGTATTTATCAATATCGAATCTCATGTGAATTTTCTTTCGAATCGGCGACTTTTTAATCGGGAAACGAATCCGAGTCTGCACACAAGTGTTTCGGTTATAGAATAATCCCTACAAACTGAGAACGCCGCACCGAGCATGGGATTCGTTCACGTTCACAGTCCACAGCAGCAGTACTAGGCCTCAACGGCTTTTTTTCGTGCAGAGGGGGAAACATTTAAAAAAATCGCCCACTGGGAACGAGTCCGAACAGTCTCAAGATTATTTTGATAACGAAACACAAAATAGAATATGAATGGATCGGTATGCAGATTGGATTCGTCTCGATCCGGTAAAAAAAAACGGTTGAAACAGGCGTATTTACCAACGTCGAATCTCATGTGAATTTTCCTTCGAAGCTACGACGTTTCAATCGGGAAACGGATCGGAGTCTGCATGCAAGTGTTTCTGTTGTCGAATAATCCCTCCAAACTGAGAACGCCGTGCCGAGCATCGGATTCGTTCACGTTCATAGTCCACAGCAACAGTAGTTGTCCTCAACGGATATTTTCGTGCCGAGGCACAGTGGGGCAGAATCCCAAAAAGCTGGCCAAAAGTCAAATTTTTGAGTTGTATATATTCGTCTATATATGTTCAGATCTTGTTTACTGATAGTCCTAGGACAAAATTCCGGACCGGGCACGTTTATACCTGCTCTAGGGTCGCCTCGACATCAGTCGACATTCAGCCGCCGTTCGGTACGCATTAAACAAGCGTACGCGTCGAAAAATTCTTGCCTGTTTCGAAGTGCTGTGAAACGGACGAAACTGTCTCAATTTTAATTCTGCAAAACGGAAAAACTTTCTGAAGGTATGCAGAAATTATAATTATGCACAGTTATTGCTTATTTTATGTTTGAAATATCTAAATTTTGCAACAAGTAAACATAAAAAATTAGACATTTTTTTTCGAAAATCGTTTTTCTAAAGTAGTTTTAAAAATGTCTTCGCGAGTCTCGACCTTGTTTCAACAAGAAACTGATAGTGTACAGTACTAAATATAATATACTAAAAAACTGGCTGCTCAGGAGTGCTCAACGAATAGTTAGACTAATTTTTAGGGAGAAATACGTGGCGCGACATTAACGGACGTGTGAATGTAATCCATTGATTATTACGTTACAGCGCGTTGGTATATTTTTTGTCTATTAACATAGATTAATATTTATTTATCAATTCCATTTGTAGTATGTTCATTTATTGATTAATATTCATAGATCATTTAAATTTTAATACAGTAATTTAATATTCTAAATGTACGCTTTACGAAAATCACAACATTTTATAAAATATTTCTGCACGAACTCTCAGTAGCTAGAACTGTGTTTCCCCCATGTTTGTACGGCGTACCGGTTTTCGGCAGTAAAGGAGTATTAGTGTATACGTACATAGTGTATACGTAGTGTAGACGGCGATTCGGCAAGGACTGACGAGGGGCTCCTAGAGCAGCCATGTATGAAAGAAAGGAGCCCGCCTGCTGTTCAGGCTTTATTATACCTGTTGTATACTGACACAGAGGTGATTCTCGTAACGATAGATTTCATGTAATTTCGGTTTTTTTCATGCAGAATGTATGTAAATATATTTGTTAATCATTTATATCATAAATATTCGTTTTCTTTATAAATATAAAATCATTTTTAGTAGTAATAAATTATTTTTGTACATTTCGAGTCAGAACACCGTATATAGTTTTGTTAAGTATAAAATGATTTCAAAATAATGTCATTCAATTTTGTACATGTTTATATTGGTATTTTACAGAGTCTTCCCAATCTTCAAATATGGAATTATCAAGAAGAGATGTTTTTTTCATGGTGAAAGACAGTTTAAAAAACGAACAGAAATTCGTTATTGGAGTTTTGGAAGATGCTATTTTCAAGAAAACAGAACATGTGATACAAGTAGACGAGGATGAAAAGTCATTAGGACTGTTATTTGCAAATTTTCGATCCAGATGGAAAGCAGCAAATAGAGGCCAAAAAAATTTTCTAAAAAATAATGAAGAATGGTTGAATGGCACCGTATGTTTTTCAACATTATCCGATACTGAATGCACAACATCAACATCTGAGAAGATTGTGAAGAATGATGAAAAAGGAACATCTGGACGACCTTCGAAATCCTTTGCTTCATCCAACGATAGATCTAAGAGGCGAAAGACTGAAGAAATACGTTCTACTTTATCTACAGAAGAATTGACGTATGCTGCTCAAATGAGTTTAAGGACTTCTGGTCAAGTGGATGCTGCTCAAGTTCTTGAAGATGTCACATTAACCAGCCCAACAAGAGCCTCAAAATATATAGCTGCTGTTCGGTCAAAAAATGAGATACCTTTAACCCCAGACGAAGCACTTTCTTTGATGATCGAGAAAGGAGAATCAAAGCGCTCTTATCAGCTATCAAGAAATGCAGCTAGAGCACGTAAATGCAAATTATACCCATCATACCATGAAGTAGAAAAAGCAAAAAATCGTTGTTATCCATCAGTTGTGTACATGAATATTACTGAGTCGTGCGCACAAATTAAACTACAGGCTTTACTTGATCATACCACATACAGAATTATACAACTTCAGGCTGATGTCATCGATACTCTAAATTCTGAAATTCTGCAAAAATTAGTACTTCACTGTAAATGGGGATGTGATGGAAGCAGCGGTCAAAGTGTTTATAAGCAAAAATTAGATGAGGCTGGAAAATCTGATGAAAGCATTTTTTATACTTCTCTGGTACCTTTGCAATTAATCTACAACAATCACGAGACGGATGAAGGAACTATTGTGTGGAAAAATCCTAGACCTTCATCTCCTCGATTCTGCAGACCAATACGATTGCAGTTTGTACATGAAGATGTACAATCAACATTGAAAGAAGTTACCGACATTGAACAGCAGATTGCGGGTCTTGCACCATACACTACTGAACAAAGCGAAAAATCAACTTCAGTAACCTATTGTATGTCGTTTACGATGATAGACGGCAAAGTCTGTAACGCTGTAACCGGTACCACTTCTGCACAACGCTGCTTCCTGGGCAAAGCCACCTCTAAAGATTTTAATAACATCGACAAAATTATAAAACTGGACATTACTACAGATAATTTAAAATTTGGCATATCTACATTACATGCGTGGATTCGTTTTTTCGAGTGCTGTTTGCATTTGTCATATAAGCTCACAACTCAAAAGTGGCAAGCTCGTGAAGAGGAGGTGAAAAAGATTGTGAAAGTACGCAAGGAAGACATACAGACTCAATTTAAGACAACACTGGGGCTTATCGTTGATCGACCAAAGCCAGGATATGGCAGCTCAAACGATGGAAATACCGCCCGCCGATTTTTCGAAAATGCTAATATATCTGTTGAAATAACAGGAGTCGATGAAAATTTAATTCACCGATCTCATGTTATTTTGCAGGCAATTTCGAGCGGGTATGATATAGACGAAGAAAAATTCAAAGACTATTGTGTAAATACTGCCCGTTTATTCGTTGCTTTCTATCCATGGTATTACATGCCAATATCTGTGCACAAAGTGTTGATGCACGGAGCAGAAATTGTAAAATATGCCCTTTTACCGATCGGACAACTTTCTGAAGAGGCCCAAGAGTCACGCAATAAGGACCTAAAGAACTACAGGTTACATCAATCAAGAAAATGCTCTCGAGAATCGAATATGAGAGACATTTTCTATAGGCTCTTAGTATCATCAGATCCATTTCTCTCAAGCATCAGGAAATTGCCCCAGAGACCGGCGAAATCTTTACATAAAGAAGCTATAGAAATGTTAAAACAACCTGAAGTCACCAGACAAGAGATAAGGAACGATTCCGATTTGGATACAAGTGGGTCAACATCAGAATCCGAAACGAATGATTCCAACATTGAAGATGACATGCAAGATTTTTGTTACTAGAAGTAAATAACAGATATTTGATTTATTGCAAATTTTGTACTCAAGAAATTGTTCAAAAATAAAAACATGGCTCAAGAGATTTTCTACTCATTTAAACCTAAAAATATTATGAAACATTTTCTATTAAAAAATATTTAAAAATTGAAAATTTTTGTGGAATCGTCTATATATCGCGTCTGCTATTTTGAAAATTAACATTCCTATAACAAATTCGTAATCAGCGATCCCAAAAACCCTTAAGAAATATGATTGGGTATTTTTTACTGAATTATTTGACTAATTGGTTGAATTATGTCCGCCATTTTGGGTCCGCCATTTTGAAAATCGTAATTCTGATAACAGATTCGTATTCAGCGACTCCGAAAACCCCCGAGAAGAGAATTGGAGATCATTTTGGACACTTTCCGAATTTTGGCCAGCTTTTTGGGATTCTGCCCCACTGTGCGAGGATGATAAATTTTAAAAAATCACCCACTGGGAACGAATCCGAACAGTCTCAAGGTTATTTCGATAATGCAACACAAAACAGAATTTGAATGGATCCTGTTACATATTGGGTTCGTCTCGATTCGATAAATAACAAACGGTTGAAACAGGCGTATTTATCAATATCGAATCTCATGTGAATTTTCTTTCGAATCGGCGACTTTTCAATCGGGAAACGAATCCGAGTCTGCACACAAGTGTTTCGGTTATAGAATAATCCCTACAAACTGAGAACGCCGCACCGAGCATGGGATTCGTTCACGTTCACAGTCCACAGCAGCAGTAGTAGGCCTCAACGGCTTTTTTCGTGCCGAGGGTGAAACATTTTAAAAAATCACCCACTGGGAACGAGTCCGAATAGTCTCATGGATATTTCGATAATGAAACACAAAACCGAATATGAATGGACCGGTTTTCACATTGGTTTCGTCTCGATCCGATAAAAAACATTCAGTTGGAACAGGCGTATGTATCAACGTCGAATCTCATGTGAATTTTCGGTCTAATCGACGACTTTTCAATCGGGAAACGAATTCGAGTCTGCACGCAAGGGTTTCTGTTACGGAATAATCCCTACAAACTAAGAACGCCGCACCGAGCATCGGATTCGTTCACGTTCATAGTCCACAGCAACAGTAGGAGTCCTCAACGGATATTTTCGTGCCGAGGATGATACATTTTAAAAAATCACCCACTGGGAACGAATCCGAACAGTCTCAAGGTTATTTCGATAATGCAACACAAAACAGAATTTGAATGGACCCTCTTACATATTGGATTCCTCTCGATTCGATAAAAAACAAACGGTTGAAACAGACGTATTTATCAATATCGAAACTCATGTGAATTTTCGTTCGAATCGGCGACTTTTCAATCGGGAAACGAATCCGAGTCTGCACGCAAGTGTTTCTGTTATAGAATAATCCCTACAAACTCAGAACGCCGCACCGAGCATCGGATTCGTTCACGTTCACAGTCCACAGCAGCAGTAGGAGTACTCAATGGATATTTTCGTGCCGAGGATGATAAATTTTAAAAAATCACCCACTGGGAATGAATCCGAACAGTCTCAAGCTTGTTTAGATAATGCAACATAAAACAGAATTTGAATGGTCCCTTTTACATATTGGATTCGTCTCGATTTGATAAAAAACAAACGGTTGAAACAGGCGTATTTATCAACGTCGAATCTCATGTGAAATTTCTTTCGAATCGGCGACTTTTCAATCGGGAAATGAATCCGAGTCTGCACGCAAGTGTTTCTGTTATAGAATAATCCCTACAAACTCAGAACGCCGCACCGAGCATCGGATTCGTTCACGTTCACAGTCCACAGCAGCAGAAGTAGGCCTCAACGGCTTTTTTCGTGCCGAGGGTGAAACTTTTTAAAATATCACCCACTGGGAATGAGTCCGAACAGTCTCAATGTTATTTCGATAATGAAACACAAAACCAAATATGAATGGACCAGTTTTCACATTGGATTCGTCTCGATCCGATAAAAAACATACAGTTGGAACAGGCGTATTTATCAACGTCGAATCTCACGTCAATTTTCGTTCGCATCGACGACGTTTAAATCGGGAAACGAATCCAAGTCTGCATGCAAGTATTTCTGTTGTCGAAAAATCCCTACAAACTGAGAACGCCGCGCCAACTAGCGGATGCGTTCACGTTCACCGTTGACAGCTGCAGTAGTAGTCCTCAACGGCTTTTTTTCGTGCCGAGGGTGAAACATTTTAAAAAATCACCCACTGGGAACGAGTCCGAACAGTCTCAAGATTATTTCGATACTAAAACACAAAACAGAATATGAATGGACCGGTTTGCAGATTGGATTCGTCTCGGTCCGTTAAAAAAAGCGGTTAAACCAGAAGTATTTACCAACGTCGAGTCTCACGTGAATGTTCGTTCGAAGCGACGCCTTTTCAATCGGGAAACGAATCGGAGGCTGCATGCAAGTGTTTCTGTTGTCGAATAGTCCCTCCAAACTGAAAACGCCGCGTCGACTATCGGATTCGTTCACATTCATACTCCACAGCAACAGTGGGAGTCCTCAACGGATATTTTCGTGCCGAGGATGATAAATTTAAAAAAATCACCCACTGGGAACGAATCTGAACAGTCTCAAGGTTATTTCGATAATGCAACACAACAAAAAATTTTAATGGACCCTGTTACGTTTTGGATTCGTCTCGATTCGATAAAAGATCAAACGGTTGAAACAGACGTATTGATCAACGTCGAATCTCATGTGATTTTTCCTTCGATTCGACGACTTTTCAATCGGGAAACGAATCGGAGTCTGCATGCAACTGTTTCTGTTGTGAAATAGTCCCTCCAAACTGAGAACGTCGCGCCGAGCATCGGATTCGTTCACGTTCATAGTCCACAGCAGCAGTAGGAGTACTCAATGGATATTTTCGTGCCGAGGATGATAAATTTTAAAAAATCATCCACTGGGAACGAATCCGAACAGTCTCAAGCTTGTTTAGATAATGCAACACAAAACAGAATTTGAATGGTCCCTGTTACATATTGGATTCGTCTCGATTCGATAAAAAACAAACGGTTGAAACAGGCGTATTTACCAACGTCGAATCTCATGTGAATTTTCGTTCGAAGCGACGACGTTTCAATCGGGAAACGGATCGGAGTCTGCATGCAAGTGTTTCTGTTGTCGAATAAACCCTCCAAACTGAGAACGCCGTGCCGAGCATCGGATTCGTTCACGTTCATAGTCCACAGCAACAGTAGGAGTCCTCAACGGATATTTTCGTGCCGAGGATGATAAATATTAAAAAATCGCCCACTGGGAACGAATCCGAACATTCTCAAGGTTATTTCGATAATGCAACACAAAACAGAATTTGAATGGATCCTGTTACATATTGGATTCGTCTCGATTCGATAAAAAACAAACGGTTAAAACAGGCGTATTTATCAATATCGAATCTCATGTGAATTTTCTTTCGAATCGGCGACTTTTCAATCGGGAAACGAATCCGAGTCTGCACACAAGTGTTTCGGTTATAGAATAATCCCTACAAACTGAGAACGCCGCACCGAGCATGGGATTCGTTCACGTTCACAGTCCACAGCAGCAGTAGTAGGCCTCAACGGCTTTTTTTTGTGCAGAGGGGGAAACAATAAAAAAAATCGCCCACTGGGAACGAGTCCGAACAGTCTCAAGATTATTTTGATAACGAAACACAAAATAGAATATGAATGGATCGGTATGCAGATTGGATTCGTCTCGGTCCGGTAAAAAAAAACGGTTGAAACAGGCGTATTTACCAACGTCGAATCTCATGTGAATTTTCGTTCGAAGCGACGAAGTTTCAATCGGGAAATGGATCGGAGTCTGCATGCAAGTGTTTCTGATGTTGAATAATCCCTCCAAACTGAGAACGCCGTGCCGAGCATCGGATTCGTTCACGTTCATAGTCCACAGCAACAGTAGGACTCCTCAACGGATATTTTCGTGCCGAGGATGATAAATTTTAAAAAATCACCCACTGGGAACGAATCCGAACAGTCTCAAGGTTATTTCGATAATGCAACACAAAACAGAATTTGAATGGATCCTGTTACATATTGGGTTCGTCTCGATTCGATAAATAACAAACGGTTGAAACAGGCGTATTTATCAATATCGAATCTCATGTGAATTTTCTTTCGAATCGGCGACTTTTCAATCGGGAAACGAATCCGAGTCTGCACACAAGTGTTTCGGTTATAGAATAATCCCTACAAACTGAGAACGCCGCACCGAGCATGGGATTCGTTCACGTTCACAGTCCACAGCAGCAGTAGTAGGCCTCAACGGCTTTTTTCGTGCCGAGGGTGAAACATTTTAAAAAATCACCCACTGGGAACGAGTCCGAATAGTCTCATGGATATTTCGATAATGAAACACAAAACCGAATATGAATGGACCGGTTTTCACATTGGTTTCGTCTCGATCCGATAAAAAACATTCAGTTGGAACAGGCGTATGTATCAACGTCGAATCTCATGTGAATTTTCGGTCTAATCGACGACTTTTCAATCGGGAAACGAATTCGAGTCTGCACGCAAGGGTTTCTGTTACGGAATAATCCCTACAAACTAAGAACGCCGCACCGAGCATCGGATTCGTTCACGTTCATAGTCCACAGCAACAGTAGGAGTCCTCAACGGATATTTTCGTGCCGAGGATGATACATTTTAAAAAATCACCCACTGGGAACGAATCCGAACAGTCTCAAGGTTATTTCGATAATGCAACACAAAACAGAATTTGAATGGACCCTCTTACATATTGGATTCCTCTCGATTCGATAAAAAACAAACGGTTGAAACAGACGTATTTATCAATATCGAAACTCATGTGAATTTTCGTTCGAATCGGCGACTTTTCAATCGGGAAACGAATCCGAGTCTGCACGCAAGTGTTTCTGTTATAGAATAATCCCTACAAACTCAGAACGCCGCACCGAGCATCGGATTCGTTCACGTTCACAGTCCACAGCAGCAGTAGGAGTACTCAATGGATATTTTCGTGCCGAGGATGATAAATTTTAAAAAATCACCCACTGGGAATGAATCCGAACAGTCTCAAGCTTGTTTAGATAATGCAACATAAAACAGAATTTGAATGGTCCCTTTTACATATTGGATTCGTCTCGATTTGATAAAAAACAAACGGTTGAAACAGGCGTATTTATCAACGTCGAATCTCATGTGAAATTTCTTTCGAATCGGCGACTTTTCAATCGGGAAATGAATCCGAGTCTGCACGCAAGTGTTTCTGTTATAGAATAATCCCTACAAACTCAGAACGCCGCACCGAGCATCGGATTCGTTCACGTTCACAGTCCACAGCAGCAGAAGTAGGCCTCAACGGCTTTTTTCGTGCCGAGGGTGAAACTTTTTAAAATATCACCCACTGGGAATGAGTCCGAACAGTCTCAATGTTATTTCGATAATGAAACACAAAACCAAATATGAATGGACCAGTTTTCACATTGGATTCGTCTCGATCCGATAAAAAACATACAGTTGGAACAGGCGTATTTATCAACGTCGAATCTCACGTCAATTTTCGTTCGCATCGACGACGTTTAAATCGGGAAACGAATCCAAGTCTGCATGCAAGTATTTCTGTTGTCGAAAAATCCCTACAAACTGAGAACGCCGCGCCAACTAGCGGATGCGTTCACGTTCACCGTTGACAGCTGCAGTAGTAGTCCTCAACGGCTTTTTTTCGTGCCGAGGGTGAAAATTTTTAAAAAATCACCCACTGGGAACGAGTCCGAACAGTCTCAAGATTATTTCGATACTAAAACACAAAACAGAATATGAATGGACCGGTTTGCAGATTGGATTCGTCTCGGTCCGTTAAAAAAAGCGGTTAAACCAGAAGTATTTACCAACGTCGAGTCTCACGTGAATGTTCGTTCGAAGCGACGCCTTTTCAATCGGGAAACGAATCGGAGGCTGCATGCAAGTGTTTCTGTTGTCGAATAGTCCCTCCAAACTGAAAACGCCGCGTCGACTATCGGATTCGTTCACATTCATACTCCACAGCAACAGTGGGAGTCCTCAACGGATATTTTCGTGCCGAGGATGATAAATTTAAAAAAATCACCCACTGGGAACGAATCTGAACAGTCTCAAGGTTATTTCGATAATGCAACACAACACAAAATTTGAATGGACCCTGTTACGTTTTGGATTCGTCTCGATTCGATAAAAGATCAAACGGTTGAAACAGACGTATTGATCAACGTCGAATCTCATGTGATTTTTCCTTCGATTCGACGACTTTTCAATCGGGAAACGAATCGGAGTCTGCATGCAACTGTTTCTGTTGTGAAATAGTCCCTCCAAACTGAGAACGTCGCGCCGAGCATCGGATTCGTTCACGTTCATAGTCCACAGCAGCAGTAGGAGTACTCAATGGATATTTTCGTGCCGAGGATGATAAATTTTAAAAAATCATCCACTGGGAACGAATCCGAACAGTCTCAAGCTTGTTTAGATAATGCAACACAAAACAGAATTTGAATGGTCCCTGTTACATATTGGATTCGTCTCGATTCGATAAAAAACAAACGGTTGAAACAGGCGTATTTACCAACGTCGAATCTCATGTGAATTTTCGTTCGAAGCGACGACGTTTCAATCGGGAAACGGATCGGAGTCTGCATGCAAGTGTTTCTGTTGTCGAATAAACCCTCCAAACTGAGAACGCCGTGCCGAGCATCGGATTCGTTCACGTTCATAGTCCACAGCAACAGTAGGAGTCCTCAACGGATATTTTCGTGCCGAGGATGATAAATATTAAAAAATCACCCACTGGGAACGAATCCGAACATTCTCAAGGTTATTTCGATAATGCAACACAAAACAGAATTTGAATGGATCCTGTTACATATTGGATTCGTCTCGATTCGATAAAAAACAAACGGTTAAAACAGGCGTATTTATCAATATCGAATCTCATGTGAATTTTCTTTCGAATCGGCGACTTTTCAATTGGGAAACGAATCCGAGTCTGCACACAAGTGTTTCGGTTATAGAATAATCCCTACAAACTGAGAACGCCGCACCGAGCATGGGATTCGTTCACGTTCACAGTCCACAGCAGCAGTAGTAGGCCTCAACGGCTTTTTTTTGTGCAGAGGGGGAAACAATTAAAAAAATCGCCCACTGGGAACGAGTCCGAACAGTCTCAAGATTATTTTGATAACGAAACACAAAATAGAATATGAATGGATCGGTATGCAGATTGGATTCGTCTCGGTCCGGTAAAAAAAAACGGTTGAAACAGGCGTATTTACCAACGTCGAATCTCATGTGAATTTTCGTTCGAAGCGACGAAGTTTCAATCGGGAAACGGATCGGAGTCTGCATGCAAGTGTTTCTGATGTCGAATAATCCCTCCAAACTGAGAACGCCGTGCCGAGCATCGGATTCGTTCACGTTCATAGTCCACAGCAACAGTAGGACTCCTCAACGGATATTTTCGTGCCGAGGATGATAAATTTTAAAAAATCACCCACTGGGAACGAATCCGAACAGTCTCAAGGTTATTTCGATAATGCAACACAAAACAGAATTTGAATGGATCCTGTTACATATTGGGTTCGTCTCGATTCGATAAATAACAAACGGTTGAAACAGGCGTATTTATCAATATCGAATCTCATGTGAATTTTCTTTCGAATCGGCGACTTTTCAATCGGGAAACGAATCCGAGTCTGCACACAAGTGTTTCGGTTATAGAATAATCCCTACAAACTGAGAACGCCGCACCGAGCATGGGATTCGTTCACGTTCACAGTCCACAGCAGCAGTAGTAGGCCTCAACGGCTTTTTTCGTGCCGAGGGTGAAACATTTTAAAAAATCACCCACTGGGATCGAGTCCGAATAGTCTCATGGTTATTTCGATAATGAAACACAAAACCGAATATGAATGGACCGGTTTTCACATTGGTTTCGTCTCGATCCGATAAAAAACATTCAGTTGGAACAGGCGTATGTATCAACGTCGGATCTCATGTGAATTTTCGGTCTAATCGACGACTTTTCAATCGGGAAACGAATTCGAGTCTGCACGCAAGTGTTTCTGTTACAGAATAATCCCTACAAACTAAGAACGCCGCACCGAGCATCGGATTCGTTCACGTTCATAGTCCACAGCAACAGTAGGAGTCCTCAACGGATATTTTCGTGCCGAAGATGATAAATTTTTAAAAATCACCCACTGGGAACGAATCCGAACAGTCTCAAGGATATTTCGATAATGCAACACAAAACAGAATTTGAATGGACCCTCTTACATATTGGATTCCTCTCGATTCGATAAAAAAACAAACGGTTGAAACAGACGTATTTATCAATATCGAAACTCATGTGAATTTTCGTTCGAATCGGCGACTTTTCAATCGGGAAACGTATCCGAGTCTGCACGCAAGTGTTTGTGTTATAGACTAATCCCTACAAACTCGGAACGCCGCACCGAGCATCGGATTCGTTCACGTTGACAGTCCACAGCAGCAGTAGGAGTACTCAATGGATATTTTCGTGCCGAGGATGATAAATTTAAAAAAATCACCCACTGGGAATGAATCCGAACAGTCTCAAGCTTGTTTAGATAATGCAACATAAAACAGAATTTCAATGGTCCCTTTTACATATTGGATTCGTCTCGATTTGATAAAAAACAAACGGTTGAAACAGGCGTATTTATCAACGTCGAATCTCATGTGAAATTTCGTTCGAATCGGCGACTTTTCAATCGGGAAACGAATCCGAGTCTGCACGCAAGTGTTTCTGTTATAGAATAATCCCTACAAACTCAGAACGCCGCACCGAGCATCGGATTCGTTCACGTTCACAGTCCACAGCAGCAGTAGGAGTACTCAATGGATATTTTCGTGCCGAGGATGATAAATTTTAAAAAATCACCCACTGGGAATGAATCCGAACAGTCTCAAGCTTGTTTAGATAATGCAACATAAAACAGAATTTGAATGGTCCCTTTTACATATTGGATTCGTCTCGATTTGATAAAAAACAAACGGTTGAAACAGGCGTATTTATCAACGTCGAATCTCATGTGAAATTTCTTTCGAATCGGCGACTTTTCAATCGGGAAATGAATCCGAGTCTGCACGCAAGTGTTTCTGTTATAGAATAATCCCTACAAACTCAGAACGCCGCACCGAGCATCGGATTCGTTCACGTTCACAGTCCACAGCAGCAGAAGTAGGCCTCAACGGCTTTTTTCGTGCCGAGGGTGAAACTTTTTAAAATATCACCCACTGGGAATGAGTCCGAACAGTCTCAATGTTATTTCGATAATGAAACACAAAACCAAATATGAATGGACCAGTTTTCACATTGGATTCGTCTCGATCCGATAAAAAACATACAGTTGGAACAGGCGTATTTATCAACGTCGAATCTCACGTCAATTTTCGTTCGCATCGACGACGTTTAAATCGGGAAACGAATCCAAGTCTGCATGCAAGTATTTCTGTTGTCGAAAAATCCCTACAAACTGAGAACGCCGCGCCAACTAGCGGATGCGTTCACGTTCACCGTTGACAGCTGCAGTAGTAGTCCTCAACGGCTTTTTTTCGTGCCGAGGGTGAAACATTTTAAAAAATCACCCACTGGGAACGAGTCCGAACAGTCTCAAGATTATTTCGATACTAAAACACAAAACAGAATATGAATGGACCGGTTTGCAGATTGGATTCGTCTCGGTCCGTTAAAAAAAGCGGTTAAACCAGAAGTATTTACCAACGTCGAGTCTCACGTGAATGTTCGTTCGAAGCGACGCCTTTTCAATCGGGAAACGAATCGGAGGCTGCATGCAAGTGTTTCTGTTGTCGAATAGTCCCTCCAAACTGAAAACGCCGCGTCGACTATCGGATTCGTTCACATTCATACTCCACAGCAACAGTGGGAGTCCTCAACGGATATTTTCGTGCCGAGGATGATAAATTTAAAAAAATCACCCACTGGGAACGAATCTGAACAGTCTCAAGGTTATTTCGATAATGCAACACAACAAAAAATTTGAATGGACCCTGTTACGTTTTGGATTCGTCTCGATTCGATAAAAGATCAAACGGTTGAAACAGACGTATTGATCAACGTCGAATCTCATGTGATTTTTCCTTCGATTCGACGACTTTTCAATCGGGAAACGAATCGGAGTCTGCATGCAACTGTTTCTGTTGTGAAATAGTCCCTCCAAACTGAGAACGTCGCGCCGAGCATCGGATTCGTTCACGTTCATAGTCCACAGCAGCAGTAGGAGTACTCAATGGATATTTTCGTGCCGAGGATGATAAATTTTAAAAAATCATCCACTGGGAACGAATCCGAACAGTCTCAAGCTTGTTTAGATAATGCAACACAAAACAGAATTTGAATGGTCCCTGTTACATATTGGATTCGTCTCGATTCGATAAAAAACAAACGGTTGAAACAGGCGTATTTACCAACGTCGAATCTCATGTGAATTTTCGTTCGAAGCGACGACGTTTCAATCGGGAAACGGATCGGAGTCTGCATGCAAGTGTTTCTGTTGTCGAATAAACCCTCCAAACTGAGAACGCCGTGCCGAGCATCGGATTCGTTCACGTTCATAGTCCACAGCAACAGTAGGAGTCCTCAACGGATATTTTCGTGCCGAGGATGATAAATATTAAAAAATCGCCCACTGGGAACGAATCCGAACATTCTCAAGGTTATTTCGATAATGCAACACAAAACAGAATTTGAATGGATCCTGTTACATATTGGATTCGTCTCGATTCGATAAAAAACAAACGGTTAAAACAGGCGTATTTATCAATATCGAATCTCATGTGAATTTTCTTTCGAATCGGCGACTTTTCAATCGGGAAACGAATCCGAGTCTGCACACAAGTGTTTCGGTTATAGAATAATCCCTACAAACTGAGAACGCCGCACCGAGCATGGGATTCGTTCACGTTCACAGTCCACAGCAGCAGTAGTAGGCCTCAACGGCTTTTTTTTGTGCAGAGGGGGAAACAATAAAAAAAATCGCCCACTGGGAACGAGTCCGAACAGTCTCAAGATTATTTTGATAACGAAACACAAAATAGAATATGAATGGATCGGTATGCAGATTGGATTCGTCTCGGTCCGGTAAAAAAAAACGGTTGAAACAGGCGTATTTACCAACGTCGAATCTCATGTGAATTTTCGTTCGAAGCGACGAAGTTTCAATCGGGAAATGGATCGGAGTCTGCATGCAAGTGTTTCTGATGTTGAATAATCCCTCCAAACTGAGAACGCCGTGCCGAGCATCGGATTCGTTCACGTTCATAGTCCACAGCAACAGTAGGACTCCTCAACGGATATTTTCGTGCCGAGGATGATAAATTTTAAAAAATCACCCACTGGGAACGAATCCGAACAGTCTCAAGGTTATTTCGATAATGCAACACAAAACAGAATTTGAATGGATCCTGTTACATATTGGGTTCGTCTCGATTCGATAAATAACAAACGGTTGAAACAGGCGTATTTATCAATATCGAATCTCATGTGAATTTTCTTTCGAATCGGCGACTTTTCAATCGGGAAACGAATCCGAGTCTGCACACAAGTGTTTCTGTTATAGAATAATCCCTACAAACTGAGAACGCCGCACCGAGCATGGGATTCGTTCACGTTCACAGTCCACAGCAGCAGTAGTAGGCCTCAACGGCTTTTTTCGTGCCGAGGGTGAAACATTTTAAAAAATCACCCACTGGGAACGAGTCCGAATAGTCTCATGGATATTTCGATAATGAAACACAAAACCGAATATGAATGGACCGGTTTTCACATTGGTTTCGTCTCGATCCGATAAAAAACATTCAGTTGGAACAGGCGTATGTATCAACGTCGAATCTCATGTGAATTTTCGGTCTAATCGACGACTTTTCAATCGGGAAACGAATTCGAGTCTGCACGCAAGGGTTTCTGTTACGGAATAATCCCTACAAACTAAGAACGCCGCACCGAGCATCGGATTCGTTCACGTTCATAGTCCACAGCAACAGTAGGAGTCCTCAACGGATATTTTCGTGCCGAGGATGATACATTTTAAAAAATCACCCACTGGGAACGAATCCGAACAGTCTCAAGGTTATTTCGATAATGCAACACAAAACAGAATTTGAATGGACCCTCTTACATATTGGATTCCTCTCGATTCGATAAAAAACAAACGGTTGAAACAGACGTATTTATCAATATCGAAACTCATGTGAATTTTCGTTCGAATCGGCGACTTTTCAATCGGGAAACGAATCCGAGTCTGCACGCAAGTGTTTCTGTTATAGAATAATCCCTACAAACTCAGAACGCCGCACCGAGCATCGGATTCGTTCACGTTCACAGTCCACAGCAGCAGTAGGAGTACTCAATGGATATTTTCGTGCCGAGGATGATAAATTTTAAAAAATCACCCACTGGGAATGAATCCGAACAGTCTCAAGCTTGTTTAGATAATGCAACATAAAACAGAATTTGAATGGTCCCTTTTACATATTGGATTCGTCTCGATTTGATAAAAAACAAACGGTTGAAACAGGCGTATTTATCAACGTCGAATCTCATGTGAAATTTCTTTCGAATCGGCGACTTTTCAATCGGGAAATGAATCCGAGTCTGCACGCAAGTGTTTCTGTTATAGAATAATCCCTACAAACTCAGAACGCCGCACCGAGCATCGGATTCGTTCACGTTCACAGTCCACAGCAGCAGAAGTAGGCCTCAACGGCTTTTTTCGTGCCGAGGGTGAAACTTTTTAAAATATCACCCACTGGGAATGAGTCCGAACAGTCTCAATGTTATTTCGATAATGAAACACAAAACCAAATATGAATGGACCAGTTTTCACATTGGATTCGTCTCGATCCGATAAAAAACATACAGTTGGAACAGGCGTATTTATCAACGTCGAATCTCACGTCAATTTTCGTTCGCATCGACGACGTTTAAATCGGGAAACGAATCCAAGTCTGCATGCAAGTATTTCTGTTGTCGAAAAATCCCTACAAACTGAGAACGCCGCGCCAACTAGCGGATGCGTTCACGTTCACCGTTGACAGCTGCAGTAGTAGTCCTCAACGGCTTTTTTTCGTGCCGAGGGTGAAAATTTTTAAAAAATCACCCACTGGGAACGAGTCCGAACAGTCTCAAGATTATTTCGATACTAAAACACAAAACAGAATATGAATGGACCGGTTTGCAGATTGGATTCGTCTCGGTCCGTTAAAAAAAGCGGTTAAACCAGAAGTATTTACCAACGTCGAGTCTCACGTGAATGTTCGTTCGAAGCGACGCCTTTTCAATCGGGAAACGAATCGGAGGCTGCATGCAAGTGTTTCTGTTGTCGAATAGTCCCTCCAAACTGAAAACGCCGCGTCGACTATCGGATTCGTTCACATTCATACTCCACAGCAACAGTGGGAGTCCTCAACGGATATTTTCGTGCCGAGGATGATAAATTTAAAAAAATCACCCACTGGGAACGAATCTGAACAGTCTCAAGGTTATTTCGATAATGCAACACAACACAAAATTTGAATGGACCCTGTTACGTTTTGGATTCGTCTCGATTCGATAAAAGATCAAACGGTTGAAACAGACGTATTGATCAACGTCGAATCTCATGTGATTTTTCCTTCGATTCGACGACTTTTCAATCGGGAAACGAATCGGAGTCTGCATGCAACTGTTTCTGTTGTGAAATAGTCCCTCCAAACTGAGAACGTCGCGCCGAGCGTCGGATTCGTTCACGTTCATAGTCCACAGCAGCAGTAGGAGTACTCAATGGATATTTTCGTGCCGAGGATGATAAATTTTAAAAAATCATCCACTGGGAACGAATCCGAACAGTCTCAAGCTTGTTTAGATAATGCAACACAAAACAGAATTTGAATGGTCCCTGTTACATATTGGATTCGTCTCGATTCGATAAAAAACAAACGGTTGAAACAGGCGTATTTACCAACGTCGAATCTCATGTGAATTTTCGTTCGAAGCGACGACGTTTCAATCGGGAAACGGATCGGAGTCTGCATGCAAGTGTTTCTGTTGTCGAATAAACCCTCCAAACTGAGAACGCCGTGCCGAGCATCGGATTCGTTCACGTTCATAGTCCACAGCAACAGTAGGAGTCCTCAACGGATATTTTCGTGCCGAGGATGATAAATATTAAAAAATCACCCTCTGGGAACGAATCCGAACATTCTCAAGGTTATTTCGATAATGCAACACAAAACAGAATTTGAATGGATCCTGTTACATATTGGATTCGTCTCGATTCGATAAAAAACAAACGGTTAAAACAGGCGTATTTATCAATATCGAATCTCATGTGAATTTTCTTTCGAATCGGCGACTTTTCAATTGGGAAACGAATCCGAGTCTGCACACAAGTGTTTCGGTTATAGAATAATCCCTACAAACTGAGAACGCCGCACCGAGCATGGGATTCGTTCACGTTCACAGTCCACAGCAGCAGTAGTAGGCCTCAACGGCTTTTTTTTGTGCAGAGGGGGAAACAATTAAAAAAATCGCCCACTGGGAACGAGTCCGAACAGTCTCAAGATTATTTTGATAACGAAACACAAAATAGAATATGAATGGATCGGTATGCAGATTGGATTCGTCTCGGTCCGGTAAAAAAAAACGGTTGAAACAGGCGTATTTACCAACGTCGAATCTCATGTGAATTTTCGTTCGAAGCGACGAAGTTTCAATCGGGAAACGGATCGGAGTCTGCATGCAAGTGTTTCTGATGTCGAATAATCCCTCCAAACTGAGAACGCCGTGCCGAGCATCGGATTCGTTCACGTTCATAGTCCACAGCAACAGTAGGACTCCTCAACGGATATTTTCGTGCCGAGGATGATAAATTTTAAAAAATCACCCACTGGGAACGAATCCGAACAGTCTCAAGGTTATTTCGATAATGCAACACAAAACAGAATTTGAATGGATCCTGTTACATATTGGGTTCGTCTCGATTCGATAAATAACAAACGGTTGAAACAGGCGTATTTATCAATATCGAATCTCATGTGAATTTTCTTTCGAATCGGCGACTTTTCAATCGGGAAACGAATCCGAGTCTGCACACAAGTGTTTCGGTTATAGAATAATCCCTACAAACTGAGAACGCCGCACCGAGCATGGGATTCGTTCACGTTCACAGTCCACAGCAGCAGTAGTAGGCCTCAACGGCTTTTTTCGTGCCGAGGGTGAAACATTTTAAAAAATCACCCACTGGGATCGAGTCCGAATAGTCTCATGGTTATTTCGATAATGAAACACAAAACCGAATATGAATGGACCGGTTTTCACATTGGTTTCGTCTCGATCCGATAAAAAACATTCAGTTGGAACAGGCGTATGTATCAACGTCGGATCTCATGTGAATTTTCGGTCTAATCGACGACTTTTCAATCGGGAAACGAATTCGAGTCTGCACGCAAGTGTTTCTGTTACAGAATAATCCCTACAAACTAAGAACGCCGCACCGAGCATCGGATTCGTTCACGTTCATAGTCCACAGCAACAGTAGGAGTCCTCAACGGATATTTTCGTGCCGAAGATGATAAATTTTTAAAAATCACCCACTGGGAACGAATCCGAACAGTCTCAAGGATATTTCGATAATGCAACACAAAACAGAATTTGAATGGACCCTCTTACATATTGGATTCCTCTCGATTCGATAAAAAAACAAACGGTTGAAACAGACGTATTTATCAATATCGAAACTCATGTGAATTTTCGTTCGAATCGGCGACTTTTCAATCGGGAAACGTATCCGAGTCTGCACGCAAGTGTTTGTGTTATAGACTAATCCCTACAAACTCGGAACGCCGCACCGAGCATCGGATTCGTTCACGTTGACAGTCCACAGCAGCAGTAGGAGTACTCAATGGATATTTTCGTGCCGAGGATGATAAATTTAAAAAAATCACCCACTGGGAATGAATCCGAACAGTCTCAAGCTTGTTTAGATAATGCAACATAAAACAGAATTTCAATGGTCCCTTTTACATATTGGATTCGTCTCGATTTGATAAAAAACAAACGGTTGAAACAGGCGTATTTATCAACGTCGAATCTCATGTGAAATTTCGTTCGAATCGGCGACTTTTCAATCGGGAAACGAATCCGAGTCTGCACGCAAGTGTTTCTGTTATAGAATAATCCCTACAAACTCAGAACGCCGCACCGAGCATCGGATTCGTTCACGTTCACAGTCCACAGCAGCAGAAGTAGGCCTCAACGGCTTTTTTTGTGCCGAGCGTGAAACTTTTTAAAAAATCACCCACTGGGAATGAGTCCGAACAGTCTCAATGTTATTTCGATAATGAAACACAAAACCAAATATGAATGGACCAGTTTTCACATTGGATTCGTCTCGATCCGATAAAAAACATACAGTTGGAACAGGCGTATTTATCAACGTCGAATCTCACGTCAATTTTCGTTCGCATCGACGACGTTTAAATCGGGAAACGAACCCAAGTCTGCATGCAAGTATTTCTGTTGTCGAATAAACCCTCCAAACTGAGAACGCCGTGCCGAGCATCGGATTCGTTCACGTTCATAGTCCACAGCAACAGTAGGAGTCCTCAACGGATATTTTCGTGCCGAGGATGATAAATATTAAAAAATCACCCACTGGGAACGAATCCGAACATTCTCAAGGTTATTTCGATAATGCAACACAAAACAGAATTTGAATGGATCCTGTTACATATTGGATTCGTCTCGATTCGATAAAAAACAAACGGTTAAAACAGGCGTATTTATCAATATCGAATCTCATGTGAATTTTCTTTCGAATCGGCGACTTTTCAATCGGGAAACGAATCCGAGTCTGCACACAAGTGTTTCGGTTATAGAATAATCCCTACAAACTGAGAACGCCGCACCGAGCATGGGATTCGTTCACGTTCACAGTCCACAGCAGCAGTAGTAGGCCTCAACGGCTTTTTTTCGTGCAGAGGGGGAAACAATTAAAAAAATCGCCCACTGGGAACGAGTCCGAACAGTCTCAAGATTATTTTGATAACGAAACACAAAATAGAATATGAATGGATCGGTATGCAGATTGGATTCGTCTCGGTCCGGTAAAAAAAAACGGTTGAAACAGGCGTATTTACCAACGTCGAATCTCATGTGAATTTTCGTTCGAAGCGACGAAATTTCAATCGGGAAACGGATCGGAGTCTGCATGCAAGTGTTTCTGATGTCGAATAATCCCTCCAAACTGAGAACGCCGTGCCGAGCATCGGATTCGTTCACGTTCATAGTCCACAGCAACAGTAGGACTCCTCAACGGATATTTTCGTGCCGAGGATGATAAATTTTAAAAAATCACCCACTGGGAACGAATCCGAACAGTCTCAAGGTTATTTCGATAATGCAACACAAAACAGAATTTGAATGGATCCTGTTACATATTGGGTTCGTCTCGATTCGATAAATAACAAACGGTTGAAACAGGCGTATTTATCAATATCGAATCTCATGTGAACTTTCTTTCGAATCGGCGACTTTTCAATCGGGAAACGAATCCGAGTCTGCACACAAGTGTTTCGGTTATAGAATAATCCCTACAAACTGAGAACGCCGCACCGAGCATGGGATTCGTTCACGTTCACAGTCCACAGCAGCAGTAGTAGGCCTCAACGGCTTTTTTTCGTGCCGAGGGTGAAACATTTTAAAAAATCACCCACTGGGATCGAGTCCGAATAGTCTCATGGTTATTTCGATAATGAAACACAAAACCGAATATGAATGGACCGGTTTTCACATTGGTTTCGTCTCGATCCGATAAAAAACATTCAGTTGGAACAGGCGTATGTATCAACGTCGGATCTCATGTGAATTTTCGGTCTAATCGACGACTTTTCAATCGGGAAACGAATTCGAGTCTGCACGCAAGTGTTTCTGTTACAGAATAATCCCTACAAACTAAGAACGCCGCACCGAGCATCGGATTCGTTGACGTTCATAGTCCACAGCAACAGTAGGAGTCCTCAACGGATATTTTCGTGCCGAGGATGATACATTTTTAAAAATCACCCACTGGGAACGAATCCGAACAGTCTCAAGGATATTTCGATAATGCAACACAAAACAGAATTTGAATAGACCCTCTTACATATTGGATTCCTCTCGATTCGATAAAAAAACAAACGGTTGAAACAGACGTATTTATCAATATCGAAACTCATGTGAATTTTCGTTCGAATCGGCGACTTTTCAATCGGGAAACGTATCCGAGTCTGCACGCAAGTGTTTGTGTTATAGACTAATCCCTACAAACTCGGAACGCCGCACCGAGAATCGGATTCGTTCACGTTGACAGTCCACAGCAGCAGTAGGAGTACTCAATGGATATTTTCGTGCCGAGGATGATAAATTTAAAAAAATCACCCACTGGGAATGAATCCGAACAGTCTCAAGCTTGTTTAGATAATGCAACATAAAACAGAATTTCAATGGTCCCTCTTACATATTGGATTCGTCTCGATTTGATAACAAACAAACGGTTGAAACAGGCGTATTTATCAACGTCGAATCTCATGTGAAATTTCGTTCGAATCGGCGACTTTTCAATCGGGAAACGAATCCGAGTCTGCACGCAAGTGTTTCTATTATAGAATAATCCCTACAAACTCAGAACGCCGCACGGAGCATCGGATTCGTTCACGTTCACAGTCCACAGCAGCAGAAGTAGGCCTCAACGGCTTTTTTCGTGCCGAGCGTGAAACTTTTTAAAAAATCATCCACTGGGAATGAGTCCGAACAGTCTCAATGTTATTTCGATAATGAAACACAAAACCAAATATGAATGGACCAGTTTTCACATTGGATTCGTCTCGATCCGATAAAAAACATACAGTTGGAACAGGCGTATTTATCAACGTCGAATCTCACGTCAATTTTCGTTCGCATCGACGACGTTTAAATCGGGAAACGAACCCAAGTCTGCATGCAAGTATTTCTGTTGTCGAAAAATTCCTACAAACTGAGAACGCCGCGCCGACTATCGGATGCGTTCACGTTCACCGTTGACAGCTGCAGTAGTAGTCCTCAACGGCTTTTTTTCGTGCCGAGGGTGAAACATTTTAAAAAATCTCCCACTGGGAACGAGTCCGAACAGTCTCAAGATTATTTCGATACTGAAACACAAAACAGAATACGAATGGACCGGTTTGCAGATTGGATTCGTCTCGGTCCGTTAAAAAAAAGCGGTTAAACCAGAAGTATTTACCAACGTCGAATCTCACGTGAATTTTCGTTCGAAGCGACGCCTTTTCAATCGGGAAACGAATCGGAGTCTGCATGCAAGTATTTCTGTTGTCGAATAGTCCCTCCAAACTGAAAACGCCGCGTCGACTATCGGATTCGTTCACGTTCATACTCCACAGCAACAGTAGGAGTCCTCAACGGATATTTTCGTGCCGAGGATGATAAATTTAAAAAAATCACCCACTGGGAACGAATCTGAACAGTCTCAAGGTTATTTCGATAATGCAACACATCACAAAATTTGAATGGACCCTGTTACGTTTTGGATTCGTCTCGATTCGATAAAAAATCAACCGGTTGAAACAGACGTATTGATCAACGTCGAATCTCATGTGATTTTTCCTTCGATTCGACGACTTTTCAATCGGGAAACGAATCGGAGTCTGCATGCAACTGTTTCTGTTGTGAAATAGTCCCTCCAAACTGAGAACGTCGCGCCGAGCATCGGATTCGTTCACGTTCATAGTCCACAGCAGCAGTAGGAGTACTCAATGGATATTTTCGTGCCGAGGATGATAAATTTTAAAAAATCACCCACTGGGAACGAATCTGAACAGTCTCAAGCTTGTTTAGATAATGCAACACACAACAGAATTTGAATGGTCCCTTTTACATATTGGATTCGTCTCGATTCGATAAAAAACAAACGGTTGAAACAGGCGTATTTATCAACGTCGAATCTCATGTGAAATTTCGTTCGAATCGGCGACTTTTCAATCGGGAAACGAATCCGAGTCTGCACGCAAGTGTTTCTGTTATCGAATAATCCCTACAAACTGAGAACGCCGCACCGAGCATCGGATTCGTTCACGTTCACAGTCCACAGCAGCAGTAGTAGGCCACAACGGCTTTTTTCGTGCCGAGGGTGAAACTTTTTAAAAAATCACCCACTGGGAACGAGTCCGAACAGTCTCAATGTTATTTCGATAATGAAACACAAAACCGAATATGAATGGACCGGTTTTCACATTGGATTCGTCTCGATCCGATAAAAAACACACAGTTGGAACAGGCGTATTTATCAACGTCGAATCTCACGTCAATTTTCGTTCGAATCGACGACGTTTAAATCGGGAAGGGAATCCGAGTCTGCATGCAAGTGTTTCTGTTGTCGAATAATCCCTACAAACAGAGAACGCCGCGCCGAAGATCGGATTCGTTCACGTTCATATTGCACAGCAGCAGTAGGAGTTCTCAATGGCTAATTTTGTGACGAGGGAGATACATTTTTACAAATCATCCACTGGGAACGAATTCGAAGAGTCTCAAGGTTATTTCGATAATGAGACACAAAACAGACTTTGAGAGGACCGTTTTTCATAATGGATTCGTCTCGGTCGGATAAAATAAACGGTTCAATCAGGGGTATTTATCAACGTCGAATTTCATGTGAATTTTCGTTCGAATCGACGACGTTTAAATTGGGAAAGGAATCCAAGTCTGCATGCAAGTATTTCTGTTGTCGAAAAATCCCTACAAACTGAGAACGCCGCGCCGACTATCGGATTCGTTCACGTTCACAGTCCGCAGCTGCAGTAGTAGTCCTCAACGGCTTTTTTTCGTGCCGAGGGTGAAACATTTAAAAAAATCGCCCACTGGGATCGAGTCCGAACAGTCTCAAGATTATTTCGATACTGAAACACAAATCAGAATATGAATGGACCGGTTTGCAGATTGGATTCGTCTCGGTCCGTTAAAAAAAAAGGTTGAACCAGGAGTATTTACCAACGTCGAATCTCATGTGAATTTTCGTTCGAAGCGACGACTTTTCAATCGGGAAACGAATCGGAGTCTGCATGCAAGTGTTTCTGTTGTCGAATAGTCCCTCCAAACTGAGAACGCCGCGCCGTCTATCGGATTCGTTCACGTTCATAGTCCACAGCAGCAGAAGTAGGCCTCAACGGCTTTTTTCGTGCTGAGGGTGAAACTTTTTAAAAAATCACCCACTGGGAACGAGTCCGAACAGTCTCAATGTTATTTCGATAATGGAACGTAAGACCAAATATGAATGGACCGGTTTTCACATTGGATTCGTCTTGATCCGATAAAAAACATACAGTTGGAGCAGGCGTATTTATCAACGTCGTATTTCACGTCAATTTTCGTTCGAATCGACGACGTTTAAATCGGGAAACGAATCCAAGTCTGCATGCATGTATTTCTGTTGTCGAAAAATCCCTACCAACTGAGAACGCCGCGCCGACTATCGGATTCGTTCACGTTCACAGTCCACAGCTGCAGTAGTAGTCCTCAACGGCTTTTTTTCGTGCCGAGCGTGAAACATTTTAAAAAATCACGCACTGGGAACGAGTCCGAACAGTCTCAATGTTATTTCTATAATGAAACACAAAACCGAATATTAATGGATCGGTTTTCACATTGGTTTCGTCTCGATCCGATAAAAAACCATACAGTCGGTACAGGCGTATTTATCAACGTCGAATCTTATGTGAATTTTCGGTCGAATCGACGACTTTTAAATCGGGAACCGAATCTGAGTCTGCATGCAAGTGTTTCTGTTGTCGAATAGTCCCTCCAAACTGAGAACGCCGCGCCGACTATCGGATTCGTTCACGTTTATACTCCACAGCAACAGTAGGAGTCCTCAACGGATATTTTCGTGCCGAGGATGATAAATTTTAAAAAATCACCCACAGGCAACGAATCTGAACAGTCTCAAGGTTATTTCGATAATGTAACACACCACAGAATTTGAATGGACCCTGTTACGTTTTGGATTCGTCTCGATTCGATAAAAAAACAAACGGTTGAAACAGGCGTATTTATCAACGTCGAATGTCATGTGAATTTTCGTTCGAATCGGCGACTTTTCAATCGGGAAATGAATCCGAGTCTGCACGCAAGTGTTTCTGTCATAGAATAATATTTACAAACTGAGAACGCTGCACCGAACATCGGATTCGTTCACGGTCACAGTCCACAGCAGCAGTAGTAGGCCGCAACAGCTTTTTTCGTGCCGAGGGTGAAACATTTTAAAAAATCACCCACTGGGAACGAGTCCGAACAGTCTCATGGTTATTTCGATAATGAAACACAAAACCGAATATTAATGAACCGGTTTTCACATTGGTTTCGTCTCGATCCGATAAAAAAAACATACAGTTGGTACAGGCGTATTTATCAACGTCGAATCTCATGTGAATTGTCAGTCGAATCGACGACTTTTAAATCGTGAAACGAATCTGAGTCTGCATGCAAGTGTTTCTGCTGTCGAATAATCGCTAAACTGAGAAACAAACTGAGAACGCCGGGCCGAGCATCGGATTCGTTCACGTTCATAGTCCACAGCAGCAGTAGCAGTCCTCAACGGCTTTTTTTCGTGCCGAGGGTGAAACATTTTAAAAAATCACCCACTGGGAACAAGCCCGAACCGTCTCAAGATTATTTCGATAATGAAACACAAAACAGAATATGAATGCACCGCTTTTGCAGATTGGATTCGTCTTGGTCCGGTAGAAAAAACGGTTGAAACAGGCGTATTAATCAACGTTAAATCTCATGCGAATTTTCGTTCGAATCGACAACTTTTCAATCGGGAAACGAATCGGAGTCTGCATGCAAGTGTTTCTGTTGTCGACTAGTCCTTCCAAACTGAGAACGCCGCGCCGAGCATCGGATTCGTTCACGTTCATAGTCCACAGCAACAGTAGGAGTCCTCAATGGATATTTTCGTACCGAGGATGACAAATTTAAAAAAATCACCCACTGGGAACGAATTCGATCAGTCTCAAGGTTATTCCGATAATGCAACACAAACCAGAATTTGAATGGACCCTTTTATATATTGGATTCGTCTCGATTTGGTATAAAAACAAACGGTTGCAACAGGCGTATTTATCAACGTCGAATCTCATGTGAATTTTCGTTCGAATCGGCGACTTTTCAATCGGGAAACGAATTCGAGTCTGCACGCAAGTGTTTCTTTTATCGAATAATCCCTACAAGCTGAGAACGCCGCACCGAGCATCAGATTCGTTCACGTTCACAGTCCACAGGAGCAGTAGGAGGCCTCACCGGCTTTTTTCGTGCCGAGGGTGAAACATGTTAAAGAATCACCCACTGGGAATGAGTCCGAACAGGCTCATGGTTATTTCGATAATGAAACCCAAAACCGAATATGCATGGACCGGTTTTTACATTGGATTTGTCTCGATCCGATAAGAAACATACAGTTGGAACAGGCGTATTTATCAACGTCGAATCTCATGTGAATTTTCGTTCGAATCGACGACTTTTAAATCGCGAAACGAATCCGAGTCTGCATGCAAGTATCTCTGCTGTCAAATAATCGCTACAAACTGAAAACGCCGGGCCGAGCATCGGATTCGTTCACGTTCATAGTCCACAGCCGCAGTAGCAGTCCTCAACGGCTATTTTCATGCCGAGAGTGAAACATTTTTAAAAATCACCCACTGGGAACGACCTTGAACAGTCTCAAGGTTATTTCGATAATGAAACAAAAAACAGTCACGACACGTTCACCATTGATTTCATCTCCTTTCCGATGATATTGAAACGAGATAAATTCATCTCGTTCTCGATCGCGATAGGAGATGTAATCAATTCGGACAACGATTCGTGCATTATCCATAGGACATACTCGACAACGTCACAACGATTTCGCGGTTGATTTCATCTCCATTCCGATAATATCGCAAAGAGATGATTTCATCTCGTTGTGGATCGCGAACGGAGATGAAATCACTTTTGTCTATGATTCTTCTAGTGTCCGTAGGACATACTCTAAGCCGTCACGACGAGTTCGCCATTGATTTCATCTCCTTTCCGATGATATTGAAACGAGATAAATACATCTCGTTCCCGATCGCGATAGGAGATGAAATCAATTCGGATAACGATTCGTGCATTATCCATAGGACATACTCGACAACGTCACAACGAGTTCGCGATTGATTTCATCTCCGTTCCGATAATATCGCAAAGAGATGATTTCATCTCGTTCCCAATCGCAAACGGAGATGAAAGCAATTTTGTCAATGATTCTTCTAGTGTCCGTAAGACATACTCGAAGCCGTCACGACGAGTTCGCCATTGATTTCATCTCCTTTCCGATGATATTGAAACGAGATAAATTCATCTCGTTCCCGATCGCGATAGGAGATGAAATCAATTCGGACAACGATTCGTGCATTATCCATAGGACATACTCGACAACGTCACAACGAGTTCGCGGTTGATTTCATCTTCGTTCCGATAATATCGCAAAGAGATGATTTTATCTCGTTCCCAATCGCGAACGGAGATGAAATCAATTCTGTCAATGATTCTTCTAGTGTCCGTTAGACATACTCGAAGCCGTCACGACGAGTTCGCCATTGATTTCATCTCTTTTCCGATGATATTGAACCGAGATAAATTCATCTCGTTCCCGATCGCGATAGGAGATGAAATCAATTCGTTTGTCAAACGACGTTGACAGTTGCACGGAACCGTTAAGAGCAATGTTGATTTCATCTTTATCGAGTAAATAATGCGTCATACCCGGAGTTCACAGCAGTGCCTGAATTGCCCACTAGCTCTGGCCGGAAATAAGATGAAACCGAAAACGATTTTGAATGGAGCATTTCAGGAATGTCCTATAGATGCTCCGAAAAGGGTTCAAAGCATCGATTTAATCTTTGCTTGGTTTATAGAAGCTGTTAGACGTTCGAGCTGCGGGTCAATTTGCCCGTCTCCGGAATCCTTGACTTGATCGAAGATGAAATCGACAAACGCCATTACGGGGATGGTCGAACAACATTGGAAGTTGCGCGGAAACGTCAAGGGCTATGTTGATTTCATCGTTATTACGTAAATAATACGTCCTACTCGCAGCTTGCAGCATCGCATGAATTGTCCATTTGCTCTGATTGCAATTGAAATGAATAAATAAATAACATTTTATTATAAAGCAGCACAAATGTTGACCCTTTACATAACGCTGGTGTTCTAATATTCTTAAGGGGTAACACCACTCTAACCGCAGAAAATAAGGCCTAACTTTGACAATTTATTTTGGGTGTTTGATAAAAGGATCGGATTTATTTTTAGAGGGTTCCTTTACACATACTAAAGGATAAAAAATGTATTATTAATTTTCATGCCAAATGGCGGCGACAGAGCCCATCCTGAAAAACATGTTTTTTGAAACTGGGAGAACGGAGTACACGAACACCTTTGCAACGGATCGATTCGAAATGTTGATAGTAGCTTCACAATTACATTCTCTATGGGACGAAGTAGGGATTCTTCGATCAAATTTTGAAAAAATGGCGGACATTGAAAGAAATAAATCGATTTTTTGCCCAAAAAATAAGTGATAAATTGTTTATAAAAAAAAGTTTACATTTAATTTTAAAAAACGACTACGTACGGCCATAGAGAATGTAATTATGAAGCAGCGATCAAAATTCCAATCGATTCATGCAAAGGGTTCGCGTATTCCGGCCTCCCAGTTTGAAAAACAAGTTTTTGAAGATGGGCTCTGTTGTCGCTATTTTGTATGAAAATTACAATAATTTTTACGTACTTTAATATGTCTTACATAAACCCTCTCATAAGAAATCCTATTCCTTTTTTCATACTGCCAAAATAAATTGTCAAAGTTAGGCCTAATTTTCTGCCGCTTGAGTGATGTTACCCCTTAAGAGAAACCGCAAACATAGTCGCAACGCTTTGGGGTTTCCAGAATCAACCCATATTGGTACGTGAAAAATTATAGCTCAGGCGGCGCAGACGATCGTCTCAGCTATTTTCAATCCTAAAAAAACGTCGTATCGATTTTCATCTGCCGGAACCGACAAATTTCGTCTCCCCTAATGAGGAAATGGAAAGCTTCTCCTCATGTTTCCTAACCCAGCTTGAACACACTTTGAGATGATATTCGTACAGAAAAAATGTATTTTTGGAGATCAATCTGACTATGATACTGAACGGAGTGGTCGAATGAGAAATGGAATCCCGAAAACATCCAATTCTCGAAAATGCAGCGTCAAGTTGTTGAGAGTTTGTTAATAAAAACTTACGTATTGATTCTTTTTCAATACGCAAGAAAAATCGCTCGGTATATCGAAATTCGATAATCATTGACAATTCTTTGGTTTTGTTAATTTTTATTTCTTAAGGAAGCAAAAAGAACAGGGCTCTCGATGGATAATCGCGGCAAAACTCGTAAATGTCATTAATTGCGGCGCGCTTCACGTTTTGGCACGCAATACGCCGAGCGATAGCAGACGATAGGTGAAACGTCAAATCGTGTGTCACGATTCTCGGGCAGAATAGGCTGACAGGCAACGCAGCGAATGATTCGCTAAACGTCAGATCATGCGCGCTGGCATTTGTCAAACGCTGCTGTTTCGCAGAACCTTCTTGACCTCGGCTACGACTTCGTGGTCCTTCGTCTACTCTTCTGCCCTTGTCGATCGTCCAACATGGCGGAGTCGAGCGTTAATTTCGAAGATCGAACGCCTCTTTTCTAATGCTTCCCATTTGGTGACGGAGGCGAAAAAAGAAACCGGCTCGGTAGAAATCTTCGGAGTAACCTGCCGAACCCGGCATTTCCCGCTGTTACACCTATTGTGGATCACCCTGTATAGCCACACTTGCTGGCGAAAGAGTACACATTATTCATCGTATGACAAAACAAGAAAATCCGATCAGGTTAAAAGAATTTTACGATTAATTTCCTGTCACTCGTGGGAACGAAAAATATCTCCTTACTCCTCGAACTCACATATAACCAATTACCAAAAGAGAAACTCAAACAACCTGCAATTCCTTACTTCCCCCATATTACCTTTTCGGAGACACTTGGTACAAGTTCATCCCTGTTCTGGTCGAAGCCACATCACCTGCAATCACGGAATCGACAACGAAGTCTACTTGACGATACATCAACCCAACATCATCAGCATTCTGTGCGATGTACTCCTAAGAAGATATCGACAACGTACGAGAACGCGTAATGTTTCCCGTAGAGAAACCCGCTGTCGTAAGCAACATGGCATGGCACAACAGTGGTCAAAACACTGTCAATCAAGAGAACAAGTTCTTAAATCTCCTGGATAAGAACAATCTATAACATCAAGTGGACTCCATCTAGAATCACACCTGGGAGAATTCATTCAATTCGGTACAGCAACCGCTGGTTTCACCCGAACCTCACTCGTCGTGCGAGCGATCAAGGTCCTCCTAGATACGGCGATCCGTGGATACAACCTATACCTTGTGAACGGCTGGTCAAGTTATCTCGTCGCTGCAGTATGGGACTCGGATACGTACCTCCTCATGCACCTCGTTAAACAACCCAAGAAGAAAACGTCAACGGATGCAGTGAGTGGTCAAGAATTTCATCAACTCGTGTCGGCCCCTCGAGCTGAACCAGAGGGCCAATATCAACGTTGCAACACATGATATGTACCCTGTCATCTCCGATCATCCAGAAAACAACCAATCCTCTAAACCTCGTTCCTTCTCTTAAATTCGCACGAGGAGATTTAAGATAATTCTGATCATGCTAATAATTTTTTTTTGTCATCGTTCTTTTAACCTTGTCAATTAAGAGATAGAGTAAAATAAGTAAATGAGCATCTATGTATGAGGAAAATCAAAAAGCAGAAAACTCGTACCCATACTTTTTAGCACAAAATAAAAAATTTATATTCATAACTATTTTTAAAAAAACGGAAAAGAACGAAAAACTTGCTTGCACAAAGATCTAGAGATAAATACAATAACCAAAAATATTCTCATACAAAGATCTATATTGTAACGGTTCAGCTGTACAGGTAAGCTACCTTCACATGTAATACGCTAGTATTACCCCGATTCCGAAATAATCGCGTGAGCTGCCCAGCGGCCGGAGCAACCGGCCATGCCGCCAGCGCGACAGGACACTTGCACGAAGCATACGGGGCGAGACCGCGATACCTCGCAAGGAGCTCCGCCCATCGCGAGGAGCAGTACCGCCGCTGACCCGCGGGAGTCCCCGCCCCTATGTCCAACATCTCGCGATTCTCGTACCTTGTCCACTCCTCTCAGATGAGAGTGCGCCCCAAATTCATTACGACGCCTCCTCACACCTAATGTGCGCCTAATATCGAACTGAGGAATAATCGGAAATATTATTCCCCTCGAAATGTCTACAGTATGCGAATGTCCTCAAAGTCACCAGGACGGTTACCCCACTAACTGAACGTCTCCCAGCCAGGCGATCCCCTGCCTAGCACACGAGAACCGCTAGGGAAATGGAACTTCTCCTGACGTCCCTGTAGCTATTTAGGGGCATGCACGACCACGAGCGGCACTCTTCGCAAATACCTCATCATATAACGTGGAGTCAACTTGTCATCCGACATCTCGGATCACCGGATGGAGGCCTCGCGGCCTGACCCTTGGTCCCATCCAAGAATACACCCAGCTTCGTGGTAAGGTGCTCTATTTCCTTGGAAAGCCCCAGCATTGCGCTGGAAGTCCTACATCGGAAATAGAGACAGCGTGGTGATTGCTAGACAGGGAACCTTACGTAACACCCGATCTATTGTCATTAGGACAATTGATCGCCATTCTACACATCCCACGCACAATACTCGAAGTGTGCAGTCCGAGGAGTGCCGATCGCGCTCCGCTGCACAACAGGGATCATTCTTAACCAGCTTCTCTGGTTTTTGGTCCTCCTTGCTTGGCACCGAGGAGGCCAGCCGTCCCTCTCGGACGGCCCCGCTATACGCACTCGGGGTTCGCAGGAAAACCCGGCCTCGAGCACGCGTATTATCAATGCTAGATTCTCTAGCGCGTGAGCGACACGGCGTGGCACCCGTGCGCTTAGTTGCACTTTAGCAACCAGTGCCAACTGGTATTATCGCAATAAAACCGATTCAGAGTAAGTTCAACGGGCTATCGCATTCTCGTTACAGAAGCGACCCCGAAACCGGCCATACGCGTATGCGACGACGCTCGTGGACTGTGCGAGTGCGAGCGAGACGGAGAGTACGAGAGAGAGAGAGAGTGAAAGAGAGAGAGATCGCGCCCACGAAACCACGCGCGCACAGAGATCTCGCATATACTCGCCTATAGCACATATAGCGCTTCTCGCCGCCCGTTCCAGATTCCTGTAAACGTTGCCACCTCTCGACTGAAACAATAATACTCATCAAAATAACTCACTAACAATTTTATTTGTTCATCCTCCTAAGACTAACTCATACGACAATCCGCCACATCAAATGCCAATGATGACGGATTGAGACAGGCGTCTCTGAGACCCTCTTACCACTGAGGCATCTCCAAAAACCATCTCAAAATCCTTACCATCATTCCCGGCACATAAATGGTACATCGCCCTTCAGGAGGCTACGGGAACCCGCACTATCATAAGGCAAAATATTCGCCGCTTAACCTTCGTTTTCCTCAGAATCCTTGAAACGTGAACGATTTCCCGAAAACGAAATTAAAGGTTTCGCATTATCACGAAACGTTTCAATATATACAATAATAAGACACACATTCTTTCCTTCATCTGTAGTGTACATAGGACTAATCCAAAGATTGTACCTACCGACGCCGCAACCGATTAAGAATAGGCTGATGACGATATTGAGATAACCTTCAGAACATTCATAATAATTGAGCGGGACGGTCAATCTTAAACCGGGGAGGTGTTACATCCTAGCGAATGTGCCTTCTCTCGGTTATTCCCAATATCCTCATTTGCCCTTTTAAGCTTATTATTAAATGTATAAACCTAAGAATAAGACGAATAACAGCGTAAAAAGAAACGTGCGTACGTTCCGCACGCATATTCAAATAACAGCGATATATACGCGATAGGCGCAACGCCACAGTCATCGACTTTTCCTATCCCATTGGCTGACAACAAGAACACGTTCTCAGGCGCATATTCCAAGAAGAGCTGTCGAACGAAAAATCAACCATCAACTCCATCAAAAGACTCCAAAAATCCTACGCCGTCCCATCCGCATGGTGACCAAGAGAAGCCTCGTATAAAAGTTGTGTCGTATAAAAGTTATGTCGACTCTCGCGGCCTAGAGTCCGTAAATTAGTTCAAGTGCTGATTACTACGCTTATATACATAAACGCACTTAGCGCCCCAAAAGTCTGGTGCCGGTGACTTCTTTCCGAACGCCAAGCGTGGCGTCCGTCAACAAGGCCATTATCTGCGAGCGACAACCGATACTCTTGCGAGCGAGTGTACCTTCACAATGCTACACTCACAAACACAGCGACCGATGTAAGCGACAAATTTCATTTCATGTTAATCCAATTATTCCCCCGGCTTCACAGTTATTTTCATTGTCAATTTTTGTGTTAAAGCAACTTTATTCATCCGATCACTTATTTGTAATAAACCTTTAGTTAAGTTTGTACAAATTCGTCGGATTATTTCTAAATACCAATCACTGCATGACTACTTAATTTCTAACTCATTCCAAGCACTACCCGTTTTTACCCTCAGCCCGTGCTATTGCGCTTGTCGTAGGCAAAAAAGGAGGGAATCTGAAAATATATGCCCACGTCCCTTCAGGACGTGACACGAATCCAATATGTAAAAGGGTCCATTCAAAATGTGTTTTGTGTTTCATTATCGAAATAAACATGAGACTGTTCGGACTCGTTCCCAGTGGGTAATGTTTACAAACGTATCACCCTCGGCAAGAAAATATCCATTGAGGACACCTACTGCTCCTGTGGACTATGAACGTGAACGAATCCGATGCTCGGCCCGGCGGTCTCAGTTTGGAGGGACTATTCGACAACAGAAACACTTGCATGCAGACTCGGATTCCTTTCCCGATTTAAACGTCGTCGATTCGAACGAAAATTGACGTGAGATTCGACGTTGATAAATACGCCTGTTCCAACTGTGTGTTTTTTATCGGATCGAGACGAATCCAATGTGAAAACCGGTCCATTCCTATTCGGTTTTGTGTTTTATTATCGAAATAACATTGAGACTGTTCGAACTCGTTCCCAGTGGGTGATTTTTTAAAAAGTTTCACCCTCGGCACGAAAAAAGCCGTTAAGGCCTACTACTGCTGCTGTGGACTATGAACGTGAAAGAACCTGATGCTCCGCGCGGCGTTCTCAGTTTGTAGGGATTATTCGACAATACAAACACTTGCATGCAGACTTGCATTCGTTTCCCGATTTAAAAGTCGTCGATTCGAACGAAAATTCACATGAGTTTCGGCGATGATAAATACGTCTGTTTCAACCGTTTGTTTTTTATCGAATCGAGAGGAATCCAACATGTAAAACGGTCCATTCAAATTCTGTTTTGTGTTTCATTATAGAAGTAACCTTGAGACTGTTCGGATTCGTTCCCAGGGGGTGATTTTTAAAAAATGTTTCACCCTCGGCACGAAAAAAGCTGTTGAGGACTACTACTGCTGCTGTGGACTGTGAACGTGAACGAATCCGATGCTCGGCCCGGCGTTCTCACTTTGGAGGGACTATTCGACAACAGAAACACTTGCTGGCAGACTCGGATTCGTTTCCCGATTTAAAAGTCGTCGATTCGAACGAAAATTCACAAGAGTTTCGACGTCGATGAATACGCCTGTTTCAACCGTTTTTTCATCGGGCCGAAACGAATCCAATGTGAAAACCCGTCCATTCAAATTCTGGTTTGTGTTGCATTATCGAAATAACCTTGAGACTGTTCGGATTCGTGCCCAGTGGGTGATTTTTAAAAATGTATCACCCTCGGCACGAAAAAGTCCATTGAGGCCTCCTACTGCTGCTGTGGACTTTGTACGTGAACGAATCCGATGCTCGGCGCGACGTTCTCAGTTTGGAGGGACTATTCGACAACAGAAAAAGTTGCATGCAGACTCCGATTCGTTTCCCGATTGAAAAGTCGTCGATTCGAACGAAAATTCACATGAGATTCGACGTTGATAAATACGCCTGTTTCAAACTTTTTTTACCGGACCGAGACGAATCCAATCTGCAAACCGGTCCATTCATATTCTGTTTTGTGTTTCATTATCGAAATAATCTTGAGACTGTTCGTACTCGTTCCCAGTGGGTGACGTTTTTAAATGTTTACCCTCGGCACGAAAAAAAGCCGTTGACGACTACTACTGCAGCTGTGGACTGTGAATGTGAACGAATCCGATAGTCGGCGCGGCGTTCTCAGTTTGAATGGACTATTCGACATCAGAACCACTTGCATGCAGACTCGGATTCGTTTCCCGATTGAAAAGTCGTCGATTCGAACGAAAATTCACATGAGATTCGATGTTGATAAATACGCCTGTTTCAACCGTTTTTTTACCGGACCGAGACGAATCCAATCTGAAAACCGGTCCATTCATATTCTGTTTTGTGTTTCATTATCGAAATAACCTTGAGACTGTTCGGATTCGTTCCCAGTGGGTGTTTTTTGCAATCGTATCACCGTCGGCACGAAAATATCTATTGAGGACTCCGTCTGCTGCTGTGGACTATGAACGTGAACGAATCCGATGATCGGCGCGGCGTTCTCAGTTTGTCGGGATTATTCGACAATAGAAACACCTGCATGCAGACTCGGATTCGGTTCCCGATTTGAAAGTCGACGATTTGAGCGAAAATTCACATGACATTCGTGGTTGATAAATACGCCGGTTCCAAGTGTATGTTTTATATCGGATCGAGACGAATCCAATGTGAAAACCGGACCATTCTTATTCGGTTTTGTGTTTCATTATCGAAATAACTTTGAGACTGTTCGAACTTGTTCCCAGTGGGTGATTTTAAAAAATGTTTCACCCTCGCCACGCAAATGCCGTTGAGGACTACTTCTGTTGCTGTGGACTGTGAACGTGAACGAATGCGATGCTCGGCGCGGCGTTCTCAGTTTGTAGGGATTACTCGACAACCGCAACACTTGCATGCAGACTCGGATTCGTTTCCCGATTGAAAAGTCGTCGATTCGAACGAAAACTCACATGAGATTCGACGTTGATAAATACGCCTGTTTCAACCGTTTTTTGTACCGGACCGAGACAAATCCAATCTGAAAACCGGTCCATTCATATTTTGTTTTGAGTTTCATTATCGAAATAAACTTGAGACTGTTCGCAGTCGTTCCCAGTGGGTGATTTTTAAAAATGTATCACCCTCGGCACGATAATATCCATTGACGCGTCCTACTGCTGCTGTGGACTATGAATGTGAACGAATCCGATGCTCGGCGCTGCGTTCTCAGTTTGGAGGGACTATTTGACAACGGAATCACTTGCATGCAGACTCGGATTCGTTTCCCGATTGAAAAGTCGTCGATTCAAACGAAAATTCACATCAGAATCGACGTTGATAAATACGCCTGTTCCAACCTTTTTTTGTACCGGACCAAGACGAATCCAATGTGAAAACCGGTCCATTTTTAATCGGTTTTGTGTTTCATTATCGAAATAACCTTGAGACTGTTCGGATTCGTTCCCAGTGGGTGATTTTTAAAAATGTATCACCCTCGGCATGAAAATGTCCATTGAGGACACCTACTGCTGCTGTGGACTCTGAACGTGATCGATCCGATGCTCGGCCCGGCGTTCTCAGTTTGGAGGGACTATTCGACAACAGAAACACTTGCATGCAGATTCGGATTCGTTTTCCGATTTAAAAGTCGTCGATTCGAACCAAAATTCACATGAGTTTCGACGTCGATAAATACGCCTGTTTCAACCGTTTTTTTATCGGATCGAGAAGAATCCAATGTGAAAACCGGTCCATTCATTTTTTGTTTTGTTTTTCATCATCGAAATAATCTTGAGACGATTCGGACTCGTTCCCGGTGGGTGATTTTTAAAAATGATTCACCCGCGGCACGAAAACGCCGTTGAGGACAACTACTGCTGCTGTGGACTGTAGACGTGAACGAATCCAATGCTCGGCGCGGCGTTATCAGTTTGTAGGGATTATTCGACAACAGGAACACATGCATGCAGTCTCGGATTCGGTTCCCGATTGAAAAGTCGCCGATGCGAACGAAAATTCACATGAGACTCGACGTTGATAAATACGCCTGTTTCAACCGTTTTTTTTTTTTTTATCGAATCGAGACGAATCCAATATGTGAAAGCGTCCATTCAAATTCTGTATTATGTTGCATTATGGAAATAACCTTGAGACTGTTCGGGTTGGTTCCCAGTGGGTGATTTTTAAAAATGTATCACGCTCGGCGCGAAAATATCCATTGAGGACTCCTACTGCTGCTGTGGACTATGACCGTGAACGAATTCGATGCTGGGCGCGGCGTTCTTAGTTTGGAGAGACTATTCGACAACAGAAACCATTGCTTGCAGACTCGGATTCGTTTCCCGATTTAAAAGTCGTCGATTCGAACGAAAATTCGCATGAGTTGCGACGTCGATGAATACGCCTGTTTCAACCGCTTTTTTTATCGGACCGAGACGAATCCAATGTGAAAGCCGATCCATTCATATTCTGTTTTGTGTTTCATTACCGAAAAATCTTGAGACTGTTCGGACTCGTTCCTAGTAGGTGATTTTTAAAAATGTTTCACCGTCGGCACGAAAAAAGCCTTTGAGGACACCTACTGCTGCTGTGGACTATGAACGTGAACGAATCCGATGCTCGGCCCGGCATTCTCAGTTTGGAGGGACTATTTGACACCAGAAACACTTGCATGCAGACTCGAATTCTTTTCCCGATTTAAAAGTCGTCCATTCGAACGAAAATTCACATGAGATTCGAAGTTGATAAATAGGCCTGTTCCAACTGTATGTTTTATTTATCGGATCGAGACGAATTCAATGTTCAAACCGGTCCATTCATATTCTGTTTTGTGTTTCATTATCGATGTAACCTTGAAATGTTCGGATTCGTTCCAAGAAGGTCATTTTCGGAAATGACATGTGGACTGTGAACGTGAACGAATCCGATGCTCGGCGCGGCGTTCTCAGTTTATAGGGATAATTCGACAACAGAAACACTTGCATGCAGACTCGCATTCGTTTCCCGATTGATTAGTCGCCGATTCGAATGAAAATTCACATGAGATTCGACGTTAATAAATACGCCTGTTTCAACCGTTTGTTTTTTTATCGAATCCAGAAGAATCCAATATGTACAACGGTCCATTCAAATTCAGTTTTGTGTTCCATTATCGAAATAACCTTAAGGGGGGATTGTCTTTTTTTCGCAAAATTTACCGCTTTTTGGGATTTTTTTTGTGAAGAAAGTATACAACGGAAAACTTGTGAAACTTGGCATATCGTTTTATTGATCTGTTTACTACATACAAAAAAAATTTTAAACAATTTCATCAAAACATCCGCCTCCCACCCCCCTCGACGCGCGATGGTCCTTTTTTGATGGTGTGCACGATTACAGCCTTCACGTTCATCCTGCAACAAAAACCCAAAAAGCATTTTACTTTAGACACATATAGCTATCGTTCGATGAAGTGAAAAAAAATTGACGATTTGGTGACGTTTTGAACTTGAAGTATCGATTTTTCGAAAAAAATTGATCGATTTTTTGTTATGAATAGAAAACTATTAAACGTATTACTTTTTTGCTTCATCAAACGATAAAAGGATGTCAGCTGAGCATTCTGTCCAAATTTGAAGGCAATCGGTTGAATAGTTTTTGAGAAATCGTGCACACCAGTTGTGAAAAAGCTGTTTCGAGAAAAACGCGTTTAAAGTTGTGAGTACAGTTTATGGGATATATCGAGTACTTACAGTATTTTTAATCTAATCTGCTATGCCAGGGCCATACAGGATGCCTTCCTCGGCTTCGAACAACTCATTCAGTGAAGCAGTTTCGCTTCTGCGTCTTGTTCGAGCCTCTTTCGTTGCTTCGAGGCTGCGTCTCGTTGACCTCTCTATCCGCTGCTTATCTCGCGCATCGACGAATATTGATGCTTGCTGGCCAACGACGATTCCATTCGTCGTCATTGTTTTAAGGACTGCTGTAAAGCCTTCGTTAAAAATCCCTGCGGCCAAATAAGCCGCGATGTCGATCGTTTTCGCGCCACAGTGAAGATGTTTAGGTGCGAATCGCCAAACGGTTGCGTTGATGCTTTCGTTGTTGTTTTGAGTATCGCCACCTAAACACCTTTTCAGCAAGTCTCTCGATGACACATCAATGTAAATCGGCTTAATGGCATTCGCGACGTGGTCATGCAGTGGAGCTTCGTGATCAAATTCATCCAGAGTTTTTTCGGCTTCGGCAATGCGCCATTTGCACCAGCTTTGTGACCCCGCGGGACAGTACATATGCTGAGGATTTTCATTCTTCGAGATCTTGTGGTAGAACGTTGCCCACACAGCATTGTACATCTCATCAACAGAGTCTGGATGTCTTCTGATAGCCAAACCGTAGAAAATTGTTAATTCTTTTATCAATTTATCGGTTAATTTTCCTTTTCCTCCAAGTTTTTTCGTTTTTTTTTTTTTCACATTTCTCAGTCGCGAGCCCATACACTTCTCAACGTGCCCGACGCATTCCTTTTTCTTCACGATCAAATCATCGCCGTAAGGTTTGTCTTCCAACAAGGCTTTGAATGTTTTCGTGTCGCCATCGCCGATGTATTTTGCGTACCGTACTTCATGCATTTCCCAAGATCGTCGGAACATGTCTTTGATCGCGACAACTTCCATCTTTCCAGCTGACCCATCGTGATTTGCCGTACATTGACTGCTGTGTTCTTCGAACCAATCGTCGTATTCTTCGGTACCGGATTTTGAATGCCACCATTTACAAGCGTGACAGTAAGACGATTTCACGACAAGGTCAACCACTTTGCTTGAATATTTGTCGATGAGTGTCGTGATTCCAAAGAAGGATCTATATCCTCGCTTTTTCCATGTTCCGTCTCCCGACACAGAAATATCTGTCTCTGGATTTCCGTGCTCAGCATTCTTCGCTTTCTCTTCTTTCACTGCCTTTTTCGCACACAGCTCCCATACAGCTTTGGCTCCACTGTAAATGTTCTCCAAGGAGGCATAGTACAAGGTTGTGCTGAAACCTTGGGATATCTCCATCAAGCCACAAAATAAATTTATACCCTCTCTGCCTACTCCCAATAGTCTCATCACAAAAACCATTCTCCGGTTTATCTCACACGATTTGTCATCGACGAGAGGACAGGAATTAATATATTGCACACGACACTTGCACTGCACAACTATTTTAAAACCCAAGCCGCGAGAACTGGATTCGCCAAATTTGATCGGTCGTTTGCATTCCTGACATATTACGAGTTGTGAGAATGCAGAGAAAACCGATAGAAACGCGATAATGCGATATCCATGACCCGGGTCCGTAATAATATATTTGTCTTCCGCTGTCGACAGTTTCCGGGCCGACGTACTTGCAAACGTCGTTTCCAGTCCTCGGGTGTGAATATTCCCAACAAATTTCCTTTTTTTCGGTCTAGCAGCACGACTATGAGTATCACTTCCCTGTTTTCGATCCATGATATATACGTCTGTTACCAGTAAACCCTCGTTCGAGACTGAGCGACTCTCCACCGAATATTTCGATCTCGCACGACCGTTAGGACTCGTCCTTCATTGAATCAAATGCCTATTGTATGCTGTCCCGTTATTTTTATGGTCCGCCGAGCAACAGAATCGGGCAGCTGCCGGGCGCGCCGACCCCTGCCGTGTGACAACGAGCGCGCGGCCACCGCGAGTCGACACGCAGGTAGAAAATCGCTTATAACTTTGCCATTTTTGAGAATTTTAATTTGAAATTTTGCACACATATTCTCAACACTTTGAAGAATATGAAACAGCGGTCAGCGAAAAATCGATTTTCTTGGCGAAAAAAAAGAAAATCCCCCCTTAAGTCGATTCGGACTAGTTCCCAGGGGGTGATTTTTAACAATCTATTACCATCGGCACGAAAATAGCCTTTGAGGACTACTACTGCTGCTGTTGATAAATACGCCTGTTTCGACCTTTTTTTTATCGGACCGAGACGAATCCAATATGAAAAACGGTCCACTCAAATTCTGTTCTGTGTTTGATCATTGACATAACGTTGAGACTATTCGGATGCGTTCCCAGTGGGTGATTTTTTAAAATGTTTCACCCTCGGTACGAAAATATCCATTGAGGACTACTGCTGCTGTGGAATATGACCGTGAATGAATTCGATGCTCGGCGCGGCCTTCTCAGTTTGGAGGGACTATTCGACAACAGAAACAATTGCTAGCAGACTCGGATTCGTTTCCCGATTTAAAAGTCGTCGATTCGAACGAAAATTCACAAGAGATTCGACGTTGAAAAATACGCCTTTTTCAACCGTTTTTTTACTTGACCGAGAAGAATCCAATCTGAAAACAGGTCCATTCATATTCTGTTTTGTGTTTCATTATCGAAATAATCTTGAGACTATTCGGACACGTTCCCAGATGGTCATGTTTTAAAATGTTTCACCCTCGGCACGAAAAAAGCCGTTGAGGGCTACTACTGCAGCTGTGGACTGTGAGCGTGAACAATTCCGATGGTCGGCGCGGCGTTCTCAGTTTGTAGGGACTTTTTGACAACAGAAACACTTGCATGCAGACTTGGATTAGTTTCCCGTTTTAAAAGTCGTTGATTCGAACGGAAATTCATATGAGATTCGACGTTGATAAATACGCCTGTTTCAACCGTTTTTTTTTATCCGACCGAGACGAATCCAATATGAAAAACGGTCGCCCTCAAATTTTGTTTTGAGTTTCATTATCGAAATACCCTTGAGACTGTTCGGACTCGTTACGAGTGGGTGATTTTTTAAAATGATTCACCCTCGGCCCGAAAAAAAGCCGTTGAGGGCTACTACTGCTGCTGTGGATTGTAAACGTGAACGAATCCGATGCTCGGCGCGGAGTTCTCGGATTGCAGGAATTATTCGACAACAGAAACACTTGCATGCAGACTCGGATAAGTTTCCCGATTGAAAAGTCGCCTATTCGCACGAAAATTCACATGGGATTCGACGTTGATAAATACGCCTGTTTCAACCGTTTGATTTTTTATCGACTCGAGACGAATCCAATATGTAAAAGGGTCCATTCAAATTCTGTTTTGTGTTGCATAATGGAAATAACCTTGAGACGGTTCGGACTCGTTCCTAGTGGGTCATTTTCAAAAATGTTTCACTCTCGGCACGAAAATAGCCTTTGAGGACTGCTACGGCTGCTGTGGACTGTGAACGTGAAAGAATTCGATGCTCGGCGCAGCGTGCTCAGTTTGGAGGGACTATTCGACAACAGAAACACTCGCAAGCAGACTCGGATTCGTTTCCCGATTTAAGAGTCGTCGATTCGAACGACAATTCACATGAGTTTCGACGTCGATAAATACGCCTGTTTCAAGCGTTTTTTTTTATCGGACCACGACGAATCCAATATGTATAAGGTCCATTCAAATTATGTTTTGTGTTGCATTATCGAAATAACCTTGAGACTGTTCGGATTCGGTCCCAGTATTTTATTTTGAAAAATGTATCACCCTCGGCACGAAAATATCCATTGATGACTCCTACTGCTGCGGTGAACTATGAAGGTGAACGAATCCGATGCTCGGCGCGGCGTTCGCAGTTTGTAGGGATTTTTCGACAACAGAAACACTTGCATGCAGACTTGGATTCGTTTTCCGATTTAAAAGTCGTCGATTCGAACGAAAATTCACAGGGGATTCGACGTTGATAAATACGCCTGTTTCAACCGTTTTTTTTATCCGACCAGGACGAATCAAATATGAAAAACGGTCCGCTCGAATTCTGTTCTCTGTTTCATTATCGAAATAACCTTCAGACTCTTCGAATTCGTTCCCAATGTATGATTTTTACAAATGAATCACCCTCGGCACGAATATAGCCATTCAGGTCTCCTACTGCTGCTGTGGACTATGAACGCAAACGAATCCGATGCTGGGCGTAGCGTTCTCAGTTTGCAGGGATTATTCGACAATAGAAACACTTGCATGCAGACTCGGGTTCGTTGCCCGATTTAACAGTCGTCGATTCGAACGAAAATTCACATGAGATTCGACGATGATATATACGCCTGGTCCAACTGTATGTTTTTTTATCGGATCGAGACGAATCGAATGTGAAAACCGGTCCATTCATATTCTGTTTTGTGTTTTATTATCGAAATAGCCTTGAGACTGTTCGGATTCGTTGCTAATCGGTGATTTTTAAGAATGGATCACCCTCGGCACGAAAAAAGCCGTTGCGGACAACTACTGCTGCTGTGGACTGTGAACGTGAATGAATCCGATGCTCGGCGTGGCGTTCTCAGTTTGTAGGAGTTATTCGACAACAGAAACACTTCCATGCAGATTTCGATTCGTTTTCCGATTTGAAAGACGTCGATTCAAACAAAAATTCACATGAAATTCGACGTTGATAAATACGCCTGTTTCAACCATTTTTATTACCGGACGGAGACGAATCCAATCTGAAAACCGGTCCATTCATATTCCGTTTTGTGTTTCATTATCGAAATAACCTTGAGCCTGTTCGGATTCTTTCCCAGTGGGTGATTTTACAAAATGTATCACCCTCGGCACGAAAATGTCCATTACGGACACCTACTGCTGCTGTGGACTATGAACGTGAACGAATCCGATGCTCGGCCCGGCGGTCTCAGTTTGGAGGGACTATTCGACAACAAAAAAACTTGCATGCAGACTGGGATTCGTTTCCCGATTTAAATGTCGATTCGAACGAAAATTCACATGAGTTTCGACGTCGATAAATACGCCCGTTTCAACCGTTTTTTTTTATCGGAGCGAGAAGAATCCTAGTGAAAACCGGTACATTCATATTTTGTTTTGTGTTTCATTATCGAAATAACCTTGAGACTGTTCGGATTCGTTCCCAGTGGGTGATTTTTAAGAATGTATCACCCTCGGCACGAAAACATGCTTTGAGGACTACTACTGCTGCTGTGGACTGCGCACGTGAACAAATTCGATGCTCGCCTCGGCGTTCTCAGTTTGTAGGGATTATTCGATAACAGAAACACTTGCATGCAGACTCGGATTCGTTTCCCGATTGAAAAGTCGTCGATTCGAAGGAAAATTCACATGAGATTCGACGTTGATACATACGCCTGTTCCAACCGATTGTTTTTTTATCGAATCGAGACGAATCCAATTTGCAAAACGGTCCATTCAAATTCTGTTGTGTGTTTCATTGTCGAAATAAACTTGAGACTGTTCGGACTAGTTTGCAGGGGGTGATTTTTAAAAATGTATCACCCTCGGCACGAAAATATCCATTGAGGTCTCCTACGGCTGCTGTGGACTATGAACGCAAACGAATCCGATGCTGGGCGCAGCGTTCGCAGTTTGCAGGGATTATTCGACAATAGAAACACTTGCATGCAGACTCGGGTTCGTTTCCGGATTTAACAGTCGTCGATTCGAACGAAAATTCACATGAGATTCGACGATGATATATACGCCTGGTCCAACTGTATGTTTCTTTATCGGATCGAGACGAATCCAATGTGAAAACCGGTCCATTCGTATTCTGTTTTGTGTTTCATTATCGAAATGACCTTGAGACACTTCGGATTCGTTCCCAGTGGGTGATTTTTAAAAATGTATCACCGTCGGCACGAAAATATTCATTGAGGACTCCTACTGCTGCTGTGGACTATGAACGTGAACGAATCCGATGCTGGGCGCGGCGTTCTCAGTTTGTAGGGATAATTTGACAATAGAAACACTTGCATGCAGACTCGGATTTGCTTCCCTATTGAAAAGTCGTCGATTCGTACGAAAATTCACATGAGATTCGACGTTGATTTATACTGTTCCAACTGTATGTTTTTTATCGGATCAAGACGAATCCAACGTGAAAACCGGACCATTCTTATTCGGTTATGTGTTTCATCATCGAAATAACCTTGAGACTGTTCGGACTCGTTCCCAGTGGGTGATTTTTTAAAATGTTTCACCCTCGGCACGAATAAAGCCGTTGAGGACTACTACTGCTGCTATGGACTATGAAAGTGAATGAATCCGATGCTCGGCGCGGCGTTCTCAGTTTGTAGGGATTATTCGACAACAGAAACACTTGTATGCAGACACGGATTCGTTTCCCGATTGAAAAGTCGTCAATTCGAACGAAAATTGACATGAGATTCCACGTTGATAAATCCGCCTGTTTCAACCTTTTTTTTTACCGGACCGAGACGAACCCAATCTGAAAACCGGGCCATTCATGTTCTATTTTGTGATTCATTATCGAAATAACCTTGAGACTGTTCGGACTCGTTCCCAGTGGGTGATTTTTTGAAATGTTTCACCCTCGGCACGAAAATATCCATTAAGGACTCCTACTGCTGCTGTGGACTGTGAACGTGAAAGTATCCGATGCTCCGCGCGGCGTTCTCAGTTTGTAGGGATTATTCGACAATACAAACACTTGCATGCAGATTTGCATTCGTTTCCCGATTTAAAAGTCGTCGATTCGAACGCATATTTACATGAGTTTCGACGTTGATATATACGTCTGTTTCAACCGTTTGTTTTTTTATCGCATTGAGAGGAATCCAATATGTAAAACGGTCCATTCAAATTCTGTTTTGTGTTTCATTATCGGAGTAACCTTGAGACGGTTAGGACTCGTTCCCAGGGGGTTATTTTTAACAATGTTTCACCCTCTGCTCGAAAAAAGCCGTTGAGGACTACTACTGCTGCTGTGGACTGTGACCGTGAACGAATCCGATGCTCGGCGCCGCGTCCTCAGTTTGTAGGAATTATTCGACAATACAAACACTTGCATGCAGACTTGGATTCGTTTCCCGATTGAAAAGTCGTCGATTCGAACGAAACTTCACATGATTTTCGACGTTGATAAATACGTCCGTTTCACCCGCTTGTTTTCTATCGAACCGAGAGGAATCCAATATGTAAAACGGTCCATTCAAATTCTATTTTGTTCTTCGTTATCGAAGTAACCTTGAGAATGTTCGGACTCGTTCCCAGGGGGTGATTCGTAAAAATGTATTACCCTCGGCCCGAAAGTAACCGTTGAGGACGGCTACTGCTGCTGTGGACTATGAACGTGAACGAATCCGATGCTCGGCGCGGCGTTCTCAGTTTGTAAGGATTATTCGACAACAGAAACACTTGCATGCAGACTCGGATTCGTTTCCCGATTGAAAAGTCGCCGATTCGAACGAAAATTCACATGAGATTCGATGTTGATAAATACGCTTGTTTCAACCGTTTGTTTTTTATCGAATCGAGACGAATCCAATATGTAAAACGGTCCATTCAAATTCTGTTTTGTGTTTCATTATCGAAATAGACTTGAGACTGTTCGGACTCATTCCCAGTGGGTGATTTTTAAAAATGTATCACCCTCGGTACGAAAATATCCATTGAGGACACCTACTGCTGCTGTGGACTATGAACGTGAACGAATCCGATGCTCGGCTCGGCCTTCTGAGTACGGAGGGACTATTCGACAACAGAAACACTTGCTTCCAGACTCGGATTCGTTTCCCGATTTAAAAGTCGTCGATTCGATCGAAAATTTACATGAGTTTCGACATTGATAAATACGCCTGTTTCAATCGTTTTTTTTTTATTACACCGACACGAATTCAATGTTAACACCGATCCATTTATATTTAGTTTTGTTTCATTATAGAAATAATCTTGAGACTGTTTGGACTCCTTCCCAGTGGGTGATTTCTTAATATGTTTCACCCTCGGCACGAAAAAGCAGTTTGTAGGGATTATTCGTCAACAGAATTATTCGTCAACATTTGCATGCAGACTCGGATTTGCTTCCCTATTGAAAAGTCGTCGATTCGTACGAAAATTCACATGAGATTCGACGTTGATTTATACTGTTCCAACTGTATGTTTTTTATCGGATCAAGACGAATCCAACGTGAAAACCGGACCATTCTTATTCGGTTATGTGTTTCATCATCGAAATAACCTTGAGACTGTTCGGACTCGTTCCCAGTGGGTGATTTTTTAAAATGTTTCACCCTCGGCACGAATAAAGCCGTTGAGGACTACTACTGCTGCTATGGACTATGAAAGTGAATGAATCCGATGCTCGGCGCGGCGTTCTCAGTTTGTAGGGATTATTCGACAACAGAAACACTTGTATGCAGACACGGATTCGTTTCCCGATTGAAAAGTCGTCGATTCGAACGAAAATTGACATGAGATTCCACGTTGATAAATCCGCCTGTTTCAACCTTTTTTTTTACCGGACCGAGACGAACCCAATCTGAAAACCGGGCCATTCATGTTCTATTTTGTGATTCATTATCGAAATAACCTTGAGACTGTTCGGACTCGTTCCCAGTGGGTGATTTTTTGAAATGTTTCACCCTCGGCACGAAAATATCCATTAAGGACTCCTACTGCTGCTGTGGACTGTGAACGTGAAAGTATCCGATGCTCCGCGCGGCGTTCTCAGTTTGTAGGGATTATTCGACAATACAAACACTTGCATGCAGATTTGCATTCGTTTCCCGATTTAAAAGTCGTCGATTCGAACGCATATTTACATGAGTTTCGACGTTGATATATACGTCTGTTTCAACCGTTTGTTTTTTTATCGCATTGAGAGGAATCCAATATGTAAAACGGTCCATTCAAATTCTGTTTTGTGTTTCATTATCGGAGTAACCTTGAGACGGTTTGGACTCGTTCCCAGGGGGTTATTTTTAACAATGTTTCACCCTCTGCTCGAAAAAAGCCGTTGAGGACTACTACTGCTGCTGTGGACTGTGACCGTGAACGAATCCGATGCTCGGCGCCGCGTCCTCAGTTTGTAGGAATTATTCGACAATACAAACACTTGCATGCAGACTTGGATTCGTTTCCCGATTGAAAAGTCGTCGATTCGAACGAAACTTCACATGATTTTCGACGTTGATAAATACGTCCGTTTCACCCGCTTGTTTTCTATCGAACCGAGAGGAATCCAATATGTAAAACGGTCCATTCAAATTCTATTTTGTTCTTCGTTATCGAAGTAACCTTGAGAATGTTCGGACTCGTTCCCAGGGGGTGATTCGTAAAAATGTATTACCCTCGGCCCGAAAGTAACCGTTGAGGACGGCTACTGCTGCTGTGGACTATGAACGTGAACGAATCCGATGCTCGGCGCGGCGTTCTCAGTTTGTAAGGATTATTCGACAACAGAAACACTTGCATGCAGACTCGGATTCGTTTCCCGATTGAAAAGTCGCCGATTCGAACGAAAATTCACATGAGATTCGATGTTGATAAATACGCTTGTTTCAACCGTTTGTTTTTTATCGAATCGAGACGAATCCAATATGTAAAACGGTCCATTCAAATTCTGTTTTGTGTTTCATTATCGAAATAGACTTGAGACTGTTCGGACTCATTCCCAGTGGGTGATTTTTAAAAATGTATCACCCTCGGTACGAAAATATCCATTGAGGACACCTACTGCTGCTGTGGACTATGAACGTGAACGAATCCGATGCTCGGCTCGGCCTTCTGAGTACGGAGGGACTATTCGACAACAGAAACACTTGCTTCCAGACTCGGATTCGTTTCCCGATTTAAAAGTCGTCGATTCGATCGAAAATTTACATGAGTTTCGACATTGATAAATACGCCTGTTTCAATCGTTTTTTTTTTATTACACCGACACGAATTCAATGTTAACACCGATCCATTTATATTTAGTTTTGTTTCATTATAGAAATAATCTTGAGACTGTTTGGACTCCTTCCCAGTGGGTGATTTCTTAATATGTTTCACCCTCGGCACGAAAAAGCAGTTTGTAGGGATTATTCGTCAACAGAATTATTCGTCAACATTTGCATGCAGACTCGGATTCGTTTGCCGATTGAAAAGTCGCCGATTCGAACGAAAATTCACATGAGATTCGACGTTGATTAATACGCCTGTTTCAACCGTTTGTTTTTTGTCGAATCGAGACGAATCCAATATGTAAAACGGTCCATTCAAATTCTGTTTTGTGTTTCATTATCGAAATAATCTTGAGACTGTTAGGACTCGTTCCCCGTTAGTGATTTTTAACAATGTATTACCCTCGGCACGAAAATACCCATTGAGGACTACTACTGATGCTGCTGTTGATAAATACGCCTGTTTCAACCGTTTTCTTTTTATCGGACCGAGACGAATCCAACATGAAAATCGATCCACTCAAATTGTGTTTTGTGTTTGATTATTGAAATGACCTTGAGACTGTTCGGATTCGTTCCCAGTGGGTGATTTTTTAAAATGTTTCACCCTCGTCACGAAAAAAGCCTCTGAGGTATTCTCGCTTTGTAGGTACTATTCGATAACAGAAACACTTGCATGTCGACTCGGATTCGTTTCCCGATTTAAAAGTCGTCGATTCGATCGAAAATTCACATGAGTTTCGATGTCGATAAATACGCCTGTTTCAACCGTTTTTTTATCGGACCGGGACGAATCCAATGTGAAAACCGGTCCATTCATATTCTGTTTTGTATTTCATTGTCGAAATAATCTTTAGACTGTTCGGACTGTTCCCAGTGGGTGATTTTTGAAAATGTTTCACCCTCGGCATGAAATAGCCGTTCTGAAAACCGGTCCATTTTGTGTTTGATTATTGAAATAACCTTGAGACTGTTCGCATTCGGTCCCAGTGGGTGATTTTTAAAAGTGTATCACCCTCGGCACGAAAATATTCATTGAGGACTCCTGCTGCTGCTGTGGACTATGAACGTGAACGAATCCGATGCTCGGCGCGGCGTTCTCAGTTTGTAAGGATTATTCGACAACAGAAGCACTTGCATGTAGACTCGGATTCGTTGCCCGATTTAAAAGTAGTCGATTCGAACGAAAATTCACATGAGATTTGAAGTTGATAAATACGCCTGTTTCAACCGTTTATTTTACCGGACCGAGACGAATGCAATGTGAAACCGGTCCATTCATATTCTGTTTTGTGTTTCATTATTGAAATAACCTTGAGACTGTTCGGATTCGTTCCCAGTGGGTGATTTTTAAAATTGTATCACCCTCGGCACGAAAATATCCATTGAGGACGCCTACTGCTGCTGTGGACTATGAACGGGAACGAATCCGATGCTCGGGCCGGCGTTCTCAATTTTTAGGGATTATTCCACAACAGAACCACTTGCATTCATACTCGGATTCGTTTCCTGATTTATAAGTCGTCGATTCGAAGAGAACGTTGACTCCGAATTCGTATTCAGCGACCTGGAAAACCCCCGAGTACAGACTTTCATCCGAATTGAATACGTTTTTGACTTTTGGCCGGCCTTTTGGGATTTGGGACCACTGTGTGACACCTTCAATGAGGTCCCGGACTCGAGGCAAAGTTAGGTCGCTATCTTGCATCTGAAAAGAGTAGATTGAATCGATTCCATTTTTTCACAAACCCATTAAACCCATTCCACGATAAATCACGAATGCCGTCATGCCGTTCTTTTTAATTTGGCCCCTTAAATGCGGTCTCCCAAAGTTGAGTTTCCGTTCAAGTTCCAACTGCTACTGCACAAGTCGATTAATGTACTTCATCTCGTACAAATTCTCTACTTCGATTCAAAATAAGATTCACGCATGCGCTTCTTCAGCGTGAGCCCCTTAACATTCCTCGTCGTTAATCAACATCTCGCTAAGGTGCTTCCTTACACCCAAAAACGAAACGTTCGCCCCGTTTGAAGGAAGTCCTCTGATCCGTTTTCGACAAACAAATTTGCACGCGTCCCGTTTGGCAATTGAACCCCTTAAATCCCGCTCTCAATCGCCTCCTCTTGCCGTAAAACTCTAAGGTGAACTTACTTCCTCATAATCTTTCAGACCGCATTCACATTTAATCGTCACGCATTCTTTGTTATCTTAATTGACCACTTAAGCACTATTTCGGGAAAACCGTTTTCTTTCCGTTCACAAACGGTACATCCACCCAGCGCGGCTCGAATCGTTAGGCCAGTCGTCGAGTGTCTCACGACAATCGCTCGTTTAATTATTGACTCATGGCCAGGGCTTTTAGGTGCTTTCATATTTTTTCTTCGCCGATTCCGCGGGACCTGCAAACAAATGAAGGCCGTTCGACATTCATATTCTACGTTACACTGTCACACTCGGACGCCTGTCATCGTAACGTCAACCACGACCCGACATCTCTCGGTGACTTCTGCAACCTCATGACAGCCACGTCAAGAAGATAGCGGCGAATGCTCCAACGCCCACTCCGTTCCTGACCATTCCAACTCCGCTGTTCCTCGGAGTTCAGTTTGAACTATAGTTCGATATTGATTTTTTAATGGCCTTTTTCTCAATGGTACCATTTTTTTGAGGCCCTCATCCGGGTCTTCCGTGTTCAGAATCAAGTCCACTTTGCTTCTCTAAGCGCCATTTTTATTTTTACCCAGATTTTTTTTGTGGAATATACTTTTCCCACATAGGCGCTATATTTTTTTTCGAAGAGTTCTCGAAAAACCATTTCAAAAGCGCACCTTTCCCGTCCCAAAATGGCCGCGCAAGAATTAAAAAAAATGGGTGGCCACTTTATAATTGTCACCCTGTATATACTCAGAGCCAGGATCCAAGTGATATCTGATCATAAAACCCTTACTTTTCTAAAAATATGCCGGTTCGCAGGGGTAGGTTACTGAGATGGACGTAGCTCCTGCAGAACTACGATCTCGAAATAAGACATCGCCCTGGAGAGAAAAATAAGGTAGCCGACGCATTAAGTCGACCACCGGAATGGGATGGACTTAAGCCCTGCAGGAAACACCACGTTGGCAACCGCCCTGGCAAAGGAGCCCTCAAAAGAATTATCAAAGGATTTCGAGGCAGTGGGGAATCTGCATAGAAAGCAAGAGAATTTAGAAAAGATATGGATAGGATGTGAAGATAAAAAGGAAGATTCAAGATATAGGGTACATAAAGAGTGTTTTCAGAAACAGGATCAAGGAAAGCCATGAAATGTATGGTAATCAAGGGGCGAGGAAAATCTTTCGGATGCTAAACGAGGACTTTTCCTACACTCATTTAGCGAAGCGTGTGCGACAGACCCTGGCGACATGCGATATCCGTCAACGGAATAAGGTGCCACTACAAACAACACACGCAGAAATGCAGACGATTATCCCAGATGGGCCGCGAGATTTACTCTCAATCGACTTTTATGGGCCACTACCAACCTCAGTCGGAGGAACTAAACACATCTTAGTCACAATACACGCCTTCACTAAATACGTAGTTCTCTACCCACTAAAAAAGGCCGCCGCAGCATCAACAATACGGAAGATATTTGGAGATTATATCCCGAGATACGGAAAACCAAATAGGATTCAATTTGACCATGGCACACAGTTCACCTCCAGATAATGGTTAGAGAAACTGGAATCGGAAGGTATCGAGGCGATATTTTCATCAATAAGACATCCTCAGGGGAATATAGTTGAAAGAGTAAATCGAGAATTAGGCCGATTCTGTCGCACATTTCTTGAAGATAAACACTCGGGATGGTTTAAGTGGGTCCCCATTATCCAAGAGTGTATCAATCAACTTATCACGAAACGACAGAAGTCACACCGCAAGAAATGCATCAAAGGAAGAAACCATATCGACTTTGGCGGGAATTAATCTTAGGTATAAAATAGAAAAAATAAGATAAAGAGATGTCTTACGAAGAAAAAATTAAACTGGGGCGTGAAAGGATTCAGAAGAAAGGATGGGCACGAGCAGAAAAATTTAACCAGACGCACAAAACATACAAATTCGAAAAAGGAGAGTTGGTATCACTACGTGCATTAAATGTTTCAGATCCAGCAAAGTAGATAACGGCGAAATTTCTACCACTCTACGAAGGACCATACAAAATTAAAAAATGCGTGGGGATAGCAACGTAATTGCTTATAGATCCAACGACAAAGCGAGACCGCGGGAAATTTTACGGTAGCCTATTCAAAAAATACAAACAGAGGGAGGAAACAATCGGCACATACAGGGTGCGCCAGAGAAACTTACTTATTTGAAAGGTCAATAAAAACAAAAGTACTTCAATTATTGTTTGAAATTTTTTTTTATTTGAGAATACAATATCCCAATTTTTTTTTCATGCAGTCTTGAAAATGACATCGGATAAATGGCGACCCCCATTGCGCATACACTGATGAAGTCGATTTTTGAAATTCGTATCCACTCTTTGCAGCATATCAATCGGTATGTTGGCAATGGCGTCGCGAATGTTGTTCTTGAGGTGTGCTATGGTCCGTGGTCGATCGACATAAACCAGAGATTTCAAATAACCCCATAAAAAGAAATCGCATGGAGTCAAATCTGGAGAGCGTGCCGGCCATTGGAGATCGCCTCTGAGAGAGATGAGGCGGTCGGGGAAATGTTGTCGCAACAAATTCATTGAGTCTCGTGCTATGTGTGCTGTGGCTCCATCTTGCTGAAACCACACGTTCCTAACGTTCATTTCTTCGAGTCTTGGAAGAAAAAATTCCTCGATCATGTTCCTGTAACGAGTTCCATTCACGGTAACTGCGCGTTCGTTTTCTTCAAAAAAAATAAGGACCAATTATTCCCATTACCGACATCGCACACCAGACTGTAACTCGCTCACAATTAAGTGGCTTCTGGTGAAGCTCACGTGGATTTACACCACACCAATAACGCATGTTTTGCTTGTTGACGCAGCCGGAAACGTGGAAGTGAGCCTCGTCACTGAAAAACACGACCGCGTCTTCAGGCAGGTTGTCAACCAGCATTTCACATGCATTTTGACGGGCAACAAAATCGCGTTCAGTTAATTCTTGCACAACAGCCAATTTATAGGGATGAAATTGAAGGTCTTCATGGAGAATTCGTCGAACAGTGGTGTCAGAAATTCCCATAGCAGCTGCGTGTTTGCGAGCCGAACGCCGGAGGGAACGCACAACTGACTGCCTCACTCTTTCGATATTTTCCGGAGTTCTGATGGTCCGTTGAAGTCCATTTCTGGGTTTAGCGACACTTCCACACTCTCGAAATGAGTTAACCCACGACAGAATCGAATTACGGCCAGGAACGAGTTTGTGAGGAGGAATTTCAAAGCGAGCGCGGAAGGCACGTTGCGTAGCAACAAGTGAGCGACCGTTAGAAAAGAAGCTCTCGACTGCGAAGGCCCGCTGCTCTCTAGACCGGAGCATGATGGCAACTGACTGGAGGGAGAAACAAACTTGGGAACTTCCCCCTCCAGATGCGCCCCCTCTCGCCCCTCTACCCGCCCAACTCACCGCGCGGGAATTTTTTAAAATAAGTAAGTTTCTCTGGCGCACCCTGTAGAAGATGGAAGGGGACTGATAGGGGAGGAGCATAAGGAAGAGCCAGCCGTGATGACTAAATACAAACGACAGAGAAAGCCCGGAAAAAGAGAGAGCGAGAGAGAGGGAAGAAGGGAATAAAAGCGCGTCACGCACCATCTCCAAAAGAGAGTCACGATGAGAAGAGATACCCCGGAAACTAAGTAAAAGGCGAGCGAGGAAATAACAGCAGCATGGAAATTAATAAAGATCGATACACCAAAGTTTAAATCATTATAGAGAGTTTGGAAGAAACACATTAATAAATAAATAAAATTGAGAAAAACAGCGGAGAATGAAGAAACCGACCAACTCTACAAGGTGACAAGTGAAAACATCGCGCGGCTGGTACCCGGAAAAATCGTTGGGTCTATGAAAACAAAACAAAATTCGAGTGAAGACCCCGCATGGACAAGAAGGAGACTACAAGTTAGTTGAAGTAAAATCGCCAGAGTAGCAACATGGCTCATCCGTTCGCGAATCACCCGGTGAGAAGCTTAAGGGGAAGATATACAAATACCGCAATAATCGCCATACGAGATATAGCACATTTCCATGTGCGCCTGCCGGGAGCAAAAAAATATAATAAAGGTGATCGAAGAAACCCAAAGTGATCATCCGGAAATCCACCCGGTAGTAGAAGAGGAGCTATATGAGGGAGCGGGCATCCTACTGCGGCAAACGGACGGTTTCACCCGCGCCACGGTCATCAAGGAACACGGGGGACGATATGAGGTATGGCTTGGTGACTGGGGAATGGCGATCCTGGTGAGCCAGGAGCAATGCTTCACGCCACCAACAGCCTTAAGGAGCGTAACTTACCATACAATATATATATAATGTGTGTGTGTGTGTGTGTGTGTGTGTGTGTGTGTGTGTGTGTGTGTGTGTGTGTGTGTGTGTGTGTGTGTGTGTGTGTGTGTGTGTGTGTGTGTGTGTGTGTGTGTGTATGTGTGTGTGTGTGTATTATGGTAACTATATACCGATCACAGATATATTTTTTATGTCCCTTTTTGCTCAGTCGCTTCGTCACGAGCCTCGACAGATTCTTGATCCATACAAAGTGCTCCACATTGTTATCCTCCGTACCTTGCACGTACAGCAAATTGATGTGCTTATCCTTCATGTGTTGAGTGACTGGTATTGGAACAATGTCCATTTTGGTGGTGGTGGTATATACTGTAACGGATTGAAATATCGTTACAATATACTTGTTTGTTCGAGACTCGATCAGGGAATAAATTAATTGAGACTCAGGTATTTTGATGGTAATTTACAATAAAAATGTATTTATTTAATTTTCCGCATGCGATACAATGTTATTTCACGCCGTGAATGAGTGCAATGTGTTGTTTTTGTGTAATCCGTCCCTAACTATTGCGTCGGTCGATAAAGGTTCGCGGAGTTACCCGAATGGTAATGTTTTCGAGCGCGGCCGGTATTCATTACCATGCGTCGGTAACCGTAACCCCTACCTTACCGACGCTCGTGGCGCAATGGATCGTGACACGGTAGATCGCGGCGCGCTGGCACGTCACGGTCGCTGCCCGCCCTTTGTTTACAAACTCGGCGTACGCGCACCTTCTGATGTCCCTCGCCTGGGTCCGTGTGTTTGTTTGCTTCTTGCCGTTTATAATTTGATGATAATAATAAAGATATCGGTGTGTTCGCAGATATAAGTGTTTGTGTGCACGATTTCGCACCTCCTGTTACCTCCTGCCCCTTTATTTTCTCCTGATGCTATTTGTCTATTTAACTTCCAATAAATCGCTCCCTTTCGTTCTTAAATAATTATTCAATAATCCTTTTTATTTAACTCGTTGTTTTCTGGATTCGCGGGTCGGTATTCGTGAGAGGTATCTTTTTGTATGCTCTTCCTTAGTATTCCTTTCGGGCTCTTTCTCCCTTGAACCAATGATTATTCCAAGTTCAATTAATGAATTATCTTTTCCTTTTCTTTATTTACTTAATTTTGAATATTCTTGCTCCTTTCAGATTTCCTTTCTCTTTCTTTCCTCCTCAGACACTTTTCCTACCCTTGGGGGCTGGTATTCGTGTCACGGAGTAATGGTCCAATTCGCGAAATATAAAAGTGATTTTTGTAAGTTGATGAGTTCACTCGTCCTGTTGTTTCGGTTTTCCTTAATGTGGGAACGTAAAGAAAAGAAGAAAACAGAAAATATAGCGTGTTTTGTTATTGTTGATTTGAGCGAGCAAATGTGTGGTCAGCTGTGAAAAAAGAAATAAGTCAGTTTAATGACAGACGCCGTTGTAGAAACATCACTGATATAATAAACCTTTGTTCAATTCGCATTCCCTCGACTCTCTTTCACTTAGAGCAAATAAAATTTCTCTACAATTTGGGGGCTCGTCCGGGATCGAGTGGTAATGCGTAAATCGGTTGAAATAAAACGATAAGAAACTAAGACGATAAAAAAAGACGAAAGAAGACAGCGGAAATCAAGACGATAAAAAAAGGAACGAACGAAGGCAGCTGAAAACAAAACGATAGAAAAAGACGAAAGGAGACGATGGAGAAATTGCAAAAACTGACTGCGAATGAATTAAAAGAGAAGTTGCGTGCATCAGGATTGCCCACAACAGGAAACAAAAATGAACTGGTGTTGCGACTCTACGAGATGGGCAACATCAATGAAACTTTGGTCGACTTTAGAACGCAGGAGCAGGATATCGACGAAGCTTCTGGAGCCACAGTCTCCCACGATGATGCCGAAGACAATCGACGCATGATCGAGGCCTATAGAAAAGAAAAAGAAATAGCTGAGCGCGAGCTTGCAGTTTTGAGTCGACAGCTGCAGCTGGCGAGAGCTGAAGGGAGACAATCGATTCAAGGAAGAGTTCCTATTTCAGCAGTGGCGGATCTTCTCAGTTATTATGATGGAAAAGCTGAAAAATTTGAAACATGGGAGAGACAAGTAAAATTCTTGCAACAAGCTTACGATTTAGACGATGCAGTAACAAAGATCCTGATAGGAATGAGATTGGAAGGAAAAGCGCTTGAGTGGTTTCACTCGGCGCCACAGTACATCCAATTGCCGACGAACGATCTCATGACCAAATTACGAGGTATGTTCTTCCGTCCAACAGACAAAATTATACTCCGACAACGTTTTCAAGAGCGATTGTGGAAAAAAGACGAAGCGTTTTCAGAGTACGTGCACGATAAGACGATAATGGCCAATCGTATTGATTTGGCCGACGAAGAATTGTTGAGTTACATCATCGACGGTATCTCCGATCTCAATTTGAAGAATTTGGCGCAAACCCGCGTGTTTTCGACAAAGGAAGCACTCGTACATGCGTTCGAAGGGATAAAACAGCAAAACAGGAGCGACACGGGTACAAAAAATCACGAAGGGAATGACAAAAAGAATATTGGTAGGTACGGAGCCACCAGAAACGTGAAAAATGGATCGAGCGAAACGGGTGCATCGCGAGATTCAAAATATCTGGCCGACCAGACGGAGCGACCCAACAGACGGCGATGTTTCAACTGCGGGTCGGTAAATCATTTAAGTGCAAGTTGCCCAGCGAAGGAGCGTGGGAAAAAATGTTTCAAATGTGACGGTTATGGTCACATCGCTGCGAACTGCGAAGGAATTATAAAGAAAACACATAACACTTGTCTCCTGGCCGAACCGTCCTCGGTGAAAAACGCAAAACGGATTTACGTCAATAACCAAGTCGTAGGTGCAATAGTAGATACAGCTAGCGACTTAACGCTCATGCGTGACGATCAATTTGCAAAAATGGATCTGCCAGAGCTTATCCGAGAATCGAAGCCTTTCCGTGGGGTTGGAAAGGAATTAAACCAAACGATGGGATTTTTTGACGCCACTTTACGCGTGGACGTTAATGAGTATGGTGCACGTTTCCACGTCGTCAAGAAGGAATTACTTGATCAACGATTGTTATTGGGTACCGATTTCTTAAATGGTACTAAACTCATCAGGACGCGAGATTCTTGCTCAATCGAACCAATAAACAACGTAGAAGACAACGGTTTGAACGACACACTTCCCGAGGTGCTTAGAATACAAGCAATTGATTCGAACGAAGTAGAATCAGCAGATGTCGCGAGCATCGAAGATCCGTACTGTCGGGAAGAAGTTCAGCGGATGATAAGTGCGTACAAACCGGACAAACAACGCGAGTTCGATATAAAGATGTCCATTGTTTTGTATGACGAACAACCGGTATACCAAAGGGCGCGACGATTGAGCGAAGCGGAGAAACGCGAAATAAACGCCCAGGTGGACGAATGGCTAGAGGATGGGATCGTCAGAGAATCTAATTCAGACTATGCTAGCCCCGTAGTCGCGGTAAAAAAAAAGGATGGTAGTATGAGGCTGTGCGTTGATTACAGGCTGCTAAACAAGAAGGTAGTAAAAGACAGATATCCCCTGCCATTGATAGAGGACCAATTGGATCTGTTACAAGACGCCAGAATATTCACAACCCTCGACCTGAAAAATGGATTTTTCCATGTCGCTGTTGAAGAATCGAGTCGTAAGTACACAGCGTTTGTGATACCAGATGGTCAGTACGAGTTTTGCAAAGTCCCATTCGGCCTTTGCAATTCGCCTGCGGTATTTCAAAAGTTCGTGAACTTAGTTTACAAAGACCTCATCCGCGAACGCCTCGTATTAACGTACATGGACGATCTTATAATTCCTTCGAAAAATTACAAGAGTGGAATGGAAAGTTTAAGGCGCGTGTTGGACGCCGCAAGCAAAGCCGGTTTGACGTTCAAATGGAAGAAGTGCAAATTCTTCCAGCACGAAGTCGAGTTTTTAGGTCACATCGTCAGTCATGGACAAGTACGACCGTCAGAACACAAGACAGAAGCTGTGCGAAATTTCTCAAGGCCGACTAATGTAAAGCAAGTGCAAGCTTTTCTCGGACTAACTGGATATTTCCGTAAGTTTATCCCGAGCTATTCAATCATCGCGAGGCCATTGACAAATCTGCTGAGAATGGGAACAGAGTTTCGATTTAGTGAAGTCGAAGAGAACGCATTTGTGAGCTTGAAGATTGCCTTGACGAGTCATCCGGTTTTACATTTGTATCGAACTAACGCCAAAACGGAGTTACATACCGACGCTTCAAAGCACGGGTATGGTGCAATCCTGGTCCAGTATAGCGCAGAGGATGATGCATGGCACCCGATTTACTATGCAAGTGGAAAAACTAGCCCAGCAGAGGAGAAATACAGTAGCTATGAGTTGGAAGTGTTAGCCATTGTGAAATCATTAAGGAAGTTTCGGGTATATCTGATCGGAATTTCATTCCGAATCGTTACCGACTGTCGTGCGTTCGCGCTAACAATGAACAAGAAAGACTTATGCGTACGAGTAGCAAGATGGGCGTTGTTGTTGGAAGAATTCGACTACGAAATTGAACATCGCCCCGGAAAAAATATGGTGCATGTTGATGCCTTGAGTCGAAACCCGGTGTCATCGTGCCTATTGATTACAAGTTGCGAAGATGGACTAATGGCTCGGTTACGAAAGGCTCAGCGCGAGGACGACGTCGTGAAAAAAATCATCGACAAGATTCAAGAGGGCAAACAGCAGGGATACATTCAGCGAGATGGCGTTCTATTCAAAGAAGTTGATCACGATATTCGTCTAGTAGTTCCAAAAATTCTCTGTACTCACATAATACGACGAGCGCACGAGAAAGGACATTTCTCTGTGTCAAAGACGGAGGCTATCGTGAACAAGGATTACTGGATCCCGAATCTACGCGAAAGAATCCATAAGGTCATCCAAAATTGCGTAGATTGCATTATGGCCGAAAAAAAGGAGGGGAAACAAGAAGGATTTTTAAACCCGATAGCAAAAGAAACAATTCCTCTCGAAACGTTTCACGTCGATCACTTAGGCCCACTTGTATCAACAAAAAAAAGCTACAAGCACATTTTTGTTGTCGTTGACAGTTTTACGAAGTTCACATGGTTGTATTCGACGAAGTCGACCGGCGCCGGAGAAGTAATCGATCGTCTCAGAAAACAATCCGCTATTTTTGGGAATCCTCGGCGAATTATCTCTGATAGGGGCACAGCGTTTACGTCAAAGGAATTCGAAGATTACTGCAAAAACGACAAAATTCAGCACGTGTTAATAACAACTGGAATTCCACGAGGAAATGGACAAGTCGAACGAGTTAATCGCGTTTTGATTCCTCTCGTGACGAAACTGGCTGCGCCCAAGGAAGCGGAGTGGCATAAACATATAAGTCTCGCGCAACAATGCATTAATACGACGTATCACCGAAGTATCGGTAGCACACCATTTCAGGTGATGTTTGGGATGAATCCGCGTATGCGAGAGGACCCGTCATTAAAGGAATTGATAGAAAAAGAATTGATAACAACATTCAGCGATAGCCGAAACGAAATACGAGAGTTTGCTAAAACGCGCATACAAAAGACGCAGGAGGAAAATCGCAAAGGATATAATCGAAAAAGGAAAGCGGCTCAGATTTATAAGGAAGGAGATTTAGTAGCAATTAAAAGGACACAACGAAGCCCTGGTCTTAAATTCGCGGCAAAATTCCTTGGCCCGTACGAAGTTTCCCGAATTCTAAAAAACGATCGGTATGTAGTAAAAAAAGTGGGTCATCACGAGGGTCCATTGCAAACCTCCACCGCTGCTGATCATATGAAGTTCTGGGAGAAATACGATGACACGGAAGATGAGGACTCTGTTCATGAATGAATCCATTCGAGGGCGAATGGTAAAGCAGGACGGCCGAGTGTGGGAACGTAAAGAAAAGAAGAAAACAGAAAATATAGCGTGTTTTGTTATTGTTGATTTGAGCGAGCAAATGTGTGGTCAGCTGTGAAAAAAGAAATAAGTCAGTTTAATGACAGACGCCGTTGTAGAAACATCACTGATATAATAAACCTTTGTTCAATTCGCATTCCCTCGACTCTCTTTCACTTAGAGCAAATAAAATTTCTCTACATTAATAACACATTCCCTACCCTTGAGGGGTGGTATTCGCGTCACTTCGTACTAATCGATTCTCCAGAGCCAGAAGAGGAGTGCCTTTCCTCCAAAATTCCCGTCCTTATATACCCAGATTTTACCGCCTTTTCATACCCCTTCTCTTATTCCCTAATTGACCTAATTACCTTTATTGTTAACTTTTTTCCTTCCTTAAATAAATTTTACTTCTTCTCTGTTTTGTGTGGTTTCCTTTGTTTTCTTTTCCCTGTCTTCCTCCTTGCTTGGCTGTTCCGCCTTTGACTTTCCCCTTCTCTTACCCTTCGTTATTGTTAACCGTTTTTCTTTTAATTAAATTAGTTTACCTGTACTCTGTTGTGTTCCGTTTCTTGTTTTCTCTTCACTGTCTTTCTGTTTGCTTATAGTTTTGTTTATTTTTTTGTTTTGGTAGTCCCCCCTCCCCTACTCCTATCATGAAGTCGGTTGGTTTCTGACTGCATGGCGGGGGGTATTTATTTCTGAGACGGACCTGTACGTCTCATTGTCCCTCGTGACTCTTTATGTTTTGGATTGCTTATCAGCCATCCAAATCATGAAGAGTCACCTAAAAAAATGTCTTACTTCTACTCTGCACCTATCCCCTCTTTTATGTTTCGCTCGCTTTTTTAAATATATATATTACGCTCGCTCGCCAATATGATAAGAATAATGATGTTTAAAAAAAAATTGTTTATCTACTCATTTATCGCTCTTTTCATCGTTTACGTCGCCGTCATCTCCGATACTCATCTCGTGCCAGCACGCTCTGCCTCGCTGGTGCCGGTGTCGTTGCCGTCGCCCCTTTCTTTGTCGTCTATCCGGCCCATGTCCTGCCCGAGATGCTCTGCCATGCTGTTGTTGTTGGCGTCGCCATCATCTCCCAGGGCGCTTTACCATCCGAAGCGCTTCGCCTCGCTGTCGTTGTTGCCCTTGCCGTTCCCCTCTTTTTCGCCGTCTACCAGGGCCGTGTCCAGCCAGAAACGCTCTGCCTCGCCATCGTCGACGTCGTTGCCGTCCGCCGTGTCTTTGTCGCCTGCCAAGTCCACATCGTGCCGGCAACACTCTGCTACGCTGACGTCGATGGTGTTGTATACGTCAGCGTATACGTCCTTCTTTTCCTCCGAATGCGACCACGGCTTCGGTTTTCGTGACTGGCCGCATCGGACAAGGCTTGAGTCCCTCGCGATGTTGATGGTAGAGGTTTTCGGGTGTGCATGACATCTCGCTGCCGACGTCGATCTGGGTTCCTACTGGGTTTCCTTTGGCGATGAACGTTAGGATTGAACATTTTGGATGAATTGCTTTCCGTTGTGCCCTCCGTCTATCTTTTTCGATGATGAATTCTTGTAACGGCTCGTATAAATTGCTCGCGAAGGCTTCCATAGACTTGTCTAACTTTATCATTGCTTGATTTTTGGGGGTGCTACTCCTGACTGTTATAATTCCCGTTGGATGCTGATTCCACGGCTGTTCCTCGATATGTTTGTCGGACCTCGTGACCGAGACAGACTTTCGCTCGTCCCTTCTCGTTGTTTCGTTAGTCTTTCTGTTCTTTCGCCGGTCTGTGCCTGAATTTGTTTATCGTCCAGAATTATGATCATCCCTAGTCGACAGATTTGTTCGGCATCTTGCTCTTCCCTGTCGTTTTGAATCTGCCGTTTTTTTTAATTCTCTCATTCTTCTTCAGGTTTCTCTTCATTCTTTCCCGGGCTTCTTCCATGGCTACCTAAAGTAGTTCCACGTCTTCCGTTGCGCCTCGTGATGGTTCGATCACCGTCGTAATTGCCATCGTTTCGGGCGCAACGTTTAGCAGTTTCCCTGGTCCTGTACCCGTCCCGCAGATTGCCCATTTTGCGTGCTGGATGTTGGTGCCTCCTGTTCCTCTCTAGGTGGCGTATTCATAGCCGCTGGTCTCCCGAGCTGACTTCGACTCCATGGAGATGCGGCAGGGTTCAGGTGAGTCCTGCTGTTTCCATATCCCTGCTGCCACGGCTGCTTCCTCTGGAACTGTGGCAACACTGGGTTGAAGGATCTTCCTTCGGTCCCGAATCTTTTTCCCCACTATTGTTGATTTTAAAAAGGTGGCGGTGGTCGTTGCCACCCTGGATACTCAGGTTTCCACGGCTGGTATGATCCCTGCGGATGTGGTCCCCCGAATGTCCTGAATCTGTTGTTTTTCCATGGGTTGTTCGATTGCCATGCTGAACTGATGAGTTCCTGTCGACGGGGCATCGATCTTCGGGCATTTAGCGGCCCTGCCCCGTCCATACTTTCCAGTAGTTCCAGGAAAGAATCGATCGTTTTTATTCCGCTGACACGCACCGCCATCCTGATTTATTCATCAAAATGGTTTGCCAATTTCCGGATGATCGTTTCGTTCTTACCAATTTCCGTTTCGTTCTTCCGGGTCTTGGCTGAGATCCTTGGCATTCCCGAAGATTTGGGTTGCATATTCCAATCTGGTCGTTCGATGTCCATCCCACTCATACGCCCCGAATTCCAAGTTTTTGCGAATTTTATCCTGGATCTCTTGACTCCAATATCGTACCCGGAATTTTTCCTTGAAGTCTTCAATGGTCTGGACTCTGTCTTTGACAATCCTCCACCAATCCTTTGCAGTTTCTTGAAATGATTGGCTGATGAGATAGTGGAGGTCAGTGTTTCCGGTGATTTTCCAGAATTCTACAAAATCCTTTAAAAATCGGATCGGCCTTTCTCTGCCGTCGCCATTGTATGTGGGCGGTTTTTGTTTGGTAACGTAGGCCTGGCCAACTTTGAGCCCCGTTCTCCATGTAGTGTTGCACATGGTTGTCGACGTTTCGGCTTGTATATTTTTTTCACATTCCTTAATTCGCTTCGAATGGTCTGTGACGACTTCTCCCACCTCTTTTGATGAATGAAGGAGGTTGGATATCGTCCTCCTGATGTCTTCCACCCGGGTGTCAAAATCATCCTGTTACTCTTGACTTTCTTTTCTTATCTGATCTTGGGTTCTCTCGATTATTTTCTGTGCAATTACGAGTTTCCGTTCGGTCCGTTCTTCGATCTTGTTAATTACGTTGGCTACTTTTTTTTTATTTCTTCCTGTAGTTGACGCGACCTTACAATGTATCGATCATCTTGCTGTTCAATCTCCGCTTTGGTGGTGATGCGTTCTCTTCTTTGTTCGTTGCGGATTTTATTCATGGCTCTTATGAGGGTCTTACTAAGTTTGCTGACCTCATTTCCTGTCGTATCTAGATCGACGGTGTTTTGGCTAATGTTAAATGTTTCCTCATTTGCTCTATCTTCTTGCCTGGGTCCTATTGCCGATAATCGGCCAATATTTCGCCGATCTCGTTGACGGGCCTCTTCTAATAACCCGTCTGCTGTCGTCGATTCCCAATGGAGGGAGTTTTCGTTGTTTTGCGGTTCCATTTTGTTAAAAAAATTATTATCACCTTTTTTGAGTCTTTCTTTATTATGATCGAGTCCCTGTTCGGGCGCCAAATGTAACGGGTCAAAATACTCGATCAGGGAATAAATTAATTAAGACTCAGGTATTTTTATGGTTATTTACAATAAAAATTTATTTATTCAATTTTCCGGATGCGATACAATGTTATTTCACGCCGTGTATGAGTGCAATGTGTTGTTTGTGTTGTTTTTGTGTAATCCGTCCCTAACTATTGCGTCGGTTGATAAAGATTCGCGGAGTTACCCGGGTAGTAACGTTTTCGAGCGCGGCCAGTATTCATTACCATGCGTCAGTAACTGTAACCCCTTCCTTACCGACGCTCGTGGCGCAATTGATCGTGACGCGGTAGATCGCGGCGCGCTGGCGCATCACGGTCGCTGCCCGCCCTTTGTTTACAAACTCGGCGTACGTGAGCCTTCTGATGTCGCTCGCCCAGGTCCGTTTTTTTGTTTGTTTCTTGCCGTTTATAATTCGATTATAATAATTAGGATATCGGTGTGTTCGCAGATATAAGTGCGTGTGTGTGTGTGTGTGTGTGTGTGTGTGTGTACGATTTCGCAACTCCTGTTGCCTCCTGTCCCTTTATTTTCTCCTGACACTATTTGTGTATTTAACTTACAATAAATCGCTCCCTTTCGTTATTAACTAATTATTTTTCATTTAACTCGTTGTTTTCTTGATCCGCGGATCGATATTCGCGAGAGGTTCTCCATTTTCACCGAATTAATTATCTTTTTGTATGCTTTTCCCTAGTATTCCTCTCGTGCTCCCTCTCCCTTGAACCAATGATTATTCCAAGTTTAATTAAGGAATTATCTTTTCCTTTTCTCTATTTACTTAATTTGGAATATTCTTGCGCCTTTCAGATTCTCTTTCTCTTTCTTTCCTCCTCAGACACTTTCCCTACCCTTGGGGGCTGGCATTCGTGTCACGGAGTAATCGTCCAATTCGCGGAATATGAAAGTGCTTTTTGTAAGCCGACGACTCCACTCGTCATGTTGTTCCGGTTTTCCTTAATAACATTGTCCCTACCCTTGAGGGCTGGTATTCGCGTCACTTCGTACTTCTCGATTCTCCAGAGCCAGAAACGGAGTGCCTTTCCTCCAAAATTCCCGTCCTTATATACCCAGATTTTACCGCCTTTTCATACCCCTTCTCTTATTCCCTAATTGGCCTAATTGCCTTTATTGTTAACTTTTTCTTCTTTCTTAAATAAATTTTACTTCTCCTCTGTTTTTGTGTGGATTCCTTCGTTTTCTTTTCCCTGTCTTCCTCCTTGCTTGGCTGTTCTGCCTTTGACTTTCCCCTTCCCTTACCCTTTGTTATTGTTGACCTTTTTTCTTTTAATTAAATTAGTTTACCTGTACTCTATTTTTGTTCCTTTTCTTGTTTTTCTCTTCACTGTCATTCTGTTTGCTTATAGTTTTGTTTATTTTTTTTTTTTCGGTAGTCCGTTATTCCCTACTCCTCTACTCCTATCATGAAGTCGGTTGGTTTCTGACTGCATGGTGGGGGTTATTTATTTGTGAGACGGACCTGTACGTCTTAATACGATGATCGATACATTTGTATTAAATTCAAATTTTGTTATTTGATGGATCGTTACTGGGAGTTCGATATCCTGGCGATTCAGTACTGTGGACTAATGAGGGTAAGAAGATGGACGGTCATTGTGTCGTTCAACTGGGTATAGAGCAGCGACAACTGCCCACGCGAAACATGCATTACCGCCCGATTTGACGTAAACCACAGCCCTCTTCAACATTATTTCCTGCGGCAATGATATGGAGCACGCATCGGATTATACTTATTCACATTTATCGTGAGGTTAAGTATTTTCTGCAGAGCCCAGCCACTACCACATTCTTGGAATTCATCGAGTAAGTTTAAAGTGGCCTCAATAACACGCTGTTCATACCGCTCGTTCAAATCGCTTGTGATAAATAGTTCGTAGTTTCGCGTGTTGACGCTTTTATTCGCATATTTGTCACCACTTGCGAATCCACCATTAAACACTGTATTAATTTTAATGCTATTGTGCTTGCCGATAATATTTTGCACATGATGAAGCACTAGGACGCGAGCATTATTTAGAAAGTGTTTCGGACCGAAGTGACTGCGAGTGATGATGGAACCGTCCAATATCCGACTCTCGAAGGATGTTTCAATCTCCCGCCAGATTAACTTACGATCACCAAATCCTGCACCCGTGTGTATGAAACGACTCTGCGCACAATTCCTCAATCCTTCCAGACGCGCTATTTGGGCTATTAGTGACTGTTGATATCCAATTAATTATCGCGGGCGGTTAATCCGACTTTGTGTTTCCAGCCCTTCGATGAACTCGTCGCACCGTTGCTGCCACGCAGTAAACTCTTCGAACGAACTTAAAAGCGCGGCTTGATCATGCAAGCTTTGTTCAATGTTGTTATCCATAGTGATAAGTTGGAGATGACTTCCACGATGTTAACTGACTGACTCTTTCGTTCAAAGTGCAGCCAGTTTGGAGCGCAGCAGATAATAAAAAATAAAAAATGGCTCCCCATTCGAAAGAAAAATTTCGGCTATCCCCTATATCTCGGGGGAAAAGCCAGACTTTTTTCCGATATCGTGTTGGTATAGATTTTTCCGATATTGTGTTGGTATAGATTGCCCGAGGAAGAAACGACATAGAAAACAAGTCGGGATGCATCGGGTTGAAAGTTGTATTTTATGGGTCCTGCCGCTATGCTCAAGTGGTCTATCGGCATCAAAGGCCTTTGACGATGGACTCCTAAAGTTGATAGTTTTTTTTTTCCACGAAAATACGTCGTATGTTTTGGAGGCAAGTTGCGCATACATGGGAATCCGAAAATGTGTGGAGATCATAAAAGTCAATGCTTGATGAGTCTGGCTAGATTTTTTTTCCAGAGTGCAGCTGTGCTCCGGTGGCCCATCCGCGATCAAAAACCCTTTGACGATAAATCTCTAAAGTTTATAGTTTTTCCAAGAAATCCCGACTCATCAGGACCTGTCTCGGGTATCGGCGAGAGTCGTAACAGGAGTGGACACGCATACAAACATTTTGAAGATTTCTGAAACGAAACCGAGCGCATCACACCTGCATCTCATAAATAAACGGCTTTGAAAAGCCGTCCCCTTCATGTATCGCTTCCAATTAACGAAATTTTCCTACCCATATATGGCCATTACAAGTACACATCGTGTGTGTAAGTTTTATTTTCACACGGACTAAATAGTGTAGAAAGAAAAACACTTCATCGATGCTAATCTTTTTTTATGTCTATAATAAATTAGGAGATTTATGGGTTTATGTAGTTTTTTGTAGTATGTAAGTTTTATTTCTACACAGACTAAGTAGTGTACAAAGAAAAACACTGCATCGATGCCAATCTTTTTTTTATGTCTATAATAAATTAGGAGATTTATGGGTTTTCAACTTTCACTCACCACTACCTAACCCCCGCCCCCACAAAACATTCGTCGACAGCGGCTCCCCCCTCCCGACAGTCGCTCTTCGACCCACACGGGTACCCCCTCCACAGAGACCCCTGGCCTGACGCCACGTCCCCGCGTTGGACCCCCCCCCCCTCCACCAGGCACTTGGCTACCCCGCGCTGGACCCCGTCGCCCCGCTACCCCCTGAGATGCCAGCCCATGGGTTAGTATCGGCCTATTACATCTATTTAAATCAGCGTAATGCACACGTCGTAGTGCACTGTGGGCAAACCAATTCCTGCTTTTTCGTACCAAGAACCCGAGCGAAGATAGCAGAGTCTCAGATGCCTTCGAACTACATAAATGTAGGGAATGGCATATAAATCACACGAGCAAAAGGTTTGGTAACTGTTCTTTCAGAAGCGTATAGTTATAGCGCATAATTCTTGCCACACAGATTGCTCGTTCTATTCGTCCCTATACTGCCGAAAGCGCCGGTGAGATGATGTTTGCTATTAACTTGAAGCATTTAGTTCGAAAATTCGCGACGATTCGAGCATGGATTTTTTCCCGAGATCGACGAGTAATTCGTTGAGATGGTCGATATTGGTCGAGATGGTCTAAGCACAGCACTCTGCGTTGCCACGTACACAGCGAGCTTCATATCGATTCTCTTGCTTTCATCCAATATAACGGCGATACGACATAACTCGAGTGTTCTCTGCAAGACGAGCTGAAAGGTATTATCGTGGTGATTCTTCGTCTTGCTGTGCTTCACGAAATCAAATTTCTGAGCACGTAATGCGGTCACACAAATTTTGCAATACGCTTCTTGATTACAATTATTATCTTCCTTATTTTTTTGCTACCATCCTGCAATGAATGGTAGAAGCAATATAAAATCGGGGTAATTTTATCTAGTGTTTATTATTAAGTGGCTAACAATATAATGCTGTATATCTTTGCAACATAGAACATAGCATATATAACATGTGGAGCTTCTGTTAGTCTAAATCGATAAATTGCCAGTAATATTATCGACGGTAATGAAAATGACAACTATATCAAATTTTTTCGTTTCACGATTATCCCCTCTAGTTTTCTGCGGCTCGTTCTCTCGCTGGTCCATCTTTTATTATTGATCGGCGACATAATTTGTTTTGTTTCGATTGTATCAACTACTAGGTGCGCAACTAAGTTTCCGGTTTTTTTACCGATAAAAAATAGAAAATTTCAAGACCAATACAAAAAATGGTTCATTCGAAGTATTGCCCTTCGCTATTTACACATTTTTGCCATCGCTCTGGCAATACATGAATACCGTGCCGATAAAAAGACGCATATTTGGACTAAAACCATTCGTCCAACCAATTTTGTACTGCATCGTGATTGGCCAAGTATAGCCCACCCAAGTCATGCGACCTCGACCGGAACAAGTGACAGTCTGAAGTTCTGCATTTGGGATTCTCGAAATATATCCATTTTCATCGCCAGTAATAATTCGATGCAGGAAACTCTTTCCGTTCTGCCGCAAAAGCAGAATTTCTGAAGTGGCTCTTCGATTTTTCATTTGTCTCTCAGTCAGCTCATGCGGCACCCACTTTCCTTCTTTCTGAATTTTTCCCATGGCGTGCAAACGTTTCGAAATACATTGCCGAGTCACATTTAATGCCTCAGCAAGTTGATCTTCTGTTTGAGTGTCAGCTTCATCCAATAACGCTTGTAGATTGGCGTCCGCAAATGTTTGCGGTCTTCCCGAGCGCTCCTTGTCCCCAGTCTCAAAATCGCCACTTCCGAACCTCTTGAACAAATTTTTACGCGTTGTTTTTGATGGTATATGCTCGCCGTAGGCCTCGCTGGCTTATAACATAATAGAGATGCTGTATAAATTTGAACAAGATCGGTGCAGTAGTTTCTGAAATATCGTGGTCACCGTTTCGAAAAATGGTGTTTCGAGAAAACCGCGTTTGAAAGTTCGCGCATGTGATGTATACTAAAATTCCATCTCACCGTCAATCTGCTATGCCTGGACCATACAATAGGCCTTCCTCTTCTTCTTGAAAGTCACGCAGAGCTGCTCCGTCTTCCCTTTTCGCGATTCGGGCCTGTTTTACAACATCACTCGTGCGCCTTTCTGAACGGTCGATCCGAGAGCTATCACGCTGTTGAACATATCCTTTAGCTTGTGGGCCGATTTTCACTCCCATGGTTTCCAAGGTCTTCAGGATAGATTTGAATCCTTCGGCTTTACCGATTTTTGGGCATGAATCTATTTCTTTTTCTTTCTCACACTTGCACGACATAGAAATTTTAAAGCCCAAACCTCGTATATCACGTTGATGGAAAGTCCCCGTACTTTCGCACTCTTTACAAATAACAGCCGAAGAAATGGTTGAAAATACACTCACAAAATTCAAAATACAATAAAAAAAACAGTCTGTTCAACGTTCACTTCAAAAATTTTATTTCGACGAAGTTTCTTCGCTGACGCCGGCGTAAACGACTTGTCTTGTTCAAAAGTGTGTCGGTTGCCTGCGAATTTTCGCTTTTTAGGTCGATCGTAACAAGCCGGGGCATCTCTACTTCCTTTCTTTAACATTTTGAAAATTATTTTCGAAAAATCAGCTACGTGCGACTCGGAAGAGAAAATATAGTACGCTTCGCAACTACCACAGCAAAACTGAACTAACCGACGCTTCACGGCGTCTCAGTCAATATTCGAATGCGTCTGTCAACGGTCTCGGCTCCCCTTTACTCGGGCCCAATTCACAAAAGGTTCAGGTAGCAGTTAGATTTAGGGATATCAATACAATGGTCAGCGCCGCTCGGCTTTCGGAGCAGCCCGGCGCGCGCTCCGTATACCTGCTCCGTTCCAGGGCCGTAACTTGTGAACCACTTCGAATATCGGAAAATCCTTTGGCACACATTTTCTACACATGTAGTAAATGTGATTTATGAAAAAAAAATCGATTTTTTCGACCCGAGAAACTAGAGGACTGCCTTAATTGAAAGTGTCGATGTTTTCGGTGAAATAATCGATTATATTTTGTCGATTTTTTTGGCGATCGCTTAACCCATTAACTCCCAAGAATCGCGATTTTTTCCTTCATTTTGAAGCCAGATTTTTATTATATAAAAAAAATTATAAAAAATGAAGAGATACGTTCCCTAGTATTTTCGAGGGTGCTCTTTCAGAATCTGGGGTCAAAATCGGGTTTTGTCCATCAGGAAAAAAAATATGGCGGCTTTTAAACAAAAAAGAACAGGCAAAATCGATGACACTTTTTTTTCAAAATTTTGTTTCACCTCGAAGCCGTTGAAAAGTCCGGTTTTTTTTTCAACCATGGGTGCATAGAATAGTGACGATTGAACAATCATTTTTTTTAATTCGTCGTTGTCAACATTTTCACCCCCAAAATGGCGCTTTTCACCCCCTGAGTGACACGAAAAATTTTACGCTCGGTGTCCCAAATGAAAAATAGTTGGATTTGGACGAAAATTGGTACTCAGAGGTTTTTGAGGTCGCGGATTACGATTCTGTTCTCAAAATTCCGAAATTCAAAATGGCCGATCCAATATGGCGGACAAAAATGCAAAACTTCATTTGAATTGGATAAAACATGGCACTCGGGGGTTTTCGAGGTCGCTGATTATGATTCTGCTCTCAAAATTCCAAAATTCAAAATGGCGGATCCAATATGGCGGACACAAATGCAAAAGTTCATTTGAATTGGATAAAACGTGGCACTCGTGGTTTTCGAGGTCGCTGATTATGATTTTGCTCTCAAAATTCCGAAATTCAAAATGGGGGATCCAATATGGTGGACACAAATGCAAAAGTTCATTTGAATTGGATAAATCGTGGCATTCGGGGGTTTTCTAGGTCGCTTATTATATTTCTGCTCTCAAAATTCGAAAGCCTTTGGGTATTTAAATACTTGGTATTTTCAGGTATTTAAATACCCAAACGCTTTCGAATTTTGAAAGCAGAATCATAATCAGCGACCTCGAAAACCCCCGAGTGCCACGTTTTATCCAATTCAAATGAACTTTTGCATTTGTGTCCGCCATATTGGATCCGCCATTTTTAATTTTGGAATTTTGAGAGCAGAATCATAATCAGCGACCTCAAAAACCCCTGAGTGCCACGTTTTATCCAATTCCAATGAACTTTTGCCATATTGGATCCGCCATTTTTAATTTCGGAATTTTGAGAGCAGAATCATTATCAGCGACCTCGAAAATCCCCGAGTGCCACGTTTTATCCAATTCAAATGAACTTTTGCATTTGTGTCCGCCATATTGGATCCGCCATTTTTAATTTCGGAATTTTGAGAGCATAATCATAATCAGCGACCTCGAAAACCCTCGAGTGCCACGTTTTATCCAATTCAAATGAACTTTTGCATTTGTGTCCGCCATATTAGATCCGCCATTTTTTATTTCGGAATTTTGAGAGCAGAATCATAATCAGCGACCTCGAAAACCCCCGAGTGCCATGTTTTATCCAATTCAAATGAACTTTTGCATTTGTGTCCGCCATATTAGATCCGCCATTTTTTATTTCGGAATTTTGAGAGCAGAATCATAATCAGCGACCTCGAAAACCCCCGAGTGCCATGTTTTATCCAATTCAAATGAACTTTTGCATTTGTGTCCGCCATTTATAATTTCGGAATTTTGAGAGCAGAATCATAATCAGCGACCTCGAAAACCCCCGAGTGCCACGTTTTATCCAATTCAAATGAACTTTTGCATTTGTGTCCGCCATATTGGATCGGCCATTTTGAATTTCGGAATTTTGAGAACAGAATCGTAATCAGCGACCTCAAAAACCTCCGAGTACCAATTGTCGTCCAAATCCAACTACTTTTCATCTGGGACACCGAGCGTGAAATTTTTCGTGTCACTCGGGGGTGAAAAGCGCCATTTTGGGGGTGAAAATGTTGACAACGACGAAGTAAAAAAATTGATTGTTCCATAGTCACTATTCTATGCACCCATGGTTGAAAAAAAACCGGACTTTTCAACGGCCTCGAGGTGAAAAAAAAATTTGTAAAAAAAGTGTCACCGATTTTTCGTGTTTTTTTTTCTTTAAAAGCCGCCATATTTTTTTCCTAATGGACAAAACCCGATTTTGACCCCAGATTCTGAAAGAGCACCCTCGAAAATACTAGGGAACGTATCTCTTCATTTTTTATGATTTCTTTTATATAATAAAAATCTGGCTTGAAAATGAAGGAAAACATCGCGATTCTTGGGCGTTAATGGGTTAATCGATTCTCGATTTTGATAAAGTAAAATCGAAATATATATATGTAATGTCTTGTCGCAGGACGTGACGCCCGGATTGGTATGCAACAGCCAATCACAAATCACCTTGTCCTCGCATCTTTTTCAACACAAACGTAAACGTGAATTCTGATTGTTGGACTTGGCATACTGTACGTGATACCGGATGAGTGATTCGCGAGATCGAATGAGAGATGAGGCATATACAGAAAAGTCTATACTGAAGCGGAACTTTCATTGGATATCGCTTATCGTCAATACAGTGACAGCGACAACCATCACCCGCGTAACATATTCATCATTAGCAAGAAATACAAGAGAGCTCAAAGACGCGTGAACCGTAATAAGTGCCGAAACCCCGGTCTAAGGGGTTTCGGCACAAGGAACGAGTGGCGCCCTAACCTGATCGCTGGTTCTCAGGTCCATTTTCGCTTTTATTTACTCAACACCTTCATGAAAATTTATATTTTGAGTCATAGAACAGAATTATAGAGAAAATATGTTTTCGTGAAGTCGGATTTTACATACGGTTCCAGAACACATGGGTCGTTCGCGTCCTCGACAGGTTTTACGGCTTGCCAGCTAGAGCTGAATTAACCGATTCTGGCGGACCGGGGCAGTGAAATAATACCACCCCAAACTTTATTCACATAAAAATATGAACGCTACGATCAAACACACCTTCACGGGATACCCCATTGATGAAACGCCGAGGATGCGAACGACTCATGGATATCTTAAAATATTAAAAGAGAGGTGTATGCCGAATTTCAGATCGAAATTCGATTTCCGCTTTTCGGAAGTTTATCCGATTGTAGTTATGAAATGTATGTTTTAATAATGGCCTTTTTCCAAATATGGCATCTACGGATACAACTGTATATATTTCCAAATATGGATAGAACTAAAAAGTAAATTATTAACAGAATCGGGTTTGTTCGACGAAGAGATTCAACAATAATAGAACCCCGTTCATGGTTCACCAATATTTTGTATACTCGATTAATCGAGTCATCGATTGTTTAGAAGAAAAAATCGATTTTCCGTAACGATACTTCGAAAAAATATCGATTTCTTAAGGAGTTACCCCCACTTGCGATTTTGAAAAAATCGATTTTTTTATTGCATTTTTTTGAAGTATAAGTATCTGAGAATATGTCCTGAAAATTTAAAGTCGATCCGAACAAAATTGACTGAGATATGAGCGTTGAACGAGAAGAATCCGTTGTGTAAACGACCGGCTAGTCTGCCGTCTGACGCGCTCGACCCTCCCTCCGACCTTCAATGCATTGTTCGATGAAAAGGGTCGTATACCTGGCATTCACAACGTTCATATAATACACTGGAATTTATAAAAACGTATTTTCGTTGTCTGTTATGGTCTAAACTCGTCAGTGTAGCTCGAAAGTTCGACTATATAAGACGTATATTCCGCCGTTCATAATATTATAAGCGCAGTTTTTATTCATATTACATTCAAAAATGGATCGAAATAAAGGCTCGCGACAAACAAGAAGCAGTGATAATTTACGGAAATCTCGACCAAAAAAAAGAAGGGCGTTTTTAACCCCAACCTGGCCGAAACGAAAACTGAAAGTTTCAGCACGTCTGCGAAGAAACTGAAAAATAATATTGATATGACTGTGAATCAATGTCCTAACATTGAATATCGGATTTTGAACTTTTGGGTTGTGTTTGCTGCTATTTCAAATTTAGTGAAGTGCAAAACGTGTAATGGAAATATTACATTTGAAACGGCAAGTGCAAGAGGACTAGGCTTCAAAATCGTTGTGAAATGTGACTCATGTGCAGATAATTTGATACCATCTTCTCCTTTTTTGGAACATTCCTATAAAATAAATCGTCGATTTATATTCACCATGCGAGTTCTAGGCATAGGATTGGCTGGAGCACAAAAATTTTGCGGACTTATGGACATGCCAAGGTTTCTTACCGAGACTACATATTCAATAATTTTGAAAAGTATTTATGAGTCTGTGAAAACATGTGCAGATGTAATATTTAAAAAAGCCATACGAGACGAAATTGAAATACACCTGATGCAGAAGATTGAATACACCTAATGCAGAAGGCGATGCAACTCCTCAATTAACAGTTTCCGGAGATGGATCCTGGAGGAAGCGAGGATATACGTCGTTGTTCGGAGTCACATCAGTCATAGGCTACTACAGTGGAAAAGTACTTGATCTTGTGGTAAAAAGTGCGTATTGTAAAATGTGTGAATCGTGGAAATATAAGCTAAATGATGCGGAATACGAAGAATGGTACGAAACACACGAAGATAACTGCAGTGCAAATCACGAAGGCTCCTCGGGAAAAATGGAGGTGGACTCCATTATCGAAATCTTCAAGCGTTCAATAGAAAAATATAATGTCCTGTACCGTTACTATATTGGAGACGGAGATTCGAAAACGTACACTGGGCTAGTAAATTCTCATCCTTATGACGACGTAGAAGTTATAAAAAAAGAATGCATCGGTTACGTCCAAAAGCGTATGGGATCCCGCCTTCGTAATTTATTTAAAAAAAAACAAAAAGCTTGGTGGTAAAGGACAGCTGGCAGGAAAATTTATTGACAAGCTCACTGTGTACTATGGTCTTGCTATTCGCGAGAAACGAGGCTTTCCAACACGATTACAAACCACTTCCATCAAATGTATTGGATGCCATCAGACCTATATACAACAATCTGAGTAAGGAAACTTTACTCGAAAGATGCGTCGGTGGCTTCAATCAAATTAACAACGAAAGCTTCAACCAATTTATTTGGAAAATCAGCCCGAAAATCGTCTCGAGTGGAGCAATCGTAAATTTAGCAGCTTATATTGCCGTTGGACTATTCAACGAAGGTTCAAAATCATTATTATTTTATTTGAACTCAATCGGAGTGAGGTGTGGACACATCGCGCACGAATACGCTGATAAAATGGACGAAGCACGGATTGCACTGGCAGAGACGTGCGGCCGAGAGCACTCGTGAAGGAAGAATGTTACGAAGACAACACCAAATTTCCGTTTTGCAAGCGGCATCGTCGGCGGAAGAACTTCTGTATGGGCCCGGAATATATGACTCTATGTAAGTTTACAAAAAAAAAAATATTTTCTTCGTGTAAACTGAAATTGAAACTTTAAACGCGTTGTTCTCAAAATGGCATTTCTGAAGTCGGTCACCAAGAGTACTCGAACACTAATGAACCGATCTTCTTGAAATTTTGCAGGCTTATTTAATACATAAAAATGTAGTCTTTAATCGTTCGATTTTTTTTCGAAAAAAATGGCCGTTTTATAGCCAAAAAACGGCCGTTTTTTTCGTTAAAATCGAACCATTAACTTTGACTGTCCGCCATTTTGTGAAAAATGAATATTTTTTAAAATGCTTCGATTAAAAACTAGTTCATACTTATATTGGACTAAATCCATCCGCATTTTTTTTTTTCAGATGATCCACTTCGCCGCAATGTTGGTCACCGCAAACCGTGTATATAAAAACATTATTTCATTGACGGCCATTTGCCACTAAACAATGTAATATTTTTCAATAAAAAAATTACTGAAAGTTCTTCAAGATGTGTTCTTTAAGATGGTACATTGATCGATTAAAAAAGTTTTGTAGTTTTATTTTAAAAAATTCATGAAAAAGGCCTTTTTTGCGCTACAAGAGGGGGTAACGCCTTAATAATCGATTATATTTCGAACATCGCCCATTCCTAGAAAGCATTGCTAGTGATTTTTAAATACGGGATAGAGGGGCCTCAACTATTAAATCTGATCTAAAAAATTATCTCCATTGAATACAGAAGTGGCGCATACATGTCCGACGCGTTCGATACAGATGATCGGAACAATTGGGAGTTGGGGAGTTTGGCGTAAGACGCTGTTGCCACCGTGACTGGTGAACGCGGTAACGTTCATCAGTGTGTCGTGAGTAACATTCAATTTTAAAGTTTTAAAGTAAGTACGCGATCTGCCTTTAAATCTTTCGTACGTTGCATGCAGATTTCAATTGCTTATATGTATTTTATTTTTCAGTTCTTCGATAACCTGAAACCTGTACATATGTAAATATGAACAGATATAGTCATTAATTATTTTATTCGCTTTGACCATGCAATCTAGTCTGAAAGTCTAGTTAAAAATATTCCACCGAAATATAAAAGCTTCGGTTCATATTATTTATATTTGTATGAGTAAATCTCATTTCATGTTTTCTTTTCTCCCATTTTATTATTTGTTGTGTTATTTCGTTAATTTAAAATGGGACAGACTACCAGAAGAATTTTAATACAGTTTGATTTTATTTTCTGGAGTTCTCCACATTTTTTATTTATTTTGGTTCAGATTATCATTTTATTGCTTCGTTGGTTGTCTTTAAGATATTTTAACAAATGTTACATTTATTCTTTTGTTTTTTTTAACACATTCAGTCTTTGTTTTGTCAATGGCATTTTGTTTACAAACACAAACTGTTTTATTTGTATTTTATATTTTATTCGTATTATTTGGCGCAAATTATCATTTATGCAGATTCTACGAATGAGATTTTAATTTCCTTTGAATGGATAATGTTTTTGGAAACTAATTTTTTTGCGTTAACATTTTTACAAAATGTCATAGACTCTCCCTTCCCACTACTCCCATTCATTGATCCGACCCATTCCCGATGGAAAATACCCAACACGTGGTTTCCATTGAGCAATTTCAACTTACGCTTACTGAATATTAATAATATAATATGTTTGTCTAATATCTCTGTTTAATAGATTTATCCACACATGCTGTCATATTAATTTATGTTATCATGATAACATTATAAAATGCGTGGATTGGAATTGGCTGAGAGTGGGTTAATCGTGTCGTATTGGAATGTTTCGTAGTATGTATTATAGAATAGAAACAAAATCTGTACACATGAGGAACTGGCTACGTTGCTTGTGTATACAGGGTGAGGCACTAACTGTTGCCACCTTGAATATCTCTGTAATTATCGACGTCACAAAAAAAATGTTTGAAACAAAAGTTGTACCGTACGAAAGGGGTCATCAAATGCGACCATTTTTTTTTATCGCAGTGGAGGCGCTGTCGCACGGTAAAGGTCACCTCCACTTTTTTAAATGAGACGGTACATTTTTTTCAACTATCTTGGAGAGCATCAAAAACTGCCTCAATGTCATTTAAGATAAAATAGTGACATGAACTTTATTTTTATGTGAAATTACCTTTATTCACAGAAGATGTTCAAAGTGATTGCCATTGGAATCAATACAGTATTACAATCTCCTTATCATGAATTTCTTATCACTTCGGCACTTATCGCCGAAGTCTTGTCATTGTCTTGAATGTAAGCAACGGCACCAAACCTACAATGTACACGGAACATTGTACAATGTTTCGCCCAAACAAACCTAAGATAACGATAGTAACAATGGTAAGACTAGTATTAATGAATCAAGCGAATGTAACTGGTGTATTCTTTTGAAGAGCAAACTGATATGCTTCTAATTTACGGAGAATGTCAGAAAAATGCAGTGAGAGCTAGAGACTTGTACGTTGAAAGATTTCCTGAACGTTCTTATCTTACACGTCGTACATTTCAAATTTTGTACACTAAACTGAGGACAACTGGTTCCTCAATCCGTCGGGAAAGTAACCGACAAAAGCGAGTTACTAACGACGAAACGGAAATTGGTGTTCTTGCCGCCGTTCATCGAGATCCTTATGCGATTTCTCGTCAAATTGCGAGGGAATGTGGCGTAGGCCAAAGAAGTATTCTACGTGTTCTACATCGTCATAAAAATCATCCTCACCACATCAGTCTCCACCAGGAATTAACTGGTACGGATTTCATGAATCGCACTGAATTCTGCCGATGGGCTCAATTCAGAGAGATGCCTCATTTATTAATCGGATTTTATTTACTGATGAGGCAACATTTACGAATCATGGAAATATTAACTTGCATACCATGCATTTGTGGTCAACTGGAAATCCACATTGTCTGCGGCAAGTTGCACACCAAAGACCGTGGTCGGTTAATGTATGGTGTGAGATTATTGGGGATAGAATCATATACGCTTATTTCATTGAAGGGAATTTTAATGGTAGGAAGTACACCACATTTCTTCAAAAAACATCAGGTCCGTTATTGGAAGAAATACCTTTAGAAACAAGAAACAGAATGTGGTATCAACACGATGGGTGCCCGGCATGTTTTTCGCTGATAGCTAGAAATTAATTGCAAAAGAGATTTCCAAATCGTTGGATTGGACGCGGAGGAGCTGTATCGTGACCGGCTTGCTCGCCAGACTTGACGCCTCTGGACTTTTTCTTGTGGGGATATTTGAAAGATCTTGTTTATAAAGAACGTCCAACTACGCCGGATGATATGCGTGAGAGAATTCTTTGAGTCTGTGATTCGATAAGTGCCGAAGTGATAAAAAAAATTCGACACAATCCATGATGAGGAGATTGCAATACTGCATTGATTCCAATGGCAATCACTTTGAACATCTTCTGTGAATAAAGGTAATTTCACATAAAAATAAAGTTCATGTCACTTTTTTATCTTAAATGACCTTAAACGACTTTGACCCCCAAATGTTTTTTATGCAGTTTTCGTTCGATGCTCTATAAGATAGTTGAACAAAAAATGTACCGTCCCATTTAAAAAAGTGGAGGTGACCTTTACTGTGCGACAGCGCCTCCACTGAGATAAAAAAATGGTCGCGTTTGATGACCCCCTTCGTACGGTACAACTTTTGTTTCAAACATTTTTTTGTGACGTCGATAATTACAGAGATATTCAAGGTGGCAACAGTTAGTGCCTCACCCTGTATATTATGCACCTGATGTCTCATCATTATCCTCTATCCAGAACATTTTATACATTCTTTAAACAGTTTTTACATGATGTACATTATTTACACAATATAAACAGTTTTTACATTATTTTATAAGGAATTCAGCAGTCATCGACGGTTATTTCGATTGGTGGTATGTAACAGCATGTGTGACCGGCGTTTATCAGCTCTGAACAGATTGTCGGCGGACTCGGATCCGTTTCGCGACTGCTGCATTGTACATCAACCTTGTATTGGCCTGCCGTGAAAAAAACGACGCGACACTCATAATAAGCTCGACCGTATTCCTGCAACTATTTCAGAAGAAGAAAAATTAACGAGATCTGCCTTCCAGTTTTTCCTTTTCCTTAAATGCAAACAAATCGAATCAAACGTATTTCCATTGGAATTAAATTAATTATTTTTGCTTCGATCATTGGCGATTTTGTTAGATACTAAATTGTAATCGACGAACTTACCGTTGGGACATTACTTTATTCGCACCGACTATCGAGAGCCTCGTATCCAATCTGTAATTGTTGACGCCGCTCTGGTGATCATGATAAAAGCTTATCGCTTGTATTAGGTAGCTGAGGGGATATTGAAGCGCGTTGCGAACCCCGACCCCGATCGTTATGCACTCTTTCAAGTTGCACGTTATTTCGTCCTGGGCTTTCACGACCACGTCATTCATCACGATTTCTACAGTAGAAAGAAGGAAATAATTGATGCCATTTTCATTCTGCACAGGAAATTCATATCGATTCCGTGACCCAGAGGAATTTCGATTGAAAGATGGAGGTATGTATGAATGCGAAAAAAATGTACTACATTGCAGCGGACTCATGTGCACAAGATCGAGCACATCCTGCGTCATAGATATTCCCGAAACAGATGCCTCTCCCATGAGATTGGTCCCCAGTAATTGCCATCTCAAATCAACTATGCAATGTTTTCGGCACACAGTTTTTGTAATTCATCCGTATCGCCACCATCAATGAGCTGCGACAAACGAACACGCAAACGGGTAACCGCTCGTAGTCACACTGGGCAAAATCGGAACGTCCATCAACTTTGATTCCGAATACCCGATAGTCCCCATCTTTTTGTTTCATTACCACCGATAACTTGTTCAACGGGCATCGAGTGACAGGCACGGTTATGTGACAGGGCTCTTCCTTCCATATATATACACTTGCGCTGTAGACAATGCAGCTCCGTCTCATGATTCGTCATGTTAGCTACGTCCAGCACGAGATCGAATTGCATCGCCCTGCGGGAGGAGAAATGCACGCTGAAACTTTCGCAAAAAATTCACTTAAATCACGCAAAAGTCATTTGACAAGTTAATCAACGAAAAAATTATATCGCCAACGATTGTACTGACGTTTCCGCGAGCAGTACATCCCAATTGGTGATCTGTATCCTAGGTAAGATCTCGATGGTTACGAAGAACGTGGATAGCCGGCAGTAACAAACAGCGAGACAATGAATTTCGATATTCGACTACCACTGAAAGTATGGCGGTTGCGTAGCTGCATGCCGAGACCACCACGCAGCGACGATCGCAATTCAGCATGTCGTTTCGTGTGATGCGAAGGCGATTTTAGGCATGACGGCAGCAAACGATGGCCCAAGTGTGGCATCCCGTTGTTTAGTTGGCTCAAGTACATATTGTTGTTCATATCTGAAATCCGAAGGACATAGTGATGTTGTATCAATAAATCGTTTGGAAACTTTAATGCCTGTACATCGCAATATTATTGGTTTTGAACTTCCATGGTCATCAAGGCTCAAATATTGTAAACTCAATTCTTTTTCGTGAAAATAATAGCTACAAATTGATGATGGTGGCATTCATAATATAATAAATACGACAAGATAAATATTTTCTCTTGCTCCCATAGCCGAAAGTACGCTAGTAGTAGGGCTATGCCGATTCTGCTTCACTTCGGGGGGAGGGGGTCAATGGAGGGGAGAGTCCAGAGGGCGGGGTGTTTGGGGGAAGGGCCCGGGGGGCGGTGTCCAGGGGGGATCAGTGGGCGGGGTCTCCAGGGGGGTTCTAGCGCTGGGAAGCCAAGTGCGGTGGTACCGCGGAAGGGGGGGGGTCGTCGGGCGCGGGTGACCTCACAGAAGGGCCTCTGTGGAGGGGGCCCAAGTGGTCCCTGGAGCGACTGACGGAGAAGCCGCCGTCGATGAGTGTTGTGTGTGTCTGTGTGAAGGGCGGCCTTTCAAAGACCATTATTTATGACATGCAGCTGCTTCCATTCCGAAAGACAATGCCTATTGCATCCGCCTCGTCTCCAAGCTCCCCGACACTCGAGACAGGTCCTGACAGGTTTCTTGGAAAAACTATAATCTGTAGGGATCAGAGGCTGTGACCGCGGATGGACCACTTGAGCGCAGCTGCACTCTTGAAAAGTCTCATCGCAGTCTCCATTCCGAAATATAACGTCAAGATGTTCGCATGTGCGCGTGTGTACGCAGGCATCCGGTCAAGCATCCCTTGGACTTGACCAAAAACAAGCTCGAACAGGTTCCAAAGGTCTTGCTCTTAAAATATTGGAGTAAATATATTGGCTTATTGTGGGATCGTTTGCCAGAAAATCATCGGAACGAGAGTGAAGTGATATCATATATTCCATGCTTGGAGCATTATAATATCCCACAGATGAAAGATCACATCGATGGCCCTCCACCTCAACATCGGGAGTGTAAAAAATGCTGTGAAAAGTCGTCACGTATTGAGTTCTTTGAACGTGTTTGAACCTGTTTTTCAGGAGCGTGAAAAAATGTCGGGGAAAAATTCTTCATGGTTTTTTTTCGAAGTGCTGACTATGTAAAAATGTATATGGTTGATCAAATTGCAAATGATGGATGTTTTCGCCGTACAATAAAGAATACAAATCATATATATTTTCATCGAAATGCGTTTTATTCATTTTAAAAAACCCCTCGCTCACGCTTCGTATACACTCAGCCAGCTTTTCACTGATTTTACATTCTCATGGGCGCAGTTGTATTTCGTGTTGACGGGATAATGGGGACATTTGGAGTTTATGATTTTCGGCAGCTTCTGCAGCGATGGACAGTCCAGAGTCTCCAAGTCGATGACGTTTGTCGCAGGATCCGTGAATCTTGATAGCCATGCGCATTTCTCAAATCCCTTCGCATAGATGATAGGAGCTCCATGCAAGAGTTCTCGAATTGTCTTTCTAGCTGCTTCGTATGGTACGCCATTGTGATCCCATCGTATCCCATGGAAACTGCGTTCCAGCCACTTATTTGTGATTTTGTACTTGGCCGGTAAAGAGTCCCATGCAAATGGTGGATCGAAGGCGAGCGTCAGCGGTTCAGCATACTTGTCGTGGAGTGTGACGATGGACATCTCCTTCAGGACAAATTCGTTGACGGGTCTCTTGAAGCCCTGCACATCGACGATAAGCTCTATGTTGACTGAAGTAGACGCGAATCTTCGGCATGATTTTATAGCAATTTTTTAACGATACGATCTTTTAAAAATACGATCATAGAGGATCATGCAAAGCGCCAACGATTATCAACTAAACATCAATAGCCATTGATAGTCCAAATACCGCATCTGGAAAGATTGAAGTATTCTATGTACAGGCATTTCATATGCATGGGTGAAGGACACAGCGGCGATGGATTAATGTGGCGAGAAATCGACTTGAACGCGTGATGGTCTATACTTTAACCCCGACTCGATGAATTTCGACAACGTGGAAGTGGGTGAGCTTTACGAAAAGTACGCAATCTTACAATAAATGTAAATCAGTATGAATCAATATGCGTTGAATGTCATTGCCACGGGACATAATGATTATGAGGGCTGCGATTGATGTGCAATCAAGAGATAATACACGATTTGCATGGGTGACAGTCACATCTTTATACCCCAGCTGAACGAAACCACGAAGACCACGGATCTTCTTACATGCATTATTTAACGGTATTAAATCTATCGAATATTGAATGCCCAATGACTATGGGTCAATTTTTTTTTAATTGTGCTTCAAAACAATTTATCCATCAATATGTATACCACCAAAGAAGACATTGCTCCGATACGCGTGACTCAACATAAGGAGAAGAAAAGCGTATTAATTTGCTACAAGATACCGAGGATAACAATGTATGACTTTTCATTCATTGAAAATGCCTATTTGGAGTGTTTTTGACTAATGATGGAGAGAAGATGAGAGTGTGCAAAGACTGATGAGAAAAACGTACCAGAGGATATGTATCAATATTATGAAGTATTTAGTATTGATAACCACATGTGCTTTTCATATGACGAATCACTATCATAGTATCAATCGCATCACAGCGCTGATTCCATATCATGGTTTATGGCAGAACTGGAAGAACTAGTGCTGTGTATAAAATACATTTTCAACAAAAATTAACGCTCATCATGAGTTAATTTTAATACGTTCACGCTGTGGCAATAATTGTATATTCAGTCATCATCACCCAATAGGGGTAGAAGTTGAATTACTCAAGATACAATGGCGTATGCCCCACATAATATTCGATGAGATCAATAAATTGTCATTGAATACAGATCTTGAATGTCTTCAAACTTCTTATATATGTCTTCGGACAAACCCCTCGTGAATGTCTTTGAAAGTCTCTCTCAAGCGTCTTCGAACCCCTCATGAATGTCTTCAAACGTATTATGAATATCGTCAAAAGTCTCTTGATCGAATTCGAAAGTTTTTTGAACGTCTTTAAACCCCTCATGAATGTTTTTGAAAGTCTCTTGAACGTCTTCGAATCCCTCATCGATGTCTTCAACGTGTTATGAATGGCTTCGGAAGTCTCTGGAACGTTTCACGAACAAATGTCGAAAATCTTCGAATGCCTCGCAAACTTCCAATAAACGGCTCACGAACATCTATCGAACGTATACCGATGAATGTCTTCGATCATCATTGGGCGATTATATCAATTTATTTTCAATTCAATTCCATACAAAAAATTGAGTTTCATATTCGAAAGTAATATTGTATTCAGATGTCCAATTCGATATCTGATGATGTTGGCATAACTAAGTATGGGGTGAAGAGAGTAAAAAGTACATAATTTTACATTTATTTTATTTGCACTAATCTTTATGATTCAGCCACCAATTAAAGATTTTAAATACATTTTAAAAGGCACAATTGTTTGTATGCTTTTTGCATCGTAGAGTAGAACTTCCATCTAATTTACTTGACACATCCATATCGTCAAAGTCTATATTCAACGACTCAATAAATAGCTCATTTTTCATATTTAGTATTGTTACATCCTAACGAATGTGCCTTCTCTCGGTTATTCCCAATATCCTCATTTTCCCTTTTAAGCTTATTATTAAATGCATAAATCTAAGAATAAGATGAATAACAGCGTAAAAAGGAACGTGCGTACGTTCCGCACGCATATTTAAATAATAGCGATATATACACGATAGCCGCACCGCCACAGTCATCGACGTTTCCTATCCCATTGGCTGTCAACAAGAACACGTTCTCAGACGCACATTCCAAGAAGAGCTGTCGAACGAAAAATCAACCATCAGCTCGATCAAAAGACTCCAAAAATCCTACGCCGTCCCATCCGCATGGTGACCAAGAGAAGCCTCGACCGTCGATTATTTAAACATAACATAGACTAGATGGCTCCGACAAACTTATAACTCCGACTAAATAATAAGACATCCGGTCTCGCAGCGTATTCCGATATACAAACTTCTCGATATGAGAAGTCACCAGAGCCATACATTGACATAACACAAACCATGCGAATGCTTAGGTCTCAGATATCGAACTCTATATCCAATGCGCTTTTTCGCCGAAACACGGGACAAAGGTCTCCTACCTTCCACGCGTGCAAATTCTATGTAAGCAATGATCGAGATCAATTCTGCGAATCATGAATATCGCGACCAATCACGCTAAACCTTAAAGTTCCTTCTCCCTTAAATTATCCCCTCCTAATTTTCATATCAAGAAAGACTTCCTTCCTGAAGTCAGTCTTCCAACAGTTTCAATCGCGTTCAGATCAAGTCTTCCAACAGTTTCAATCGCGTTCAGATCAAGTCTTCCAACTGTTTCAATCGCGTTCAGATCAAGTCTTCCAACAGTTTCAATCGCGTTCAGATCAAGTCTTCCAACAGTTTCCATCGCGTTCAGATCAAATCTTCCAACAGTTTCAATCGCGTTCAGATCAAGTCTTCCAACAATTTCCATCGCGTTCAGCGTACCTTCACACTGCTACACTCACAAACACAGCGACCAATGTAAGCGACAAATCTCATTTTATGTTAATCCGATTGTTCTCCCGGCTTCACAGTTATTTTCATAGTCAATTTTTCTGTTAAAGCAATTTTATTCATCCGATCACTTATTTGTAATAAACCTTTAGTTAAGATTGTACAAATTCGTCAGATTATTTGTAAATACCAATCACTGCATGAGTTCCTAATTTCTAACTCATTCCAAGCACTACCCCTTTTTACCCTCATCCCGTGCTATTGCGCTTGTGGTAGGCAAAAAAGGAGGGAATCAAAAAATATATGTCCACGTCCCTTCAGGACGTGACAGTATATCAGCTAGCCATTTTCGTTTTTCATGACCCTTGACATATACGATTGGACACATGTCGTCTTCCGTTGAACCTTCAACTGCAGCTATTATTAAACCTTCAATCACGCTATATGGAATGTTTCCATAGGCCCACTTTAGACCATGACGATTGCGAACCAACCATGGTGCTTCGTATCTCTCGGAATTTTGCTGATCTGTACAATTTTATGGATAATGTCGGTCAATGAACAATATCCAACAATGCGATCGTGTAAAATTAAAACAATATGCAGTCGTATTCGGTGGTGAATTTTCTTTGCATTCGAACTCTATTCACACATTTACGGTAGCATTTTCTGCAGGCTCGTTCTGATGCGATCAATCATTATCCTCGAGAGGGCCGTTACATTAAGACTTGGCGATGGTTAGTAAAGAACGATCCCTATTGCAGTCGTAATGTTATTTACGAAATCGAGAGTACATATTGAACAAAATGCCGAAACTTTTTTTGAAGTCCAAATGCGAGTCCTCCTGAGAAAAGAATGCCGAATTGAGATAAAGTTTAAAACTTGTGCGTTTGCAGTCGGTGAATAATATAATGTCCTTTGTCATAGATTATCTTTTTTACCAGTCTGCGCCGCACCAATTACATATTTTGGTTTCTCTAGTTGGGAGGCAGCTTTTACGGTTCATTAATGCTTCGTTGTGCTTTGAAGCGGACATTCGTATAGATCCCAAGAGCGAAAACTCATATGCAAGTATCGCCTGGTTCCCAATGTTCAAAGTAATGATAATTTATCGATCTCATGCAATATTATGTAGGGCATATGCCATTGTATCTTGAGTAATTCAACTTCTACCTCTATTAGTTGATGATGACTGAATACACAATTATTGCCACAGCGTGAACGTATTAGAATTAACTCATGATAAGCATTAATTTTCGTTGAAAATGTATTTTATGCACAGCACTAGTTTTTCCAGTTCTGCCATAAACCTTGATATGGAATCAGCGCTATGATGTGATTGATACTATGATAGCGATTCGTCATATGAAAAGCACGTGTGGTTATCAATACTAAATACTTCATGATATTGATACATATTCTCTGCTACGTTCTTCTCATCAGTCATTGCACACTCTCATCTTCTCTCTATCATTAGTCAAAAACACTCCAAATAGGCGTTTTCAATTAATGAAATGTCATACATTGTTATCCTCGGTATCTTGTAGCAAATTAATACGCTTTTCTTCTCCTTATGTTGAGCCACGCGTATCGGAGCAATGTCTTCTTTGGTGGTATACATATTGATGGATAAATTGTTTTGAAGGACAATTTTTTAAAAAAATTGACCCATAGTCATTCGGCATTCAATATTCGATAGATTTAATACCGTTGAATAATGCATGTAAGAAGATCCGTGGTCACTGTCTCGTTCAGCTGTGGTATAAAGCTGTAACTGTCACCCACGCAAAACGTGTGTTATCTCTTGATTGCACATCAATCGCAGCCCTCATAATCATTATCTCCCGTGGCAATGACATTCAACGCATATTGATTCATACTTATTTACATTTATTGTAAGATTACGTACTTTTCGTAAAGCTCACCCACTTCCACGTTGTCGAAATTCATCGAGCCGGGGTTAAAGTATAGACCATCACTCGTTCAAGTCGATTTCTCGCCACATTAGTCCATCGCCGCTGTGTCCTTCACCCATGCATATAAAATGCCTATACATCGAATACTTCAATCCTTCCAGATGCGGTATATAGACTATCAATGGCTATTGATGTTTAGTTGATAATCGTTGGCGCTTTGCATGATCCTCCATGATCGTATTTTTTAAAGATCGTATCATTAAAAAATTGGTATAAAATGATGCCGATGATTCGCGTCCACTTCAGTCAACATGGAGCTTATCGTCGATGTGCAGGGCTCCAAGAGACCCGTCAATGAATTTGTCGTGAAGGAGACGTCCATCATCACACTCCACGACAAAAATGCTGAGCCGCTGACGCTCGCCTTCGATCCACCATTTGCATGGGACTCTTTACCGGCCAAGTACAAAATGACAAATAAGTGGCTAGAACGCAATTTCCATGGAATACGATGGGATCACAGTGGCGTACCATACGAAGCAGCTAGAACGACAATTCGTGAACTCTTGCATGGAGCTCCTATCATCTATGCGAAGGGATTTGAGAAATGCGCATGGCTATCAAGATTCACGAATCCTGCGACAAACGTCATCGACTTGAAGACTCTAGACTGTCCATCGCTGCAGAAGGTGCCAAAAATCATAAACTCCAAATGTCCCCATCATCCCTTCAATACGAAATACAACTGCGCCCATGAGAATGTAAAATCAGTGAAAAGCTAGTTCAGCGTATACGAAGCGTGAGCGAGGGATTTTTTGTAATGAATAAAACGCATTTCGATGGAAAAATATATGTGATTCGTATTCTTTATTGTACGGCGAAAACATCCATCATTTACAATTCGATCAATCATATACATTTTTACATAGTCAGGAGTTTGAAAAAAAACCATGCGAATGTGCCAAATTTTGTCTCCATGCTTGGAGACGATGGAACTCGACGCTGTTGTAGTTTCCATCGCTGAGTTGACCAGTTGCAGCATACTCTCGATGATGCGTTCAGCCGTTCCGCGATGGTGTGCCAACGAATTTTTTTGTCCCCATCCACCACGTTCAGAGACGACGGAACTCGACACTGTTGTATTTTCCACCAATATGCTGCATGCAAAGTTTACCATCGCGTGCCACTTGCAGCATACTCTCGAACATTGTCGGATCTTGGTCGAAGGCCTTCACAAGTCGCGCCGGTAAGAAGACAGAGAACTCATCCGCGATGTCGGCGATGTAGCATTTCCTAAATTTGGTTTGTACGGCCCTCATGTCGAAGATTAGTCGTTCCGACTTAACGGGGAGTTCCGACAGCTTCTTCGTTGGGAGGATTTCCGCCATCCGGGCGACTTTGTTGATACTCGAGAGATCCATTTTTCCCGCACTTTCAAAGTTCTTTTTTTTGGAGAGATGTTGATGGTGCAGGCTGAGCTTGGTCCATGAAATTATGCTCCCTCGTAAGCTTTCCCCGAAATTTTTCAAACCTCTCCCTTCTTTTTCAATCATGAAAAACAGGTTCGAACACGTTCGAAGAACCGTGGAGAATTTTCCGTCGACATTTTTTCACGCACCTGAAAAACAGGTTCAAACACGTTCGAAGAACTCAATACGTGGAGACTTTTCACAGCATTTTTTACACTCCCGACGTTGAGGTGAAGGGCCATCGATGTGATCTTTCATCTGTGGCGTATTATAATGCTCCAAGTATGGAATATATGATATCATTTCACTGTTGTTCCGATGATATTCTGGCAAATGATCCCACAATAAGCCAACATATTTACTCCAATACTTTAAGAGCAAGATCTTTGGTACCTGTTCGAGCTCGTTTTTGGTCAAGTCCAAGGGATTCTTGGCCGGATGCACTGCGTACACACGCGCACATGCGAACATCTTGACGTTATATTTCAGAATGGAGACCGCGATGAGACTTTTAAAGAGTGCAGCTGCGTTCAAGTGGTCCATCCGCGGTCACAGCCTCTGATCCCTACAGATTATAGTTTTTCCAAGAAACTTGTCAGGACCTGTTTCGAGTGTCGACGAGCTTGGAGACGAGGCGGATGCAATAGACATTGTCTTTCGGAATGAAACCAGCTGCATGTCATAAATAATGGGCTTTTAAAGGCCGCCCTTCACACACACACATACAACACTCATCGACGGCGGCTTCCCCGCCAGTCGCTCCAGGGAACACTTGGCACCCCTCCACAGAGGCCCCTCTGTGACGTCACACGCGCCCGGCGACCGCCCCCCCCCCCCCCACCGCCGTACCACCGCACTTGGTTTCCCAGCGCTGGAACCCCCCCCCCCCCTGGACAACCCGCCCTCTGACCCCCCTCCTGGACAACCCGCCCTCTGCCCCCCCCTGGAACCGCCCCTGGACCCTCCCCCCCAAACACCCGGCCCTCTGAGCCCCCACCTCCATTGACCCCCTCCGCCCGAAGTGAACCAGAATCGGCATAGCCCTACTACTCAGGTACTTTCCGACCGCATTTCAGGCCGGGAAGAGCATTTTTCGTGGCCGGCTGACGACTGCTCGCTCTGACAGGATTTTCGCGACCGCGATATTTACATATGCACTTTATTCTTTTATCGTGTGCTCGCTCCTGTCAAAGTCGTGTCGTGGTCTCGCGAAGAATTTCGTTCAAGTGTCGAAAAAAAGGAAGAATCCTAATCAGAAGGTTCCGCAGACGAGGAAGAAATGTTAAGGAATTTTGATGAAGAGGCAAAAATAATTGTCCAATGAGAAACAATTGCAAAAAAGTCTTCTGATCGATACCTCCTCGTTTCCAATACATATAACATATGGCGAGAAGAAAATAAATGATCTCTGTCCAGTTCTAAAGAGAATAATTTAATTATTAATTTTCAACAACTGAAAGGAAAGCTCAAACCACCAACTTTGTGAGCACCTGGAGCATGCTGAAGAAAATGCTAAGTGTAAAAGACGAAGATAAGAGTCATTTACGTTTTCCCTTCTCGAATAATACTTTTTTAGTTAGTGCCGTTCAATTTCTTCATTGAAATTTTTACAGGTCATACTGATATTTGGGATCTGCGGTTGCCTTCGATGTGATGGAATAACAAACATCAAGGTTGAAGATGTGGAAGATTTAACGAATAAATATCTGGTGTCCATCAATAAAAATAAAAATGACTATGTTGGGCCATTTGTCACTGGGAAACTTTTTTATGACACAGTAAAGAAATATATTTCATTGAGACCATCGGAGAAATTCAGCGACCGCTTTTTTTATCAAGTATGCAGAAGGCAAATGTGCCCGAATTGCAATTGGACGACATAAAATCGGGGAAGTCCCCGAAAAGATTGCGGCCTATCTGAAATTACCCGAACCAAAGAGATACACTGGTCATTGCTTTCGCAGAACGTCTGCAACGCTTCTCTCCTACTTCAGTGCTAACATGCAAATAGTTAAGCAGCTAGGAAGATGGCGTTCAGATATTATTGCCCAGGGTTACATAGAAACTTCTACGCACAACAGGGAAATTATATATAATGGCGTTACCCAAAAAACTGCAGGAACAAACATACATTCGAAGCCATCTACCAGTGCACAGACCATTGTACCTGAAAACGATGATTCCGATTTTCATATTGATCTATCGGGTTTTGACGAAAAATTCACTGTTGATGAGATTGATGCCATTCAAAGTAAGTAAAAAAAAGTATACACTCGTTTAACTATTAAACGCACCTGTATATCACTTATTATTTACAATAGATTTCTTTTCAGATAAAACGGTGAAAAGTGGTTTCACTACAGCAAGAAATAATCCAATCTTTTTCCCAATGTCAAATCAAAATAAGCCAGATGTCGGAAAAAAAAATCTTGTTTTGGGAAAAACCGGAAATAAAACTAAATTTTCTAAATGAAGAGAATGTTCAGCCTTCTACATCCGAAAAAAGAAAAAACATTAAAATTTCAGACAGCGAAAATCAAGCCGCTGTTCAGCCACCGATATTTAAAAGAAAAAAAAAACAATGAAGATTCGGATAATTAAGTTTACAACGATATAAGTTCAACACTGAAGACAGACCATTTAGAATTTTCCAACTGCACTTTCAATAATTGTGTGTTCAACGTCGTTTCATGTGAATATAATAAAGAAAACAAGCGTTGAAATCGACAAAAAATGTAGAATGTTGATTTGATGTTTATGTTAGTAATGTTGGTTTTATTTCATTTTGATGTTTCCAATGCCCGCCCCGACCAGCAAAACGTCGGCTTCGCCTCGGTCTTGCAAAAGTCGGGCGGGCATCCCCCCCTTTCGCTCGCCTCCCTGCGAGCATCTTCATTGCATTTCACGAGATGGCTGGCTGACAGCCGACAGGTGACAGCTGACAGCACCAATGATAGCATTAATTGCACGGAATTACATACATTAATTAGGCCCGTACTTTCGGCTACGGGATCAAGAAAAATAGTATACAACCCACGGCCAAATGTTGGATGCCCTGGCTTGTGCGATATGAAGGCCGAGGGGAAGCCGAGGCCAGGAAATCCAACTTTCGGGCCTAGGGTCGTAATATACTATTAAATATTAGACACCTATCGTGATAACGGAATTACTATACAAACGATTTCAGCTTGTTGACACTATGAAATCGGTAGGAGCGTAAAGATACAAAGTAAGCCTGGCACTTGCATCGGTTTCAAGTGGCAACTGAGTCTTTAAATTATTCACACTCCGCTTGAATATTTTAGCCTTAGGCAGAACATCCATTCGGCGGTGAAAGTATAAAGTAACATGAGAATAACAGAAATCTTACAGGCCTCAGCAGATGACATTTTTCCGCTCGGAAGCGTTCAAGCGGAACTGATAAATGAAACGCGCATGCATTCTAGTCCACTCAACGAAAGGTCGATCTTCGGTAGAGCTGGGACGATTTCGACCGAGTATCGCGAATGGGGCATGGCCTTCAAGTTTTTCAATCATTAATTCAACTTGACCCCGAGTGGATGGATGCTGAAGCCGAAATTCACGAGATCCCCGACTTCCTTCGGTATACCGGCCAAAGTGTTACGGCAATCGGTCCCGATTCGGCTGACAGTATGATACTCTCCAGAAGTAACTCGAAAACTATTCCATTCGTTAGTAGCTGCATATTGTAGACGTTCAGCTCGAAGGGCAACGGATTTATCATTTGCATCTAAACTTCGCAAATTTAATCTTCTACCCATAGGCTATCCTGAAGTCAAACAAAAAAAAGGAAACGAATTCGAAAAAAGTTCCGTTATCCCAATGGTCGTGACAATCAAATCTGAATCCGCCATTTCCCAAATGATATCAGGCAAATCATTAAAGGGTTAAGGCACATCAGCTTATACTCATCAACTTTACTTTTCGATGTATTCTTTCTCTCCAATGAACCAAAGATATCAGTATGAAATTTTTTTCTTTCGGATGATCGTCAAACTCGTTGGAGGTATGACGATTATCGATCTCTCTTTGATTTGTCAATATTAGGTGTTGATCGCGTCGCAATCAACAAGCTTTACGCACAAGTGGAACTATAACTCCCTCGCAGTGTTGAGAGACGACTTAAAGCTGGAGGGTGACTTCCTTATGGTCGTGTGGAGGAAGATATTAGGTGTACAAATAAGTTTTAGGACACTTCGATTTTGTATCATAACAGCTATTCTAAATTAATTCAAAGGTCCCGCTCACTTATCATAGATGGCGCTTGATATGTAGTATCGAAACGTAAAAGAGTCATAAACATAACCTATAAATTCTGTAAATTAAACATGCAGACCGATAAGCTATTTATTAGGCACTGCATTCGCTATGAATTCCATCAAGGAAAAAGAGTTAGGAAAGCGTGTGAATCGATATGTTCTGTTCTTGGAGACAACATTGTATCTAAAAGTACATGTGAGTATCGGTATAAGCGATTCAAAGAAGGTGATTTCGACGTTAGTGACCGTGAACGCACGGGGCCTCCTGTAAAGGTGCACGATCAGGAACTGCAAGCGTTGCTGGATGAAAACTCTTGTCAGACGGAGAAACAACTTTCGAAACAGCTTGGAGTAACTCAACAAACTGTTTCTTATCGTTTAGAAGCAATGGGTAAGATTCGAAAAGGAACAAAGTGGGTACCACACTTTCTGACTCAAGAAAATAAAAACAGCCGTCTTAACATTTGTGGGAGTCTTTACAACAAGCAACATAGAAAGTCTTTCTTGTGGAAAATTATGACCGGCGATGAAAAGTGGATTTATTTTGATAATCCGAAACGCAAATATCATTGGGTTGACCCCGGCGAGCCGACAACATCCACGCCAAAGCGCAATGTTCATTGTAACAAAGTCATGCTGTGCATATAGTGGGATATGAAAAGCGTACTGTATTATGAACTTCTCAAACCTGGTCAAACAGTTACTACCGATCGCTATTGTCATCAATTGATGCAAGTGAATCAAGAAATTGAGAAGAAACGTCCATTTTCTGGTAAAGGAAAACGTCCAGTAAAACTGCTCCATGACAACGCGCGGTCTCATGTGGGTAAACCGGTCAAGGATACGTTACTAGCGCTTGGATGGGAAGCTGTACCACACCCGGCGTATTCACCAGACTTAGCCCCATCTGATTATCATTTATTCCGGAAAATGCAGAACGATTTGTCTGACGTGCGATTCAAAACATTTGAAGAAGTGGAAAAATGGGTCGCTAAATTTCTCACCTCGCAAGACGAAAGTTTCTTTGCGAAAGGCATCCGCGAGTTACCTGAGAGATGGCTGAAGGTCATTCAGTGCGATGGAGATTACTTCGATGAATAACTGTGTTTTACTTCTTTTTTAATAAATCTTGAATTTTTTGAAAACTGTCCTAAAACTTATTTGTACACCTAATAATTGTATCACATGCTGTTTGCAGCAATTATGAGCTCGTTTATCACCCATGAAATGGGTGATAAACGCATAAAGTGAAGCGCTAAATGAAGATTTTCTTGAAAATTAGAAAAACTGACAGACCTGAGACAACGTGGTGTAGCGGTCGATCTGCAACCTTTGGAAACACTATCACATTTGGACCTTCACCAGAGAGGTATACTAAAGTCTACATTATTTTTAAATGCTAAGGGCTAGCTTTGTGCATTTTTAACGTTACCTTTTCGTGATCGCTCATTGTAAAGTTGATCAATGCGACATTGTAGAGGAAGGACGCAGCTTCTAGAATACCAATTTGCTGGATCGATGTGCGGCGTGGCTTTCAACAAGCTCGCCTTTGCCTCAACGATGGCGGCATTTTGGTATTCGCTGTATTGCACAATGGCCTTACGATAGTTCATAGGTATTTCCGAGGGTGATAAAATATTCGCGATCTCGCCCTTGATCTCATCGATCACAGAGGGCACCGGTAAAGACGAAGCAGCTCGAGAGCCAAATCCTCTGTTTGCCAGGGCTTCCCTGTCCACGGATGAGTTTCTTTAAAGTGCCAATTTTCTGTACATATCCGGATAGAGAACAGGAGCCCAAGTGGCGCAGAGGCCCCCACATGCAGCTCCGAGCCCCAATCATTGACAGGCTGTAGAATTCCGGTGGCCGAATTGTACTGAGGGCATCGGCGTACAGTCCTGCCTAGAGACACAAGTCCCAAAAATGTTATTGCGCTACTCCATGTCCAGACCGATGAAGTCTTTTTTCTCGAAAGGTGCCATAATCAGAGAAACTGGATCAATTTTTCTCCGAATCGCTCGAACCTCTTGGATTCCAAAATCCAGAAAAATATTTTGAGGTATTCCGTTAGCTGAAACTCAACTGCTGAGAGCTTCACGTAGCTTGCAGCATGCAATATAGATAAAGCGTTTTCCAACGATTAAATAAAAATTAAGTTCTAACCAATGATGAAAATTGACTAACAAACGAGCGACATGAGAAGATAAGAGCATTTTTATGAAATTGAGGATGGATGGAAGGAAAACGGTGGATTTTTTCTAACAAGCACTCACAAATGACTAACAATCGAATGGCATGAAAAAAGATTTCATATTTTCATAGTCGGCGGCTAAGTTTATTGAGCTGCGTGTAGTTGCCCGGCGCTCTCGCTCGCGGCGCTGTCAATTTCTCTCTCTCTCTCTACGCGAGACTCTTAGGGCGCGTCGAGTTGCCCGGCGATCTCGCTCGTAGCACTGTGGGTCGCGGGGCATGATTTAGATCTACACGGTGAGCGTGCTCTATCACAGGGTGTAGCTACTGCTCCCCCTTCCCTACTACCCATGTCGCGACTATCGGTGCATTGCACTGCACTTCCCTTCCCCGAGGGTCAGTATTCATCTGCTGTGTACTTGTCGACGTCCCAGCCAAAAGAAGAAGTGCCTTTCCTGCAAAATTTCCGCCGTTTTATATCATTATTTAACCGCCTTTTTGGTCCCCTTCGCTGTGTCTTACCCGACATTCCCTTAGTTGTTAACTTTTTTCTTTTATGTAATAAATTTTACTTCTGTAAAATACCCGAGGGAAATAATAAATATAAGCCAAAACGGTAAATGAGAACACAGGGCCTCGTGGCCAACACGAGTAGTGATAATGGCGTTTGTAAGACTATACTTATACCAAGTTTAAATTATAATAATTATGACGGCAACTAATGTACGCGGCTCTCTCTCTCTCTCCCCCTCTCTCTCTCTCTCTCTCTCTCTCTCTCTCTCTCTCTCTCTATCAAGGATCAGATCGTCTATTTCATTACTACGCGGAATTTACTGGATCCAATGCAGTCAGCTTATAAGACAGGCTTTTCGACTGAGACCGCGTTGATCAAAATATGCGATGACGCGCGGCGTGCTATGGATGGAGACAAATTGACTATCCTTATAATGTTCGACTTCAGCAAGGCGTTTGACAGGGTCCCGCATCATCTTCTGCTGTGCAAGCTCAGGCAGCTGGGCTTCTCTATTTCCTCCTTAAAGTGGTTGCACTCGTACTTATCAGGTCGGTCGCAGGCGGTAGTTGACGATCAGGGTAGCTGCTCGGCGTGGCTTCCGACGAACATGGGGATTCCGCAGGGTTCGGTCTTGGGTCCTCTCCTTTTTTCATTATTTTTAAACGATATCTCTCATTGTTTGAGTCACTCTCACCATATGGTGTTCGCTGATGACATACAAATTTATCGCAGTTGCCCTCCGAATGAATTGTATCATTCTCTCGCACTGATAAATCGGGATGTAACGGGCACGAGACTTGGCCAGCTTTTTTGGCATAATGTGACCTATCTTGACTGAGCTCTCAAACCGACTAGCCAAGGGTTGCCTTTGTTTTCTGCAGATTTTCCGTTTATTTTTCGGGCTTACTAATCCCGCGGTAGGTTAGGTTATGTCATGTGCATGGTCTTTTTGTCATTTTATTTACTCTCTTCGTTATCCATTTTACGACTTACTTATTAAATTTAAGCATAAGTTAAAACTAAACGTGCACAGGATCAATACTATGATCACGGATCATTAGCATGCTCGCATGGAGTTATGTATGAAAACTAAGATGGCTTCAATGCTATTATTTTCGGCTCATTGACTTAGTTATTATTATTATTATTATTATTATTATTATTATTATTATCATCATTATTATTACTATCATCATCATCATTATTATTATTACAATTATCATCATGATTTTGTGGTTTTCGGCTTATTTTTATTGGTTACGATTTCCGGCTTCTGCATGCTGCGTCATGCGACGTTTCTCGCGCCTACCTCTTATATTGCTTTTATGCTATTTACTTGCAATTTATGTGCCTCACATGGTAATTCGGATTGGCACCATGTTTACGTGGATTGACACGGTTACTGCCTGGTAGTAACCGGTCACAGCGATTTTTTGCCTTTGCATGCTGCGTTATGCGCTTATAGGCGTTACTTTACTTATTTACTTAATTTTGTTATCTCCTTGTTTTCTTTATTTTCTTCATTTGCTTTATATTCCGTTTCTTTTTTTCTATTGTTTTCTCTATTGTTATTTTTGGCGTTACTCAGAACTCACCGTCGGCGTTATTTTATGTTGCTTTACTTTATTTTATTTTCTTTATTTGCTTGTTTTCTTGTTTTCCTTATTTTCTTTATTTGCTTTATATTCCTTCTTTTCTATTGTTTCTCTATTGATACTTTTTTGTATCTTATTTTATTGGATTTCTTAAGCTTTAATCCTTTTTTGCCCGAAAGTACATTGGGGCATAATAAACTCTATCAATTAATCAATCTCTCTCTCTCTCCCTCTCCCACTCCCTCTCTCTCCCCCTCCCTCACTCTCTCTCTCTCTCTCTCTCTCTCTCTCTCTCTCTCTCTCTCTCTCTCTCTCTCTCTCTCTCTCTCTCAGTTCTATCTGCAGATCTATCTGCACTGTCATCCTTCCAATCTACCCAATGTCATATCTAGGATTTCTCATGATGCCGGCGTGATCGCGGAGTTTGCTGCCTCAAATAGCCTTACCTTGAATCCTAACAAGTCCAAGGCCGTGATTTTTGGTAGTACTGGTTATGTTCGTACAGTTGATTTTACTACTATTCCTCGAGTCACGGCTGGGCGCTCGGCCATTCCGTTTGCCGATACTACCTGCAATCTTGGTGTTCACTTTTCTAATACTTTGACCTGGAACAAACACATCTCAACTATCTCCCAAAAAGTTAATTTTGCTCTTTACCGCCCCAAATTCCATAAACGCTCTTTCTCCATAGAGCTCCGATCCAAATTAATCATGTCTCTCGTCTTCCCCTTCTTTGATTACTGCTGCCTCTCATTACTCGACCTGCCGAGCTACTTGAACACCAAGCTTCAGTGTCTCATGAACCACTGTGTGCATTTCGTATTCGATCTCAGACGCGACGAGCACGTTACTTCATACCGGCTCAGACTAGGATGGCTGTTTGTTTCAAACAGGCGGTTGTACTTCCTAGGCTGCGCCACCTACCGAATCCTATATCTGAAAGCTCCCGCCTACCTTCGAGAACTTCTTCCTTCCGCTGACCGCTCGGAACATTGTTCTTTGCGACTCCCGGCCCCAACGTTCTCGATTCCCCATTACTCAACGGCTGCACTTCGCGGGTCTTTTGGAATATCTGCTTCGTACTTTTGGCATTCGTTACCTGCTGCACTAACTCGTGCTTCTTCTCTTGCTCAGTTCAAACTACTGTTACACAAGCACCTGCTATATCTAGAGCGCTCTCAATTGCAACAACTGCAATTATAGTTCAACTGCTAACGGCTTCCATTAAACAGTAAACATTATTTTTATTGTTATTTTGTTATCCTATGTTATTTTGTTATTTTATTTTATTTTATTTCAGTCTATCTTACTGACTTCATTATATTTTGCTTTACTTTGCGTTCATTATATTTTGTATTATATTTTTATTTTGCGTTTATAGTACTGCCTGCAGTATAGCTCGCTTGATTGTGGTAGCTCGCCTGATTTTGATTTTGATTTTGTATTCTGTTATCTGCGTTATGCGCCATTATACTGATTATATTCTATTTGTTACTTTATACTTTATACTTTATTCTTTATATAGCGGTATTACTGGGATTGTGTTCTCTAAATGCGTCTACATTGTATACTCTGCTTTACCTTATTTTATTTTATTCTACTTTCTTTATATTTTCTTTATATTTTCTGTGCTTTATCCCTTTCGCTCCACTTAGTATTATTTTTGTATTATTTTTATATTATTTTATGTATAACTTGCGGATATCATCATTATTATTATTTATCAACGCAACCATGCTATTATGTGTGTTGGTGGTGGGTGCCTCTTTGCGTGGGTAACACCCGCAAGGGGGAAATGCTACCTTCCGGCGTCCACGTCGCGCCCGCTGGAAACGTCACTGCTGCGTCAATGTCCCCCGCGACAACGCAACAACAAGGGCGGCTAACGGAAGCTCTGGCTGCGGCCGCTCATAGTGGTAAGCGACCGCTATGCACCCACTCACACACCGTATACTTACACCTCTGAGCGCCTTGACAGAGCCCCCGTGGCGGTATGAGTCAGGTGACCCTGCGAACGGGTATCACAGATGAACGGAACCCCCTATAAACGGGGGTTTTTCCAACCGGGTCATGGATGGAGGGGGCCCTATAAACGGGTATCGCCCGTGAGGGAATGATCCCACGGGACCGCCCTGCCAGGTCGCAAGGAGTCAACGCAGACCCCCCCTGGCGGAGGAGGCAAAAGTGGCCGAGAGAGGGCCTCTTCCGGCCGCCCGGCGACCGGACGTGGCTCAGGACGGGCCGTTGCCACCTCCACCTAAGACCAGAGGGGATCTCTGACCACCTCACACTCACCATACACGTAAAAGACAGGGGGAGAGAATAAAAATATGAAAGGACATGTTACAAACAATAGACCCCAGGTGGTCACCCCGCAAGCGGGGGGGGGGGGCACCCTGAGCTCCGACCGGGTGCAAGCCCCGGTGGCTTCAGGCCGCGGCAAGGATTCTGGGGGCCGCAAGACATGTTTTACGGAGGCGAGAGACGCAGCAGCGCGTCGAGCTACGCGAGCATCGCGAGCTACGAGAGCGCTGTCGGCGGAGGAACTGTCGAGACCAGCCAGCGACAGAGGGCAAGTTGCCCAAAAAATATGGGGCCCCCAACCCCAAGACCGACGGACGGACAAACGGGACAGACGACGGCGTTGGCCACGCCCGTCCGGACAGCTGAGGCCCGGATCCGGGCGCAGTTGCGGCGGATCCGGGAGTACTTGGTTGTGATGGAGGCGAAAACACGCGTCCAGCGCAACATCAGCACCGTCATAACGACGAACATGGCCTTAATCAGGGAGGCTGTGGACGAGGCCGGGCATGAATGTGACAGAATGTTTGTGCTCGGGACTGTCGAGGGTGCGAGTGGCGGAGACAGACTGGTGACGCCACAGACTACGCCACAGACGAAACGGAAGCGGGTGACTACGGGCTCAAGCCCGGACCTTACGCCGGCCAAAAGGCCGACAGAGGGACCCGAGCCCACTACGTGGGCAAAGGTAGTCACCAAAAGACAAAAAAGAAAGCCGACAGACGTACAGGATCGACAAAAGACGGAAACGCCACATACCCCGACAGCGACTACGACCGCGAGAGGGGGAAGCGGGAGCCGTCCAGCCCGGAGACCCGGAGTTGGTGTGGTTCTCGTCAAACCCACGAGTGGAAAAACTTACGCGGACACACTGAGACAGATGAAAACCGTTGACCCCAGCATCGAGAAGGTGCAGGTCAACGGCTACCGACAGACAAAGGACGGGTCGGTCCTGGTCCGTGTTAAAAGCGGACCCAGGGAACGGCAAAACTTCCAGGACAAGCTTCGGCAAGCCCTGGGAGATAACGCACAGGTACGAGACATGACGGTCAACGTACAAATTAATATACTGGACATGGACTGCGTGACGGACAAGGAGGAAGTGATGGAGTCACTTCGCCAGGCGACGAACGACACGAGTGACCCGAAGGTTCATATCTTCGGGCCAAACAGACAAGGACAGTGTATGGCTGTGTGTGAGGTTGAGGAGGGCGCCGCAAACGCCCTGCTCAAGAAAGGGCGACTGAAAATTGGGTGGACGAACTGCCGCGTCAGGCCTAGGATGACCGTGCCAAGGTGCTACCGATGCCTTGGGTACGGGCACACTAGGACTAACTGCAACGGAACGGACAGGGCACGGAGTTGCTACAAATGTGGCAAGACGAACCACGTCGGCAAGGACTGCAAAGACAGACCGACGTGTTTCCTGTGCGCCGAGGCGGGGCACGAGAGCACCGCACATGTCCCGGGTTCCGGGGCGTGTGCGATCTTTAGAGCCGCGCTGGAGGAGTGCAGGAAAAAGACGAAGACGTGACGGTCCTACAGGGAAACATGCACAGATGCGAGGAGGCACATTTGCTGCTACCTCAGATCGCGACGGAGCACGACGCTGACGTACTCATACTTAGCGAACAGTACAGGGACTGAACGATTCCGACGTGGTTCCAAAACGGCGCGGGTACCTCGGCCATCTGGGTCAGGGGTTCCGGAATGCGCGTGCTCGACAGCGGGGCGGGTGACGACTACGTCTGGGTGAGGGTGGGCGGCCTGACGTACGTCAGCGTCTACCTGACCCCAAACTGCTCCGCTGGAGAGTTCGTGGACAAGACGGACAGACTGGAGGACGCGCTGAGGGAGCTGTCTGGCGATTTAATCGTCGCGGGCGACCTCAACGCGAGAGCGATCGAGTGGGGCATGACCCGGACGGACAGACGCGGACACTTGCTGCTACAGATGGCAGCAAGACTCAACCTGACGGTCGCAAATACAGGAAACGTACCAACGTACGTAAGACCGGGGGTGGGCTCCTCGATACCGGACGTGACGTTAATCTCGGACAGTATCGTCCCGCTGATGAGGCGGTGGGCGGTGATCGATGACTACACAGCCAGCGATCATCGGTACATCGTCTTTGAGGTGGCAGGACCCACAATGACGCGACGCAATGGATTGGCGCGTGCACCACGGTGGAACATACAGAAACTGGACGGTGACAGGTTCTCGAGGGGGTTGCTGGAAGCAGCCGCTCCCTCAGTGAGCATGTCTGACGAACTGACTGGACGCACGAGGACTGAACGACTCGTGGACGAAACACTGAAACTGACGAGACGGCTCTGCAAGGCGTCAATGCCATTCAAGAGCACCCAACACGACAGACGAGCGACGTACTGGTGGAAAGAGGACATCGCCGAACTGCGGAGAGACTGCATTCGGGCCAAGCGGCGGATGTACCGGGCTCGGGAAAGGGACAGGCCAAATGCGGCCGCTCTTACGACAGAGTACAAGACCGCACGGAAGACGCTGACGAACGCCATAAAACTGAGCAAAAAGCGGTGCTGGAGACAGCTTTGCGAGGAGGTGGACCGAAACCCCTGGGGTTTGGGATACAAAATTGTGACCCAGAGACTGGGGGTTCGAGGCCCACCGGAACTCCATGACGCGACGACCATGGGACGGATCGTCGACGGTCTCTTCCCGACTCACCCGATGAGGGAGGAGCCGGCGCACACCGACGACAGATTAGACGTCCCCGTCTTCACCGAGGAAGAGCTTATCAAAGCTACGACCTCTCTGAAGGCGAGGAAAGCACCGGGACCGGATGGCATACCCGGGGAGGTCCTGCGGCTGATGGCTCGCCTGAGGCCTGGGATCCTCCTCGAGATGTACAACGAATGCCTAAGAACAGGGACGTTCAGCACGCGCTGGAAGACGGCCAAACTGGTTCTCCTTAGCAAAGGAAAGGGAGAGCCGTACATGCCGTCCTCCTACAGACCGCTCAGTTTACTGGACACAACGGGTAAAGTTTCCGAACTTTTACTGAGACCGCGACTGACAGACGCGATAAGAGCGGCTGGGGGCTTGTCCGTGAACCAGCACGGCTTCCGCAAGGGACGCTCGACGATAGGGGCAATCCGCGAGGTCATCGACACCGTCAGGAGGACGGACGAGGCCTGTCACGCGGCAAGGCCCATAGTGTTACTGGTGACTTTAGACGTGAGAAACGCCTTCAACTCGGCTAGGTGGGTGGATATCTTGGGGGCGCTGGAAGGCGCCCTCCGGGTTCCTCCCTACCTTCTCCGGGTATTGAGGGATTATCTCAACGACAGACGGATAACATACGAGACGACGGACGGACCGGTGACTAAACAGATCACCGCGGGTGTAGCGCAGGGATCAATCCTGGGACCGGACCTTTGGAACGCGACGTACGATAGCCTGCTGAGGCTGGAGATGCTGCAAACCGCATCGCTCGTCGCTTACGCCGACGACGTGGCGGCGGTGATTGTGGAGCGCCGCGCGGATCTGGCCCAGCTGACACTTAATCAAGTCATGAGGCGCGTAGACCGATGGATGACGGAGCACGGACTGACCCTTGCACTGGACAAGACGGAGCTCCTCATGCTCACGAGACGACGAATTCCGACCCTCATTCCGATGAGTGTCGGAACAGTACGCACGGAAACCAGAGAGGTGGCCAAGTATCTGGGGGTGACCCTGGACACAAAGCTGACCTTCTGGCCACACATAAAACAGACAGCCGAGAAGGCGGCGGCGAGGGTCACCTCGCTCAGCCGCCTGATGGCAAATACGCACGGACCGAGACCGTCGATACGACGGCTACTGATGGCGACGGCCCACTCGATCCTCCTGTATGGCGCAGAGGTCTGGGCGGACGCGCTGGCCATAAAGAAATACAGGAAGACTATGACGTATGTACAAAGACAGGGGGCACTAAGGATAGCGTGCGCCTACAGGACCGTCTCGGCAGAGGCGATCCTGGTAGTGGCGGGCGTGATTCCCATAGACCTACTGGCCACAGAACGGAAACGTATTTACGAACGCGACGAAAGGACTGAAAGGCTTGATGCGGCAAAGTGCGAAAGAGAAAAGACCATGACGGACTGGCACGCACGCTGGACAGCTGAGACGAGTGGACGATGGCCACGACGACTGATAACCGACCTAAGACTGTGGACCGAACGGGGGGCGGGGGAGGTAAATTTTTACCTGACCCAGTTCCTAACGGGCCACGGATACTTTCGAGGTTATCTACATAACATGAAACGGGTACGGACGCCGAACTGTAAATACTGCGGACACATACGGGACGACGCAGAACACACGTTTTTTGCGTGCGACAGATGGACGACACGGAGACAACAACTGGAACAGAGGACCGGACGCATCACGCCTGACAACATAGCCGGGCTGATGTTACGAGACGAAGACCAATGGACAGCCGTCGCCACTTTCATCGAGGCAGTGCTGAGATGTAAGAAAGATGATGGATGTCTGGAGTACGAATGAGGGGACGGATACGTAATTGGGGTACACGGTAACGAACGAAACGAGACGGACGATGGACAGGACCCGCGGGGGTGAGGTTATACTAACGTGTTGCCACCCCGCGGGTAGACAGTGGAGGGGGATTGTTTAGTCGGTATATCACCATTCCGACATACGAGAACACCGGCATGTGTGGGAGTCCGACACACGAGAGGGTCCTTGGACTCTCTTACGGTGCGTAATTTGCATTTTATCCCCCGCCTTAAAAAAAAAAAAAATTATGTGTGCTGGTGGTGGCTGACTGAATCCGGAAACTGCTTATGCGTATTGCCCCATAGCTTGATAGGGCAAATAAATTACATCAAATCAAATCAAATCTCTCTCTCTCTTTCTCTCTCAAGGTGAAATTCTTTTTAAGGCAAATCGAAAACAAAAGAATGTAAAATAAAAAGAACGCATATATATTTTATATCCCGGTTAGAAGCTTTCCGTAATGTGCTGTCTTCAATTTATTATATATATCCTAAGTCGCATTGTAAAATAAAATGAAATAAAAGATATTTTAGTAATTGTCACATTGGCGCCCATCTCGTAGGGACGATTTTCACGTAGCCGTTTTTCTTGTTATTTATACAAAGAGATATTACCGTTTCTTTTATGCCTGTAATAAATCATACAATTTCATCACGCGTAACACGATTAAGGCAGCGATCTACGAGCGAGCCATCTTCGGCAGCGCCGTTACCGAAACAAAGAAAAAGAAAAGGTCTATCTCCGAAATTAATTTTTAGGAAGAGGAATATTGAAATTCCTTCGCATATTTGCAGGGAAGCATACACAAAAGAAATGGACGACGATATAGTGGGAGCGGCAATCATCGATGAAGAGTGGCAGCGACTGAGAGAGGAACGACAAAAACTGATAGAAGAACGACGCGAATTCGAGAGATTACGAACACCCCCTCAAAGCAATGCTCAACTGCCGCAACAAGAAACAGAACAACATCGATGACCAGCTAATCCCCAGAATATCAACAAGCCAGTAGACAGCGAACTTGTAAGTGGACTCGTTACGCATCTTCAAAACTCGCCCATAAACATAGGTATACCAAAATTCAACGAAAATAAGAATCCTTTGGAATATCTCGAGGACATAGATCGATATCTCAAAATAAAAAACGTCCGTGCTAAACAGAGGCTTCTCGTAATTAAAAATATTATGGAGGGTCGAGTTAGAATATGGTACGAAGCAAAAAGAAATACGATCAATACGTTTGAAGCCGTTCAACAATCTTTCAAGGAGGAATTCTATTCGATTCCGGATAGAGTTCGATTAAAAAATCAATGGGCTTTCCGCAAGCATAAACCTAGCGACGGCAGCATGCATACATATTTCTTCGAACAAACAAAAGAAATGCGTTATTTCGAGCCTCCTTTGACAGTATGAGATACATTTTACAATAATTCAACAATTTGCGCCTCGTGTTCGCGCGGGTCTGGCCACTATAAATTACAACGATACGAATCTGGTTGCCCAGGCTTTGGCACAATTAGACCTCGCTCAAAAAGAATTTATCCGACAGAAAGACGCAAGAAATAACTACAAGCCGTATGTAAAGTATGTGAACAGTACACATTGCCCTTGAGAAAGATCATTAAAACAAAGCGATCCGAAGTCCACACTTGTCCACAGGGACATTTACATAAATATTATAAATAAAAATCGAATGATCATCAGGTTCAAACGGGTGATCAAGACTCGCGCAATTACAAACAATACCGAAAACCACGCAATTTTCAGATGAATCGAAATCAGTTCAGTCATGTAAATAATGACAATCACAGATCCAACGAATTTAGATTACCCGATATTCGGTTTCCACCACCGAGCATTAGAAGTATAGAATACGCAAACCAGCGATCGCCTCAATACAACTCGCGATCAGGTAGCGGATCGGTAGAGCAGAGTAATCCTTTAAACTAAATATAGGCACGACGAATTCGGGTACAACGCCGTGTCACAAATATTACGATTTTATTGAGGACCTAAAAGAAGAAATAGAGGGCAAATTGCCACCGCCAACTGAAGCAAGAGTATCAATACAGCCGTGCCCGCATGTAATGGTTACAATCGGAGAACATCAAATTCGAGTACTCGTTGATTCGGGAAGTCAAATCACTTGCATATCAGAAGAATTGTACATGAATTTAAGAGAAGTTAATGTGTTTGACGAATTGCCAATAACAAATGTATCGGTGTCAACAGCAGTAGGAAAGAAATCGAGCAGGGTTAAAAGACAAATTTGATTGCAGGCTAAGATCGGTGAAAATAGATTCGAACATGCAGTTTTAGTGATCCCATTCCTAACATCAGAATGTATTTAGGCAAAGATTGGTTGCATGAAAATAGAGCAATTATAAATTATAACAAAACAATTTCCATTCAGGGTCGCCCGCTCGAGTCCGGTTTAGTGTCGTTTGCCGGGGATTTCTCGGAGAAACTCGAAATAATACAGAAACAGGGGGGTACACATATTAACGTTATTAAAATCGGGGGCCAGAACTACGAGCCGAAAATATGCAGCTTGTTCGAATAGGACTTGTTGGAATATCAATCCTGGGCGTTGAATCCAATCTTAATCAGATGTTTGATGGAGGTACCTTGGATATAAGCCAGTGTCGAGAAATCGCTACTGACGATTCTACAGATGATAAATCATAGAGCTTGAAAAGATTATTTGAAATACAGGGTGTCCAACAGGAAGTTGCTGAAACTAATCGACTGTCATTTTAAAACACGTGCACACAATCAGAAAAGCCAAATTGCTTTAAATAGAGGAAACTCTGCAGTTTTAAACGCACATAAATAAGCCCCAAATATTTGTTATGTCAATTTATTATATCTTATAAAAATAACGAAAAAGTACAGTGATTAATGATAGATATTGTCGAAGTGCAAACCGTTAGATTGTGCACAAAAATCAATTCTCTTTTGAAAACTGCGAAAAACTGTGTCCAACATATCGTTCGTAATGCCGCGAACCACTTCCTGGATGGCCGCGATCAGTTCTTCTACTGTGCTGGGGTTTTCAGCGTAACAATGATCTTTAATGTAATCCCACAAGAAAAAATCACAAGGGTTCAGGTCCGGTCAGTCCGCCTTGAGCACATTTAGGGTACCCCAGATCGATTACTTGAGTCCCATATACGCGATGAATAGCTTCAAACACCTCATGAGTCCGGTGCGGCGTCGCTCCATCTTGCATGAAGTAAATATTTTTAACCAGTCCCCTCTTTTTTGCATAAGGGAAGAATTTAGTTTCCAAAAGCTGTTTGTAACTCTCTCCTGTTACCGTAGATTCCAAGAATTGCAAATAAATTCCTTTTACTGAAATCGCTGCCCATGCCGTTACTTTCTATGGATGAAGGGACTTCGCTAGCGATATGTTGGGATTTTCTGTTCCCCAAAACCGGTAATTTTGCTTGTTTACGTATCCATTCATCCAAAAATGTACTTTATCGGAATAAATTATCAATTTCTCATTAAGTTCTTCGGCTTCAAACATTCCCGTAATAGTGTTACAAAATTCGATGCGTTTCGTCATGGCATGTTCAGTTAATAATTGATGAGTGCTTATTTTATACGGATGAAACGTTAACAAATATTTCGAAATGTTGTGTAATGATGATTTGGTTATTTTTAATGCTTGAGCAGCTTTCCGAATCGAATCATTTGGTTTTTGTTTGAAATAATTCTCAACTTCGTTGATCTTCTCTGGTGTAGTCACCGTAACAGATGGACCTGGCAACTCGTGTCTACGGTCCTGGAGTGTACCATACTTCACGAAGTTATCGATTATCCTACAAAAATTAACGTAAAATTACTTCAATGCAGTTTAATTGAATTGAAACACAAGTTGTGTAATAGGTGAATATGAATAAATATTAAATTCTTACCTTTTCAGAGTGTTTTCGCTGGCAATTCTATGAGTTCCAAACTTAGTACGAAACCCTCTATACGCATTACTATAAGTTTTTTCCCTCGAGAAGAAGCACTCAATCAGATATAGTTTTTCTTCCGTGATGAGCTCACTCATTTTGAGGCGCGCGTATTTGCTTCAACCACGGCTGGAATAAAACTGCGGGGCCAGGTATGCGCCTTAGAAAAATAGACCCCTATTGAATTCATGGAGGCAAGAGACACTCATTTAGTTTTAGCAACTTCCTATTGGACACCCTGTATATAAAGTTGACAATTATAAAAAAATATTATGACTGTGTGGCCGCAAATGCAGTAACGGATAAAATTACGTCGTTAAACGCACAACTAAATGAAATTGAACATAATGATAGCGAAATGAATTATGAGTATTTGCACTCGAAAGAATCCCCAGTGGAAATTAATGAGAAATTGCCAACCGAAGAATATTATGGACGTCTATTTTCCGAGGATTATGAATCTGTCGCACACCGGTTGACGGCCCTGGACGGGGCGCATGCGCGGCGATTCTGAATTTGGTGTAGAAATACAACTCGGTATTTTCAGAAAAGCCCGGTTTGACGACAATTTACGAACATGAGATAAAATTGATTGATAATAAACCGACGTGTTATCATTCGTATCCCGTGCCTATACATTTACGCGAATCCGTCAATATTGAGATTAAAAACATGGTGGAATTAGGATTCATTGAACAAGGGCGTAGTCCCTATTGCAACCCGTTGAGAGTTGTTAGAAAGAAAGACGGTCGCGTGTGCATCTGTCTGGATGCTCGATACATTAACGGGATAATTGAGGGTGATAATAAGTCCCCACCGATCATTGATGACATCATGCAAAAGCACAACGGAAAAACTTGCCTCTCAACTTTTGCTCTAACGCATGGATACTGGCAGATTCCTTTTGCCAAAGAATCACGCAAATATACCTCTTTCTTATTCGATGGAAACATGTACCAATTCAAGGTGGTTCCTTTTTTGGGTTAAAAACATCTGGTAGCGGCTTTATTAGGGCTCTCAGCCTAGCATTTCGCGACGATTTCTCTGACTTTCTAAGATATTACATCGATGATCTATTGATCGCTTCAGAAAGTTTTGAACAACACATGACCCATCTCGAAAAACTGTTCGACAGACTAAGTCAAAATAATTTCACGTTGCGTTTGAGTAAAGCCACGTTCTGTCAAAGTGCGGTTAAATTTCTTGGATTTATTTTCTCTCCCAACGGTTAATCCCAGACCCGGATAAACTCGACGTTATCGTCAATTCCGAGGAACCTAAAAATAAACAACTGCAAAATTTTTTACGTGTATGTAATTATTACCCACGATTTAGTTGGAAACATGCAGAATATGTGGAGCCTTTGAGATCATTATTGAAAGAGGATGCTTGCTGGGTTTGGGAAGACAAGCATTCAAAGGCTTATCCAGATCTGAAGAATAAGTTCAAAAATACCGTAGAGCTTGGGCATTACCGAATAGATCGAACATTTTATTTGGAAACAGATGCATCGGATAAGGGCATTAGTGGGATCTTGTTTCAAATGGACGATAATGGCGATAATAGAATAATATCGTTGATTAATAGAGGACTCATTGCGGCCGAAATAAATTATATGACCACGGAAAAGGAGCTTCTCGCAATTGTATATTCTATGTCGAAGTTGCGCATTTATCTTCTCGGCCGTCCATTTGTTGTACTTACCGATCATCAAGTGCTAACTTTTCTCAATAGAACACCTTTTCGAACAACTAGGATTTGTAGGTGGCTCTTATTGATTCAAGAGTTTTCATTCGCAGTGAAATATGTTAAAGGACGAGAAAATATTGTTGCCGATTTTTTTAGTCGAAACCCTCAGAAGAAATTGAAAACGGAGAATTCAGCGAGGGCAATCATATCAAGTTTCATGTTGGCCCAAGTCGATGACTCACTAGGCGTAACGAATGATGCTTTGATTATGGTTGCCCAGCTCGAGATCGATCCAGTTTTTAAAAAGGAGTTAAAGAATTTGGGAAAAATGCAACGCGAAGATGAAGTAGTCATGGATTGCGTTCGTAAGTTCGAGAAAGATCACCCCGATGACGTACAAAATTATTGTTTAGTGCCTGAGAGTAGTTTGCGTTTGGCCATTGCGATCTCTGTTGCTGGCCGCGCTCGACCAACTCGCGTCAACAGGGATGAAAAATCTCTTGTGAACGAGTGGGCGAACGTGCAATATACTTTTTGGGACAGTGCAGCGCGGTCGTCCGTCGAGTGACGATCGTCGGTGACGCGCAAGGCGAAGGGGCCCTGGGTCCTCTCACATACGACTCCACTGAGTAAAACACATGCGACTCTCCCGAGTAAAACACGGGCTATTACAAGCGGTTACAAGCCTATTACAAGCGGTTGGGTAAACGGCCACCAGGTCCTCGATTCTCCAACCCTTAAAATACATTCGATGATCACAGCGGTCGCGTGAACGGCCGTACGGTCCTTGATTCTCCGAGCACGGGTGAACGGCCGTACGGTCCTCGATTCTCCGATTCGTGATCATATACCTCTTACCAAAAAAGGACAGCAACAGCTGACGAATCCTCGGTAAAGGTCACCAAACGCAAAATCGAAAACAATACAAAAAATCAATCGAAGCAAATTCACAAATGTCGAATCGTCGTGGGGTTTTATGCCGCAAGGCTTTTCCCACAAGAGTCAATAAACGTAGAAAATACAATGGCTCAAACGCGAGTGTTTTTTCATTTCTTAAAAAACCTCAACCTCCATCCATCATTAAATTATATATATCCAAAAGTACGAGGCAACTTCGCAATGAAGGAACTTAGACAATACAATTGCAATGAGATATGGTTTTGTCGAGCATCAACGTCTTCACATTGTTGTATGCTCATTCCTCTCAAATTCAGACACCTAGTGATCCAGGCAGAACACGACAGAATGGGACACATTGGTGTGTGCAAAACTTTTTTTCCATTTGAAAAGGTTCTTTTATTGGAGAGGAATGCAGAAGGATGTAAAGAGATACGTCATCGGATGTGATCTTTGCCAAAGAGTCAAACATTTGCAAAGAACCATGGAGGGGGAATATTGTCAAGTAAAATCTGAACACCCGGGAGACTTGGTAACGGTCGATTTTTATGGACCTTTGCCAAAGTCGATAGGCGGGGTTCAATATATTTTCGTTGTCATGGACGCTTTCTCGAAATTGATCAAGGTCTACGCTCTTAAAAAGGCAACCGCCAAAATAGTCACAAAGAAAATATTGGAGGACTATTGCGAAAAGATCGGAAAACCGAAGCGTATTCTGTCGGATAACGGCTCCCAATTTACAGCAAAGATTTGGAAAGATGCACTACACAAACATAACATCAAAGTAGTCTTTTCATCCTACGACATCCGCAATCGAATCCGACTGAGCGAGTAATGCGGGATGTTGGAAAACTATTTCGTGTTTTTTGCGCAGACCAGCATACGCGATGGGCAAAACATCTGCCCCGAATGGAGGTTCTCCTTAATCACACTACACATAGTAGTACGGGATTTATCCCTGCTGAATTACATTGCGGTTCGAAACCGCGGGACAATCTAATGGACGTGATTAAGTTCCCGGAATCTACAGATAAACCACACGAATATATAATTATGTTGGCCCAAGAAAGATTGGAAAAAGGTTTTGAGAGTCGCAAAAATAGGCAGAGAACGTTATCGAAGGTACATATAGGCGTTGGAGACTTAGTGCTCCTGAGAGTACCACATATTTATAGTAATGAGGATCGCGTGACCCAAAAATTCTTTCATTTGTTTGACGGCCCTTTCAGGATAATTGCGAGAAGAGAAATCAATGCGTATGTTTTGGCAAATTTGGCCGATAATAAGGTAAAAGGAACCTACAATCGTGCGATTTTGCGGAAATATAACGAGCCCAATGAACGCGGGATTGCCATGGAAATTGTAATGCCCAAAATGTAAATAGTCTAACGTTATTCAGTCCGATTTGGGAAAATGTACATATCTAGTATGACTACGGCGTGAGTGAGTGCAAACGAAAATTATTGTTAGGACGAGACCCTTAGAGGTGTGGAGTTGAATGAATGTTTTGTAGTATGCAGTATGAATGACAATTTTACAATCGGTATGTTAAACCGATCTATAAAATTGGGGGGGGGGGGGAGTAACGTGATATTCGTTTTTCAAATATTCGCGCGTGCCCGCTGCCCACACAAAGATAAAGGTTTAGCGGCGCTCAGAGCGCAAGACGATCTTGGCAGGTTTCTCTACGATGTAAGACAGTTCTGACCGGGATCCGTTTGAGATCAGACGAGACTGATATATATATATATATATATATATATATATATATATATATATATATATATATATATATATACTACACCACTATCTGTGGGGGTCTGGATTGCCGGAATTCCACTCCGTCTCCCAATGGATTCACTCGTAAGGCCGTCGATTACTACGGCCGAGTAATGATGATTCAACTGGAATCGAATGGAACGTGACGAGAAATCGCGAGAACATATACTTTATTTATCAAGATAAGTATTCTGATCGAATTTTAAGGTGGAATTCTTTTTAAGGCAAATCCAAAACAAAACAATGTAAAATAAAAAGAACGCATATATATTTTATATCCCGGTTAGAAGCTTTCCGTAATGTTCTGTCTTCAATTTATTATATATATCCTAAGTCGCATTGTAAAATAAAATGAAATAAAATATATTTTAGTAATTATCACACCTGCTCCTATCACGAAGTCAGTTATTCTTGACTCCGTGGTGGGGTTATTTGTTTATGGGACGTATCTGTACGTCTCATGGTCCCCTTTGCCTCTTTGTGTTTTGGATTGCTTCTTTGGCGATCCAAATCACGAAGAGTAAAAAAAACACTCTAAACAAAATCTATACTGAGAACAGTATGTGGCTTCCGGATAGAGGCCGTGTTGAGGATCAGCGTTGCACCGACGTTGCGCAAACCTTACAGTCTGCATCATCAGGACTGAGAGCTCCGATACTGAAGCCTTCGTGTCTCAGGTATTCCTCATATAATTGCTGTCATCGTTCCAGATTGCTGTACCAGCCAATCAGATGTTTTAATTGATCTCCAGCACGGCTTTCATCCGGAAGCCACATACTCTTCTCATTACATAAAGAGCCGTGAAAGCCTTAAAACTAAAATCTATACTTCGCTTGGTTTTCTCGTCCCGGTCCCTCTTCTTTCTTTGGTTGTCCTGCCTATCGGACCGTCGTCCTTTGACCACTATAGTTTATTCCTCCCCCCTCCCTCTAAATTTAACCGCTCGCTTATATGTTGGTCCGCAGCCCATCGCTTGCAAATAACTTCGGAACACAATCAGTTGGTTTTTATGTTTTTATTCGTAATTATACGGATATGGCGCAGTTGTTGTCGTCGCTCTCGGTTTCGCCCTTCTCATCGTGGTAGAGACCTATGTCGCGCCAGAAACTCTCCTCCTCGCTGTCGTGCCCATGGTCGTTTATCATCGTCTCCGCGTCGTCGTCGACGTCCTCGTACACCTTGTACTCCTCGTCCTTGGTCATGTGTGTGTTGTTGTTATTCGTGGTGTTTGTGTCTGGGGTGCTTCTCGTGCCGGTTTTATCGCTCGCCCACTGCCGCTCTGCCTCCTGGTAGTATACGTCCTCGCCGTATCGTCATCCATTGTTCGAGATCGTCGGTGGTCCTGGGTCTGATGTTCGTCGAGCGACGGTGATGGCAATCAAAATATCTGCCAGACTTCTTTCCTGATTTGGGCCTTCGTCCTCCAAATACAAGTCCGCGAGGACGATGCACAAATCTCCTGGCTGCCCCACACCTTCATCGTCCACGTGTTATTTTCCACCACGGCCCTCACATCAAATAGCTGCTCCTCTACGTGTCCTCTGTTAGCTGCAGGTCGCCGTGTGTGACCGGGACCGCCTGGTACTGGTGCAGGAACGCCATGGACGGGGCAGTGTAACATTCTTCTTGTTTTCCGTATACACTTGAGCCCCAATCCCCTAACCACAGAATCCACTGTCCATTGTCTTGCTTGTTCTGGATCGTTGCCCGAAAAAACGCTCCTACGTGGCGCCAGAGGACCGCGGTTCCCGAAAAAACCTCCTATTCGAGGAGAGGGTGGATTTCCGGTTCCTCCGGACTCATCCGTTGCCACATTTGGATGATTGCTCCTCCTTGGCCATATCTCTCATTCAGGTAGACAAAGAGTTCGTTGGTGTTTGTTAAGCCCGCCATGGTGACCCCTTGATAGTCTCTTTGCAGGGTTGTGACGTCTAAGTTGCGGTAAATCGTGGTTTCGATTAAGTGGTTGACGGTTGACTGATGAGAGATTGTTTCGATTTTCCACGCATTGATTCTCCCCGATTTCTCTCTCCATTTCATAATCCTAACGATTTCCCGGGGTACCATCCTTTTGTATTGTCGTTGGTCACCTCGAATAATTCGTATTCTTGCTGTTCATCTTTTTTTTTATGTGGGGCCTGTAGCATCCTTGCCCATCTGTGGATATTTCGTCTTCGTATTTTCCTTGTCCGCGTCTGTTCTTCGATACTTCCTTCTTCACTAGTTTTTGTTGTGTTTATGTTCATACTGCTCTCGGTTTTGCCAGATAGTGCTTTAACATGCTGCCGTGAAATTTTACCCTTTCTTTCTTTGTCCTTTGATTTTCCAGGAGAAATGTTGCGATTCCCACGCATTTTTCATTTTATATGGGCCTTCGTACAGTGGCATACATTTCGCTGTCCTCTGTTTCGCGGGATCTGACACATTCATAGAAATTTCTGCAGCGCACACACGATTGCTAGCATCTCTTTCTCTGTGTCGTATATCCTATCTCCGCTCCCTTGAACGTCTTTTTGAGGTGCTCCAGGAGGGGTATTATTTCTTTTGCGTGTTGATCCGAAAATTTGCTGTAGAAGTTGACTAATCCCAAGAATCCTCGGAGGTGTTTTATATTCCGCGGGCGTGGATATTCGTTGATTGCTTGGATCTTTTCCGGTTGAGGTTTTATTCCTGCGGTTGACAGTGAGGGTCACAAAAATGCCACTTCCTGTTGGAAGAATTTTGACTTTTTAAAATTTAGGGTCATGTTGTTCGCGCTGATTCGTTCGAACAGCTGGCGTAGATGTGCCAAATGTTGTTTCTCATTCTTTGATAGACACATCAAATCGTCGACGAAGTTAATGATTGACCCTCCTAGGTCCTGGAGTACAATATCCAGCGCCCTGATCGGACCTGCTGTGCTTGTTTTCAGCTCAAACGGTATTACCGTGAACTGGTAGCATTTTCCGTCATGTTGAAATGCCGTGTATGGCCTTGATTCATCAGCTAGCGGGATTTGCCAAAAACTGCTGGTCAGGTCTAGGCTCGATATGACCTGGGGTCCCCTACACCGTTGAAAGATTTCTTCGGTTGGTGGTGCGGTGTCATGATCCTCGACCAAAAATGTGTTTAACTGTCGAGCGTCCAGACACAGCCGGAGTGATCCATCCTTTTTTTACTATTGTGACGAGTGAGTTAATGACTTTCCGTTCGTTCAATTGTACCTTGTTCTATCATTTTGTTGATTTCTTCCTGTACTTTTCCCCGATATTGGATCGGTACCGGATATGACCGGTGCACGTATGGTTCAGGGTTCTTGAGAATTAGTTGTTTGCGTGTATCCGCCCAGGTATTTGGCTGAAGATGTGTCGGTAATTTTGTATGAGCATTACGAAATGATTTTTCATTTCTTCTGATAAGTTCGAACACTCCTCTAATTTCCGGCTTATTTCTTCCTGGGTTAGTTCGTCTTCTATGTCGTTCTCTGTCGTGGCGATGGGAATTGGTGGCTGCTCTTGGAATTTTTCCCATTGCCAGATCCATCTCCCTTCTTCCAGCTCGGCGACTATTTCGTTTTTTACCATGATGGTTCCATTCCTCGCGTCCACCTTTAGCTGTAGTTCGAGCATTCCATCGATTTCGATACGCAAGAGACCTCGCTCCCGCCGTCTATAAGGATTGCTACGGTCGTTCCTCCTAAGTTAAACGGCAGAGTCGGGCATCACGGATGTATTTTTTTTTCTGCGCTGGGTTTTTCATTAGAAAGTCTCTCGGATGCTCGTATATACTTGTGTCTATCCTTTTTATTTTCCTTCCCTTCCTATTGCTTTCGTGTCTCTTCCTGGCGCTTCTCCTTGCGGTAATTTCTTTACACTTTTTCTTTGCTGTTTGGTTCTTCCTTGGATCCATGTTGCTCCGTTACTATTGTTGCTGTTGCTTGTTTGTTTCAGACCCATATACCTTGTCTTTCCGGAATCTTTATCATTCCGAATTGGCTCGCGAACTGTGCTTCTGCCCGGCTATTTTTCTTCTTTCTTCGTTTCTTATTCTTTTGATTTCTTCTCACTCTTTGTCTAGCTTCCTCCATCCCTTCTTGGACTTCCTCGTCGTCTGTTGCGCCTCCTGATGGGTCATCGATTGTTGTGATTGCCATCGATTCGGGCGCAACCTCTAATAGTTTCCCTGGTCCTGTTTATGGCAGGCAGAGTGTCTACTGGATGCCTGGGTGTTTCTGGGTGAGCCCTAGGCGGTGGATTCGCTGTAGCTAATCCCCCTTGCTAACTGGGGTTCCATGCAGGTGCCGTTGGATTTAGAGGAGGTCTTAGATTCCCATACCCGTACTGCCATAGTTGCTGTCTTGTGAATGGCGCTGGCATCGCATTGCTGTTTCCTAATCCTCTACTACCCTTTTGCTGATTTTAGAATGGGGGTGGCGGTCCCTGGTACCCTGAATTCCCTGGCCGGCTGGTTGAATCCCATCGGCTGCGGTCCCCGGAACGTCCCAAATTTCTGATTTTTCCATGGGTTGTTTTGCTGCCATGTTGTGAAGGTGGGTTCTTATCGACGAGGCACAGATCTTTTGGCGGTGAGTGGTCCCGCCCCATTAATGCTTTCTAGCAGTTCGAGGAAAGAATCGATTGTTTTTATTCCGCTTACGCGTACAGCCATGCTGATTGATTCATCAAAATGGTTATTTGTCCTCCTGCCGGCCCTTCACTTAAATCCTTAGCGTTTCCGAATATCTGGGTTGCGTATTCGGTTCGAGTCATACGATGTCCGTCCCATTCGTAATTCCCGAAATCTATATAATATTAAACAGACGCTATGGTATGGGTGTAGTGTGTTTTTCGTGTTTTTCGCAATGGTTTTCTCCTTTATTATATAAATTTTTCTTCTCATCTGTTTTTGTGTTTTCCTTTGTTTTCTTTGCGCTGTCTTCCTTCTTGCTTTGTTGTTCTGCCTTTCCCCTTCTCTTACGTTTTGTTATTGTTAATTTTTTTCTTTTAATTAAATTAGTTTACTTGTGCTCTGTTTTTGTTCCTTTTTTCTGTTGTCGTCTTAATGCTTCGCCTCTTGCTTTGTTCAGCCGCCTTTACTTTCCCCTTCCTTTACCTTTTGTTATTGCTTTTTTTTTCTTTGAATTCAATTACTCTGTTTTTATTTTCGTGTTTTTTTCTCCATTGTCCTTCATGCTAATGGTTTTTGTTTTTCTTTCTGTTCAATCTTTTCGTCTTGTTGGTCTGTCGTTCCCCCCTCCCCTACTCCTATCACGAAGTCGGTTATTCTTGACTCCGTGGTGGGGTAATTTGTTTATGGTATGTACCTGTACGTCTCAATAAATGTTTTTGTTTGGAAGGAATGTACCGGTAGTGAAAAATCCGAACATAACCGATCGAGCGCCGACACAGCCTCATCGATCAATCCGCCCGAACAGTTCGATTACGATAGTATTATGGACTTATCTCATCGTGCCGATGGCTGTTGAAAAGAAAATGTACTGAGTTAATCGCAAGAGTTATTAAATGAACTTGATCAATTGATAACGTCAAAAAATACTTCTGCGACCTACATCAGCAGGAAGGACTGCCGAGACATGGATCGTTCGGAAGAGTCTGGTGCAACGGAGTCACGCGCATCCATGTGTACCGAAGACGAGAAGGTAATAGATGACGCATGAATGCGCGGAGGTTGCGATAATATACGAATATGTCAATCCGCATACTAAATTGTTTCCACTTTTTCCGTAATCAACTGCTGCGGAGTGATTGACATTGAGACTGAAACGAGTAGCAACACCTCCAGCTGCGCCCGTACGAATACTAGTTCCAGAGACGCAAAATCTGTCATGACCTGCTAATTACATCAACGATGCGATTCTCGTACGGCTCTGAGAATTTTTTTTATGCACTTGAAAAAAAAAACTCCGACATTTGAAACCGAAAAATGTGCAATCGGTAATGCAAGCTGCTGGAACATTTGCAATGCCGTGGCCCTGGAACGGGGACACTGGAAAAAGTTGCCAAACTTACCGTTGGATAACGCAAATATTGTACAATGGATAACAAAAAATATCATTGCTATGCATATTGCTTTGTGATGTTCATGCGCGAATTGAATGTTCAAAGCGGTACTCGCTGTCACGTTGTTGCATGATATTCTTTTTCGCGAAATTGAAGTTCGCCGCAACAACATCGCAGGATTAGTCAATCGTAGATTTGCTGGGTGAGGAAAATTTGCTAATGAGATAAAACAGCAATGTCCAGGACGAAAAACAACCGGCAGCATGTATGGAATTGCAGATACCGACAACTCCCGATGGCGCGCCAAAGTGTACCGAAGGCGATTTGTCGAATAGGCCAAAATACCGTTCCGAGACACCCGTCCTCGACGCTCATCATACTAATACGCTAGTGAACACGATACGGAGTCATATGTGGGAGATAAATATTTTTGTAGTGGTACACAAATTACGATTATTGATTGTCATTGCGACTTTCAGGTGACCAACAGCGAACTCAGGACGAAAGTGAGAATTCGCAACATCCGTCAACTCGCAAAGAATGAGGTGCTGGACGGCATGGTCCTCCAGCGTTCTAGGAAAAGACCAAACGACCGGAACGCCTTCGTAATGACCCCTGTCATTGAAGTATGTGTGCTCTGAACACTCAGAGTACACACTCTGTGTGTGTTGATTGATTGAAATTACTCTTCACAAGTATTACCCGAAAACGAATAATTAATGGTGCTCTGTTCTCCTACATAGGAAATTGAAAGACACGCCGCAGAGAGATCATGCCGTTACTTCTTGCAATGTATTTGGGACAACAGCCGCAGTAAAAGACGCGTCGTCATCAAAATTCTCATCTTCCCAAACACCAGAGAAATCATCCACGGAAAGCGGGTCGACGAGTCCGGACTGTCATATACCGCGGGAACGTCATGGTTTGTAAATAAATGCCAGAGCGGTAAACTGATTAATAAATGATCTTCATCCGGTATTGTTTGCAGAAAGCAGCTTGCGCACCGCAAGACGAGCCTTTGCTGCCAAGGAAAAATAGGCGCCATCTGTATACGCCGTCTATATAATAGGCGTATTAGCTGACCTCGTATGATAGATTTCAAATCGGTACAATATTATTGTACAGGGCGATAAATCGCTCGGAAAGAAAAAGGAGAAGAGAGATAAGAAGAGAATGAACAATAGGACGAAGCATCGTGGATACCGGTCGTCAGAAAAATACCACACGTCCGAGGATATTGCTCGTTTGACGAGATCCTTCAACGCCAAATGGGAGCGATTGTGGAAACGTACCGCGGAATTGGCAACTTCAATGGCACGATCTGGCGATGGCGTGCCAGTAAGGACGAATAAATTAACTATCCCGGCCGCCGATGAGGATAATATGGTACGATACAATGATTGCGATACTTACACCCCGAAATTAATATATTACTGCAAAACTTAATTGTCACCAGGTGACTCTCGTACCGGGAGAACACTTCAGCCGCTCGTGCATCGCACGGGCTGCGGAAGCCAAATGGACGAGAAAACGCATGAACATTCTCGTGGAAGATTTTTGGCCGTTGGAGCAACATTGCAAGCTCACGTTGATGATGAAGTAAAGAAATACTGAGTACCGGACGATAACTAAAAAGGAAATCGATATTTTGACTGGTAAATGGAGAGGAGGCACATTTATACGCTAAACATTGCCGACGAAAACAATTTTAATACAACTTAGCCTTCATTCCTGGCATACTATATAAAGAGGCAGCGAAAATTCTGGAACGTATTCACCCTCTCAATCCCGGTCGAATAGGGAGTACGTCGAACAAATCGCGTTCAGGAAGGTCACGATCACCGGAGATAACTACAAGTACCGATGACTGAGCCGAAACTGTTGAGCAGGGAGCTGCGGCGACTATAATGCAAGAAAATAAGCATTGCAGTCTGGAAGACCTATTGGCGGTAGTAACTCGATCAATCTACCGAGCACCGGAGGCGGAATCAAGAATTGCACCAGAAGATCGCCATAGTTGGTCCACGTCGGCCAAGCGAACGAATTGGACGGAGGTTCAACTTCGAATACTTATACCGGATATCTGTGCAGTAACACTGAACGGTACGCAAGCGAATTGTTGTACGATACATAATTGAAAACAAACTAGCACGAATGTTTCTCAAGTGCGATTTTCATTTACTCTTAGGAAAAGGTCCTGTCGTGGATTACAACTGTGCATCGTTGTTCATGTTGGCCGTGTATAATTTCGCAATGAAGACTACCGAGGACTGGACTATCAGCGCGAATATTCTTAAGAAGCAGATGGCGAATGTGCCGCCGGAGCTCATTTTGCAGATCATGAATAAGTACATGACATCGAGCAACAATACATCCAGAGATTCACAATTCTATCGGTGAATATTATGCTAATGCCAATATTGGCTCGTACAATTCCCAAAAATAACCATAAACTTTTTTAGATGCGATGCCGCGATAATGGCGAAATTATTCCTGTACGAGAAAGTTCAAACGAAAAAACGGTGGCGATACGACGATTTGGATGAAGAATTTCGAGCGAGCAAATACTACGGTCAGAAAGCGTAATTTCACAATCAACTGCATGTGCCGAATTTAATTTCATCAATTCAGAAATAACTTTTCCACAACAACCGAAAAAATGAATGTCGTACTGTATCTAGCCGACTGCGCCCAGATCACCAAAGACAAAGAGACCAAAGACACTGTAGTGGTCGGTAATGGCAGGTGATCGCAATATGATTGCAAAAGTATATTATCTGAAAACTATTCGCGACATTTCGAGCAATGCTGACACTGAAAGCGTGTACTGTTACAAACGGTATATTATATGAGACATTTAAGTGTTGAACTTTGTTGTGTTCTGAAAAAACAGGAATTTTCATATTGCTAACGCATGAAGTTCAAAGACCCCATGCGACGATATCGAGCCCGATATTTCACATGCCCGATATTCGGCTCGACTCAGCCGGAAAAACGGTGAATCGCAATAGAACGATTCGAACGTTCTCGAACGATTGGTTGCGAAACCCGAGTAAACAATTAGCCGAAAGAATCAATCGAAAGGTAGTCTTTGGCCAGAAGCCGAGGAGATCGGTCTCAAAGCATTAAAAAAATTGTAATATTGTTGCTTAATTTTAAATAAAATATAAGTTGTTCAAATTGCAATATCCCGAGTTGGAGATTTACTCGGAACGGGAAAAGTCCCCACATACCCTCGCCCTCGTGCATCCGACAACCCACGGTGTCAATTTACTCGAGAGCGAAATTCCGTGCTCTCCGCGCATCGTCAGAAGCCGGAGCACAACATTGGTGGAAGCGGTGGGATTCCCGCAAATGGGGATACCGCAACTTTGCATTACACAACTTTAAAAAAAAAGAAGGAAACATCCTATCTAACGTACTAAATAAACTGAACGCAGCAAGTGCTGAAAAGGAGGTCAACGAGTGATCCGATCGACGACCGTCGAACCGGACAAATAAAAAGAAAACGTGCGGGGTAAGCAAACGTCCGAGTCAACAGAGCTGTCCAAAAGCAACCAGATCCCGAGGATCATCGATACCAGACCGACCCAAGGACGAAGACTCACCAAATACCTTCTACAACGCAACAACAGAGCGCACGAGAACAGCAAACCAAAGCAACACGGCAACAGGGAACAATTCTGGCAATTTCCTGTCAAACAGCTACGAGAACAAGGTCAACATCTTGTGAACAACCGACTACGAAGCATCGATCAACATGAGACGCATCATCTTACTGAAAGTGACGGAACATTTATCAAAAAACACGCTCCAAAGCCAATCAATTAAACATTAATATCAAACGAAGACGAGCGTCGTAAATTATACCGATTACCGGGTAACAACAAATTATCGCGTTCATTAAATTCAATTTTCGACGAACTCATTGCGAGAGATCGCCCCGAGAATCAAATAGTCGAACAAGAACTACAGGAACCTAGGAAAAAGCGATTTCGATCCGCAACAAGATCAGACGAAACTACAAATTCACAACATTTCTCAAATAGGCCGACAGCTGCGAAACGTACCAAAATTCGATCCGCAGCAGATCGACCCGTACATTTTTCTGATTAATCAACAGATTCTGAACAATCTCCTGAAAATATAGACACTAGGCGTGGTCACGAATTAGAAATTCAAGAATTTTCCCTACTCCAACTTAATTCAGATAACATGGCGCAAGAAAATGGTTTCATGACCCTAAAGGAGGCGCGACGCCTCATTCCCCGATTTGATGGCAAAAAACCTGAAGAAGTCGATGATATAATTGAAGCATTCGGCTATGCAAACGCGTGCGTTGCAGCAGCCGATAGACATTCCCTTTTACAATCCATGTTAGCAGGAAAAGCGCGAAAAGATACCCGATATAAAGAAATTGAATCGTACCAACAATTTAAAGAAGAAATGACAGCATTATATGGAACGCGACGTACAGTAGCCGCGTTACAAATCGATTTTAATACGTGCAAGCAAAAATACAACGAGCGCATGTTCGCATACGGTCAACGACTCGAGGCCATAATGATGGAATTAATCGAAGCCAGCACAACCGAGGCAAGATCGCCTGCGGAAAAAAAGAACAATTGAGACATATGTAAGGCAATTAGCAATCGAAAAACGTGCATCAATTCAACATCACTTGCAATTACTGTAAGAAACCGGGACACGCGTACAAGGATTGCCGAAAAGGGAATTGGCAACAAGGACAAGGAAACGGATATCGACAGGCACCGGGAATCGGGTATTATCAAAATCATCAAACGAATTATCAGCAGCGCTTAGGAACCAGCTACTACAAGAGTGGGCCCCCAGGGCGCCCAAATCAGTATCACTGGAACGCAAATAAAAATAGGCTAAAAGAAGACGGACCGAAGGAAGAAAATCGCAACGACAGCGAAAAGAAAAAAAAATTGAATCATTTTCGCTCGACATGGTAACGGCAACAAACGTAGACAGGCCAAGAGAAGAAAACCGCAACGACAGTGGAAACAGGAAAACAATTAGGTCATTTTCGCTCGATATGGCAACGGCAACGAGCGGAGACAAAAAACGCAACGTCAGAAAAATAATCGAAGCATCGAATACAGGTCCGTCCAAAAGAAAAAATACAAGGAAGGAAATAAAATCGTACTGGATAACGACGATCAATTCTGGAGGAGCCGCTAGCGACTTCCACATTGCGTCTCCCCACGCCAAAGACAAAATCTTCACGTTGAAAGGAGAAACCGGAGCCCAATGTAGTCTCATAAAAAAGAGTGTATTGAAAAAGGACACAGAAATAATAGAAGAAACGATCGAACTCAAAGGAATCGGAGGAAAAAAATTCTACGCACTGTGTAAAATTATGCTCGTGCTCGAAACACCCGCAGTAAACGTAAAACACGGATTCTACGTAATAGATGATGCAGTACCACTAGAAGTAGACGGAATAATGGTTTTGGACCTCATGAGAGAGCACAACGGAAGACATATTAAAATATACGGACATCTGATCCCCATGCTGGACAAAACGAATACAATTAAATTACCTCCCAGAACACAGCAAATGTTATACGCAAAAACATTGACGGCAAAAATAGGATGTGTCGCAGCAAACGAAGTGCGACCAGGAATAAAGATAGGCGGATGTTACGTCCGCCCAGAAGGACATGCCTGCCTCATAGTAGTGCGAAACACAAATAATGAAGAAATCGAAATAGAAAGGCCAACGGTGCAAATTGAGGGAATTAAAAAAGAAAAGCCAACCGAAGAAAAGGAAATAAGTGCTGTATCGATCGAAGAAGAATTAAAAAGACAAGACCAGAAGAAGAAAAATTCCTACGCGAATTCGCTGACGAACACGCTGACGTCTTCCATTTAGAGGAAGAGTCGCTTGGATGCACCGCTACAGTGGAGCACCGCATAAGCGTACGACCAGGGACAACGCCAACAAAAATTCGTCCATATCGATTACCAGAAGTCCACAAGCAAGAAGTGATGGCGCAGACAAAAGAGATGCTAAAAAACGAAATAATTCGACCGAGCAAGAGCCCATGGAATGCTCCTCTACTGGTCGTTCCAAAAAAGCCTGACGCCGACGGAAACACACGCAAGAGACTGGTAGTAGACTTCCGAAAACTAAAAGAAGCAACGGAAGGATACTCATATCCATTGCTCAATATTACCGAAATATTGGACCAATTGGGACGAGCAAAATACTTCACGACTCTCCATTTGGCATCGGGATTTCATTAAATCCCAATGGCCGAAAAAGACAAGGAGAAAACTGCTTTCTCCACTCCTCTTGGACATTACGAGTACAACCGAATGCCATTTGGATTAAAAAACGCCCCACCAACCTTTCAAAGGCTGATGGACGCTGTACTTGCTGGATTACAATACGGATCATCGTTCGAAGAACATAACAAAAGGCTGGCAGAAGTATTCGATCGACTGTGAGAAGCCCAATTAAAGGTTCAACCTAGGAAATGTCGATTACTGTGAGAAAACCAGCACTTGGGACACAATATTACCGAAGTGGGAGTAAAACCCGATCCGGAAAAAATGGAGGCTGTACAACAATTTCCAGCCCCAAAAAACGTTAAAGAGGTACAATAATTTCTGGGACTAGCCGGATATTACGGAAAATTCATACAGGATTTTTCAAAATACTCAAAGCCGTTAACAGAACTGATCAAGAAAGAAAACATATTCATTTGGGACGAAAACTGTGAACAAGCTTTCCAAAAATTGAAGGAAACCCTCACCACCTGCAGTATCCGGATTTCGAAAAACCCTTCGTGGTAACAACTGATGCCTCTGACAAGGCAATCGGCGCGATTTTATAGCAAGGAAAAATCAGAAAAGATATACCCATCTATTACGCGAGTCGCACTCTGAACAAGGCAGCAATGAATTATTCAACAACGGAGAAGGAAATGCTAGCAATAATTTCTAGCAATAATAGTTGCGCAATTCCGACCATACATTTATGGAATAAAATTCACCATCGTGACGGATCATAAGCCCCTCACATGGCTTTTCAACGTAAAAGATCCAGGATCACGACTGATGCGCTGGAGAATAAAGATAGAGGAGTTCAACTATACCATCGAGTATAAGGCTGGCAAGAAGAACACGAATGCGGATGATTTAAGCCGTATGTATGTATTGATGCTGACGCGGCAAGACCCCGAGGCGGTGGTACGTCACTAGGATGCCGAGAAGCGTGGTAGAGGAAGGCCGCGGAAGGCCCCCTCACCGCGCCACCGCCGCCAGCATCAACAGACCCGAGCCATCATGGCCGTCGTCAGCTGGTCCCGCGAGCGCGTGGCCGGCCGAGAAAAACAATGCAGCCCGCTAGAGAGGAACGCCCGCGCAAGGCGACAGAGGCTCGCGCGAGTGGCAAGGAACCGCCACTCCCATCAGTGGAGGCAGACCAGGCAGCAGGCCCGAGCGGAAAAGAGAAGGAAATCGAAAAAACTCGAGCGCAAGCGAGACAACAAGCGACAGCGAAACAGAGACGGAAATAGGAGATCGAGAATGCCCGAGTGAGGAGGAGCGACGTACGATTCTGCAAGAGTACCGGGATGCCTCTCTTGGAGGCCACCCGGGCGAAAAAGGATGAAACAACGAATAAAGATAAAGTATAGCTGCCCGGGAATGAATAACGAAATAAAAAAACTACGTAAAATCATGCGACAAATGCCAGAAAAATAAAATCACGCGACGCAAGCATGCTCCCATGACTATTACCGACACACCCAAAACACCATTCGTCAAATGTGCAGTTCATATAGTAGGTCCCTTACCCGAGACTGAAGCCGGGAACAAATACATCCTGACTTTTCAAGACGCATTGTCCAAGTATAGCGCAGCTATACCGCTAAAAACGCAAATAGCCAAGCAAATAGCCAAAGGATTTGCAACTCAAATTGTTGGCAAGGTACGGCACTCCAAAAGAATTATTGTCAGGCCAAGGAACGAATTTTCTAAGCGAAAATTTCTCAGGACTCACTCACAACATCTCACTCAAGGAGATGTGCCAATTATTCCGAATAAAAAAGATTCAAACGACAGCATATCATCCCCAATCAAACGGAGCATTGGAGCGTTCACACCGAACTCTCGCAGAATACCTGAAAGGTTTCATTAAAGAGGATCAAACGGATTGGGATGAGTGGTTGCCATACGCGATGTTTACCTACAATACCATCCCGCACACAGCGACAGGTTTCACTCCGTACGAGTTGGTGTTTGGAAAAGTAGCCGATTTACCGACGGCGCTTAACCCATTAACGCCCAAGAATCGCGATTTTTTCCTTCAATTTCAAGCCAGATTTTTATTATATAAAAAAAATCATAAAAAATTAAGAGATACATTCCCTAGTATTTTCGGGGGGTCTTTCAGAATCTGGGGTCAAAATCGGGTTTTGTCCATTAGGAAAAAAAATATAGCGGCTTTTAAACAAAAAAAAACAGGAAAAATCGATAACACTTTTTTTTCAAAAAATTTTTTCACCCCTAAGCCGTTGAAAAGTCCGGTTTTTTTTTTCAACCATGGGTGCATAGAATAGTGACGATTGAACAATCAATTTTTTTAATTCGTCGTTGTCAACATTTTCACCCCCAAAATGGCGCTTTTCACCCCCGAGTGACACGAAAAATTTCACGCTCGGTTTCCCAAATGAAAAGTAGTTGGATTTGGACGAAAATTGGTACTCGGAGGTTTTTGAGGTCGCTGATTACGATTCTGTTTTCAAAATTTCGAAATTCACAATGGCCGATCCAGTATGGCGGACACAAATGAAAAAGTTCATTTGAATTAGATAAAACGTGGCACTCGGGGGTTTTCGAGGTCGCTGATTATGATTCTGCTCTCACAATTCCGAAATTCAAAATGGCGGATCCAATATGGCGGACGCAAATGCAAAAGTTCATTTGGATTGGATAAAACATGGCACTCGGGGGTTTTCGAGGTCGCTGATTATGATTCTGCTCTCAAAATTCCGAAATTGAAAATGGCGGATCCAATATGGCGGACACAAATGCAAAAGTTCATTTGAATTGGATAAAACGTGGCACTCGGGGGGTTTCGAGGTCGCTGATTATGATTCTGCTCTCAAAATTCCGAAATTAAAAATGGCGGATCCAATATGGCGGACACAAATGCAAAAGTTCATTCGAATTGAATAAAACATGGCACTCAGGGGTTTTCGAGGTCGCTGATTATGATTCTGCTCTCAAAATTCCGAAATTCAAAATGGCGAATCCAATATGGCGGACAAAAATGCAAAAGTTCATTTCTATCGGATGGAACGTGGCACTCGCGGATTTGCGAGGTCGCTGACTATGATTCTGCTCTCAAAATTCCGAAATTAAAAATGGCGGATCTAAAATGACGGACACAAATGCAAAAGTTCATTTGAATTGGATAAAACGTGGCACTCGAGGGTTTTCGAGGTCGCTGATTATGATTCTGCTCTCAAAATTTGAAAGCCTTTGGGTATTCAAATACCTGAAAATACCAGGTATTTAAATACCCAAAGGCTTTCGAATTTTTGTTCAAAAGCCGCCATATTTTTTTCCTAATGGACAAAACCCGATTTTGACCCCAGATTCTGAAAGAGCACCCTCGAAAATACTAGGGAACGTATCTTTTCATTTTTTATGATTTTTTTTATATAATAAAAATCTGGCTTGAAAGTGAAGGAAAAAATCGCGATTCTTGGGCGTTAATGGGTTAAAGAAGCACCACGAAAGACGTACTCATACGACGATTATGTGTCCCAGTTACGCGAACGGCTTCGAGCCACATGGCACGTGGCGAAAGAACGATTGGAGAAAGGAAAAGAAATGGTAAAGGAGGGGCACGATATCGCCGCTGGTACGGTAGAGTGGGAGTGGGACTACTCGCCTGGCCTGCGGAGGCCCGCGAGCGGCCCAGGAAGCGTGGATCGACGCCTCCCCATCTTGCGCCGTTGCAAAGCAACGGCCGAGCGGCCAACGTCATGCGACGGATTCGCGTATGGGTGGCAAGCTGCCACCCGTTCTACAAAAAAATAAAAATTAAAAACAAATCGAAATCATAAAATAAAAGAAAATCAAATACAGTGATAAAAATAAAAGAATAAATAAATAAATAAACTAATATAAAATAAAATGGAAAGATAAAGTAAATAAAATTTACAAGAAGAAAGATAGGAAGAGCTCTAGATTTCTAAAGAAACAAAAAGAATATTAAATGAAAGAAAATAAAAAGTTGAATAAACTAAAGATAGAGAGTCTAAAATAAAAATGAATAATATGCATATAAATGTTTCGTGTAAATACAACACCAAAAAATGATGAATAAGAAAAAAAAATAATAATCACATAAAAAGAGGAAAATTAAAGAAAAAACAAATATAAACCAAACTTTTCGTATGTGGTTAAATTCCAAGTTAAAAAAAGAAAGAAAAAGAATAGAGAGAGAAGAAATCGCAATGTAAGAAAAATCCGAGTATTCGAACTCGTAAGAAAAAAGAGGAAGAAAAGTATTGCACGTACAAATAGGAAAACAAGCAAAGATAAATTTATTGAAAATAAAAAGGCAAACCCCTTTTTGCAGGTTATTAATCTCGACAGTTAGGAAGACAGAAGGCACTAACGAAAGAAAGGAACATGCAAAATTCCACGCAAAGCAATTTTCCACAACACCAGGAATTTACTATTCAGGAAATGTGGAAACTGGTAATCCGCATAGATCTTCTGCCAATAGCAAATAAAGAAAAGAGTATTAGGGAAAAGCTGGAAAACTATTACAATTATGTCAAACGATGCAGAGGACAAGCTATGTGCTCTCGTAATGAGCTCCTTCGAAACCATGAAAGGAAAAATAAATACCGAAATGCAGTCCATTTAAGATATAACTGGCACAAAAGGTAAAATAAATAAAAGAGGATTAATAGACGGATTAGGATCCATTATAAAATCGATAACAGGTAACTTAGATGCGAACGCCGCTTCGAACATCGAACGGCAAATCGCAGCAAAAACGAAAAAACAAGAAACAACAGAAAATGCGTTAAAAGAAAATTTGCAAATCCATCAAATTACACTGGAAATGTTCAATCGCACAACGAATTGCCTCGCGGCAAACGAAGAAACACTAGGCCATTTAGTAAAAAATTTACACCATGGAATGAAAAATCTCGTAATAGATATTTTAACACGTCAACATTTCGACAAGAAATTGACAACTATTAGCGTAATAATCGAATCCTTATTAAACGATATACGTCAATTATCTAACTTTTTAGTAGGCTTGCCAAAAGGAATCGTTAATCCTACAATATTGCCGCCTAGACAACTCTACGTGTATCTAATATAAGCATCACCAATTCTGCCGAAAGGACTGCATTTTCCGACAAAAAAAACAACGAGTTCAATATGAATAAAGTCTATCCTCTACCCGTAAGAGTAGAAAAAGACACGTTTCGGTTCATATAAACGACCATAAAAAATGTTATAATTGATCGAGAGCGTCGAGATTATCTGTCATTCCCAAAAAACGAATTATCCAAATGTAAACGACAAAACTATCAATATTACTGTCATCCGAAAAACGTGAGACAAATAATACGATCAGGAGCGCCATGCGAACTATCGATATTTTTAGGAAAAGACCCCGAAAAAGCGAATTGTACACATAGTTTAGTTAAATTAGAAAATTATTTGGTCATTACTCTGGAACAAAAAGGGCAATGGATATATGTAGCTTCAGTGACTGTAGCTCTCACGATAAACTGTTAAAACTCTGCGACAAATCATGCAACAATTACTGGAACAGGATTATTGGCTTTGGATGGGAAATGTTCCGTCACCTCCATAGATTTTAAGATTGGAAATTTGAAGGAAACTGTATACGAAAAATTCCTACAATTTTTACCGCCATTCAATCTATCCTTTCTGACTACAGAAAACGAAATACCTCAATCTTTAATATTGGAAAATAATCCTCATACGATAATTAATGATCCATACGAAGTTAACAAAATTGGCGAACGAATCGAAATATTCGAAAAAAAGTATATATTATAATATTAAAAAGGCACTTGTACCTTCATCATCTATTGTATTATTGTAAGCCGAGAGACGACCGACAGACAAAATCTTGCCAAAGCTATGAAAAAAAAATGTATTATATCGCCGAAATTGGGAATTTCGTCTTCCCAAGGTGAAGGAATGTCGTGCCCTGAAAAGACAGGAATTTTTATATTGCTAACGCACGAAGTTCAATGACCCGATGTGATTATACCGAGCCCGATATTTCGCAAGCCCGATATTCCGCTCGACTCAGCCGGAAAAACGCTGAATCGCAATCGAACGATTCGAACGTTCTCGAACGATTGGTTGCGAAAACCCGAGTTAGCAATTAGCCGAAAGAATCAATCGAAAGGCAGTCTTCGGCCAGAAGTCGAGGAGGTCGGTCTCAAGGCATAAAAAGAATTGTAATATTGTTGCCTGATTTTAAATAAAATATAAGTTGTTCAAATTGCAATTTCCAAGTTGGAGATTTACTCGGAACGGGAAAAGTCCCCACATACCCTCACCCTCGAGCATCCGACAACCCATGGTGTCAAATTACTCAAGAGCGAAATTCCGTGCTCTCCACGCATTGTCAAAAGCCGGGGCACAACACATTTTATAATATATTTCTGTAGCATATTCAGCGGGCTGTGAATCAAGGTCAAGTGTCACACCTACCGAGCGGCCATGAGTGCAAGAGAGATAGCTGATTTGCAGATTCCCAATGATTTCTGAAACTGTTGGTTTTTGGGAAAAAAAGAAAAGAAACACGTTCCTCTCTGTTGAACGACGAACGACCGATTTCTCTTCTTTTGCCTGAAATATGATCCGTCTAGGAGAAAACTTGGCAGTAGGATTTTTACCGACTGGACGTGTGACACATGGCCTTGAAGAAAAAAAAAACGAGTTTAAAATCTGATTGCGTCTATCGTTGCGAGGACTTGAAACTCTGCCAAAGAAATAGCTCAAATACTTTTACGACTGCAACGATATATTTTATATATTGTATTTATGTTAAAAGATTACGTGCCAACGTTTAAGCCGTGATAACTGCTGATCCGCCGTTGCAAAATTGACTGCGTCATCAAAGAACTGCAATTCGTCGGTTGTTGAGAAAAATTGTAGCGACAAAATCACGATTTTGTAACAAATGTACAATTTACGGAGAGAAGAAAATATTTATGATAACCTGCATGCACGCGCGAACATTATAGTTCTCTACCTTTATCAGCGTCACAATAATATGCCGCATATTATGTGTGGAATGTATATATATTCCGCACTGTGTGCTTAACATTGTAAAACAGTGGCGGAACAAAAATTCATATAATACATAATATCATTTTCCATCCATTTTCCTTCTCTCAACTCGCTCCGGGAAAGAAACGTTCTTTCCACCTGCGGTTCATCATCAGCAGGCGAAAATCATCGATTGATTGGATTGCCCCACATTCCATCGGGCAACCGTTGAGTCACCCATTCAGTCAACCATCCAGCGAAAACAAAATGGTCGCGGTTAAGCAACCGTTGAGTCAACCATCCAGCGAAAACAAAATAGCCGCGTTTAACCAACCGTTGAATCAACCATTAGGATTATTTATTACGGTTGACTTTATAGCTGTAAAGCTGTCCAAATTCAACCATCGATATTTTATTTTACTAGTATACTATTTTACCCTGCGTATTCGTCTTGCCCCGAGTTCCCCTATTCCAAATCAACATCAAGAATGTAGCCCGTCGGGTAATTTTGCGCAATCGATGATAAATCAGTGAGTAGTATGGGGGCCACTATGGAGACCCCCACTCCTCATCCCCACTCCTACCCCCACTCCTCGGTAGCCGCGGTGGTGGGGGGTGTAGTGGGGATGGTCGTCCTTATCCCCCCACCCCACCCCCCTCCTCGGTATCCGAGGTGGAGGGGATGGAGTGGGGATTCCCCCCGACGCCCCGCGGGGTGTGGAGGGGGGGATGGCCGGAGTGGAGGGTTCGCCATAGTGCCCCCCCTTTTTTTGCTTTATTCAAATATGTTCACAAAGTATACATTTTTTATGATATGTACATGATATCGCTGTTAATTAACCGTTTCAAGTGATGGTTTATGAGATTATCGGTGACGCTTGTTCTGGCGCGTGCGGAGAGTTCGCCGGGAATACAGGATAGGGTGCGTTGAACGCTTTCCTGAATTTTCGTCTTCCTTTTACGAATCCGTCGTCGTAAAGGACGCGCTGTCATGCTGAATATCTCGGCTGCGATTACGCTGACAAGTGTATTTTTACACTTTGTCACGTCCTCGGTGGAACGATGAAGCCATGCCATGTAGTCGTTTATGCGTTCCGCCAATAGCTGCAGCACGACAAAGTCATCTTTTATGAAGGTGAAGAATGGCGCCGCATGGTGTATAGCGTTTGCTCCGTAGTCGTTGCAGTTTTGGATAGTTACGGTGGGCCGGTTGAGATGTTTACCGTATTCTAAATTGTAACTATCGCAGGAAACCACGGTGTGGACCGTAGGAGTGTTTCCCTCGCCGTTGAGATACGCTGTGATCATAGAGAGACAGTAGAGGAGCTATACCGATTCTAACCCAAGGGGAGGTGGAGTGTCAAGAGTAGGGAAGCCAAGGTGGTGCCACCATCGAGGGGAGGTCACCGGGCGCGTGTGACGTCACAGAGGGGACCTCTGTGGAGGGCCATGTGGTCCGCGGATCGACTGGCGGGAGGGGGAAGTCAGCGTCGATGAGTGGTGTGTGTGTGTGTGTGTGTGTGTGTGTGTGTGTGTGTGTGTGTGTGTGTGCGCGTGTGTGTGTGCGTGTGTGTGTGTGTGTGCGTGTGTGTGTGTGTGCGTGTGTGTGTGTGTTTGTGTGGAAGGAAGGGGAGGGGGCAAAAATAATGCTTTGAATTATATGACAATAAAACAATAGTTTATTAATAATTAAATTGCACAATGACGTTACATCGTATGTATTATACATCAAATCTTTGGTGTGTGTGTGTGTGTGTGTGTGTGTGTGTGTGTGCGCGTGTGTGTGTGTGTCAAATATCCGCAGTGGATCCGTTACCCTGGAACATAATAAAGCACACATCTTATTAACCTATCAAACATAATCATATTTCGAATCATACTAAAGATAATACGAACCATCGACCCAATATAAGTTTAAGCAGGTTGGGCACGTGTCGCGCATCGAAATTTGGTGGGTCGGCCCGCCGCAGTTGGGGCAAAAGATCCCTCGAATGTTGTTGAATCGTTCGCTGAAGTGGCTACATCTTTGGATCAGTCGATCAACCGCGTCCCGCATATCGAAATAGCACGACCCACAAAATATCACCCGATCGTTTTCGGTAAAATATTCATAGTTCACACAGCACATCACGTCCCGGTTCAACCGATTTATTTGCTGCTGGTCCACAATTCTTTCCCGCATATAATGAATTCCCTCGTCTGAGACATCGCCCAACCCGCTATCCACTGATTCGGTATCACTTTCCAGTTCAGATAATTCCATATCATCGGGTGCAAGCCGTTCAATTGCCGCCCACTCATCGTCGTCATCATCGGCGATATCAATGACCACTTCATCTGCCACAACTATCACTTCATCGTCATCAGCGATATTCACCACCACCTCCATGTCATCATCGACGAGATCAATCAATTCGATTTGACGCGACATTGTTCTTGAGTGATTTTCCGTTTTCAGACTCTTTCACACTGACACCTCGGAGGTTGAAGACTGGAATGGCGAAAACTGCTGTTCCGATCCTTCTTCCGATTTCGATTTTTGGATCCTCATGGGCTTATAGTAGGGTGGGGGATGGTCAACAGGATGTGAAAATGGTTTTCAACATTAGTTGGGACTTGTAGAAAAAAAAACCTTGCAAGATGCTGCATCCTGGCCAGGGATAAACGAAACGTTTTTTCTTAACTATCTCTATGGGGTAGACATCTGCTATCCTGAAAAGTGTGCACTCGTGGAGGTGATAGCTGGCCAGGCTCTCCAAGCATTGACTTTTATGATCTCTACAGAACAGCGTAAGGTCATGGAGACTAAACTGGTGTATTATAAAGAGCATCTTAGAGTTTTCAGATTACCGTCTAGGCGCAACTTGACGTCGTTTTAAATATTCGGTCCAGATAGCGGGTGGTGATACATTTCACTCAAGAACGCAAAATCCCTAACAAAAATGCTTTATTATTTGCAACTGCCCAAGGAAACGCTGTTTAAAAAAATTTTTTTTTTATAATAAAATAAAAATAAAAAAACCGAGGTCTTGGTTCCATTCCGAAAGACAATGCCAATTGCATCCGCCATGTCTCAACGCTCAACGACACTCGAGACAGGTCCTGACAGGTTTCTCGGGAAAAATCTTTAGGGATCAAAGGGACCGCGGATGGACCACTTGAGCGCAGCTCTTGTCGAGGTCTCCATTCCGAAAGATAATGTCAAGATGTTTGCATGCGTGTCCACTCCTGTCACGAGTCTCGCCAACACTTTAGACAGGTCTCGACAAGTCAGGATTTCTTGGAAAAACTATAAACTTTAGGGATCAAGGGCCGATGGACCACATGAGCTGCAGGACTCATACAATCTTTTGACCCGATGCATCCCGACTTCCTGTTTTTTGTCTAACGTTCCTCGAGCAATCTATGCGTTATCGGAAAACTCTGTTTTTTCCCGAGAGAGGGCCGAACTTTTTTCTCCGAAGGGCCTTTTTAATGATCCGCTCCGCTCAAATCTGACCACACTTTGCATGAAGCAGTCAGTCTGTTAACATCGTGGAAGTTTTTCGTACTCATCAACATGGAGCAAATCTTACATGACCAAGCCGTGCTTTTACGCTCGATCGAAGATTTTACCGCATGGGAGCAACGATGCGTCGAGTTCATCGAAGGGCTGGAAACGCAAAGCCGGATTAAGCGCCCGCGATTATTAATTGGGCGTCAACAGTCCCGTATAGCCCAAATAGCGCGTCTGGAAGGATTGAGGAATTGTGTGCGGAGTCGTTTCATACACACGGGTGCAGGACATGGTGATCATGCGTTAACCTGGCGGGAGATTGAAACCTCCTTCGAGAGTCGGATATTGACCGGGTCCATCATCAATCGCAGCCACATCGAGCCGAGACACTTTCTAAATGATGCTCGCGTCCTAGTGCTTCATCATGTGCAAAATATCATCGACAAGCACAACAGTGTTAAAACCAATACAGTGTTTAATGGTGAATTCGCGAGTGGTGACAAACATGCGAATAAAAGCGTCATCACCCGAAACTGCGAACTATTTAGCAAAAGCGATTTGAACGAGTGGTATGAACAGAGTGTTATTGAGCCCACTTTAACCTTACTCGATGAATTCCAAGAACGTGATAGTGGCTGGACTCTGCAGAAAATACTTAACCTCACGATAAATGTGAATAAGTATAATCCGATGCATGCCGGGTGCTCCATATCATTGCCGCGGGAAATAATGTTGAAGAGGGCGGTGGTTAACGTCAAATCTGAGGATAACACATGTTTCGTATGGGCAGTTGTCGCTGCTCTATACCCAGCTGGACGACACAGTGCCCGTCCATCTTCTTACCCTCATTATTCGACAGTATTGAATCTGAAGGATATCGAATTCCCGGTGACGATACATCAAATTAAAAAATTTGAAGCTCATAACAATGTATCGATCAACGTATATACCACCACCACCAAAAAGGACATTGTTCCGATACGAGTCACTCAACACGAGAAGGAAAAGCACATCAATTTGCTGTACATGGAAATAACGAGGACAACAATGTGGGACACTTCGTATGGATCAAGAACCTGTCGAGACTCGTGACGAAGCAACTGTATATATATATATGTAACTGTATATATATATATGTATAACTGTATGTATATATATATTGAGACGTATAGGTACGTCTCAGGTGCGAGCGCTCCCGAAACGCGAAGGCCAACAATGTTATTGTGGGCGGTCATTGCCTTCGTGCGATCCTCGATCTCTCGGTGGGTAGATTGGAAATCCAAAAGAGTCAAGTGGGGGGAAAAATATTCGAGAAAATTCGACGAACGACCAAGACACTTGGGAAGGGGAACAAAAACGCGGCAAAAGATCAGTATAAAAGAGCCGCTCTGGGGCCAGTAAAAAGTCTTCTGTTTTCGACCTCCAACCCTGACGCAAGTAGCGAAAGAAGGTATCGGTACGAGCTGCAAAGCGAGGAAGATATCGGAGTAAGGAAAGCGTCAGGGGAAAGAGGAAGGAAAGAGGAGCGAAATAAAAGAGACATTATTAGTTGACATTTCATTGCTCATTGCGGCATTAGTAGTGAAAAGGCAGCGTTCAATAATCCCGATTAAGGAACGTGTGATTAGGCGCAAGTAGCGAAAGGGAGTCCTAACGGATACCCGACTAAGGAACGTGCCAATTAACGCAAGTAGCGAAAGGGAGATGTGAATGCGCCGGAGTAATGAAAATGCTGCGATTAAGAGAGAAATGAAAACGAAAGTCTCAGAAAATAATAAAAAGCAAAGGGATAAAAAGGAGTAAAGAAATTTAAAGTCGCGAAGATATAAAACAAATCCAGCTGACGAGAGTCAGAGACGTCGAAGCAACGAAAGAAGTAGAGAGAGACAACAGTAGGCTCGCCCCGAGAGATAGAGAGAGAGAAACGAATAACACATGGGCAGTGGCCGCGAAAGGCCGAGCTGTCGAAAATGACAGATCCGCGAGCGAAACAAATATAGCAGTACACATCAACACAAATGCACAGTTAAATACGGCGGCTCACCCGAAGAGCGACACACACACAAACACACACATACAATATCAGCGAGCGAAACAAACACACACAAACACACACATACAATAGCTGCGAGCGACACAAACACACCGACACAAACACACAAATACACAATATCGACTGCGAGCAAATACACCCACACAAACACACACAATAGCTGCGAGCGACACAAACACATCCACACACACACACACACACACACACACACACACACACACACACGGTCAATCATCTGACGCAGCGTGAGTCGAGCGAGACTCTACACATACACACACACACAAATAGGCAAAATATCGGGCAAGGAAAGCACCCAACGACGAATTTTAAACGTAAAGGTTGGTTCACAACGAATGTACAAGAAGAGATTCCTCAATGAACCTACGATTATTTTATGCGAAAAAGGTGTGCAATAAATTTAATGTAATTAGGGGTTACCCGTTACATTTGGCGCCCAACGTGGGGCTCGATTATAGTAAAGAACGACCGATTGCAAAAATGTCGCAGCCAGAGGAGGAAATTTCCCTTCAATGGAAATCGACAACAGCGGATGGATTACTAGGGGCCGAGAGAGTAAGAGCTCGCGAGAATATTGGGCGATTATCAGAAATCGTACCAATTCCAAACGACAACGCACAAAACAACGATACTTTCAACGTTAGGCCGAACACCACAGAAATCATGAAGGAGGTGGACGCCACTTTGAAATCAATTATAATAGGAATAAATAAATTAAGAGAGGAACAACGACAGGAGAGATCCACAACACAAGAGGAAATAAAAGCACATGACGATGTATGTGCAGGAAGAAACCTACGAACGCAAGAAGAAATAAAAAAGGCACTTCAGGAAGAAATAAAGCAAGCCGAAACGCAAACTGAAAGGAAAATCGTAATTTCGCATAAGCTGACGGAGAAAAGCCACGATGAATTAAAGAAGAAGAGCGAGGAGGAGTGGAAAAGAATTGATGAGCGTTTCAAACAGGCCATGGGCGGGCTGAGCTCGTTCGCGCAGACTTCGCAAAGCATGGGAAGTGCCATCAACGAAAATACACGAAGAATTCATGAATGCGAGGACGCCCTGAAACACCGAGGAAACGAAACCATACAAAACATTACCTGGAGCGGTGGACTAAATACAAGTCAAATGTATGCAGCCAAACAGAAACCACCAATATTTAACGGCGATGGTAAAGAAAGACCGATGAGATTTCTCACGGAATTCGAGGAATTTTGGCGATTTACTGGAGGAGGAGACCTTCATTACATGATCAGTCAATCCCTTCGAGAGGCCGCCAAAGATTGGTGGTGTGTGGTGGGGGAAGGAGTTCAGACGATCCAAGAATTCGCTACAAAATTTAAAGGGAGATATTGGAGCCAGGAAATACAGGATAAAGTCCGTCGAAATTTGGAATTCGGGGCCTATGAATGGGATAGCCACAAAAAGACCCGGGCCGAATATGCTACCCGAATCTTCGGCAACGCGAAGGATTTCACGGAGAAAATCGGGGGCGAACAAATCATAAAAAAACTCGCGAAACACTTTGACGAACAGATACGGATGGCAGTCAGGGTCAGCGGAATAAAAAATATCGAAGATTTTCTGGAACTATTGGAGGGAACCGATGGAGATGGCCCCCTGAATGGGAAACGGATGTTACCAAAGGCAGGAGGGGCAACACCGGAAAAATTCCAACCTAGCGGTCCAAGGTGGGAGCAAAATCGGAACAACGGGAGCAGAGAAGCAAACACTCATAGACGGCCTTGGGAAAAGCCGGGTGACTGGTACCAACCGAGATGGCAAGGACCCCCGCCATGGCAGAACCAAGCTAACCAGCAAAACACGCCACTTAACCCAAATGCAGCTGTTTGGAAAAATTCGGGAAATTTTAACAAGGAACAAAAATGGGGGGAGCCTCGAACAGGGTCTGAGCAACGAAACCAACCAGAAGTCACCACAGAAAAATCAACCCCGGGAAACGAGTGATGGTTGCGCCCGTAATGGTGAATTCCATGGAAGGATTACCACGAGGCGCAACCAGTGACGAGGAGGAAATTCATGTGGTTTTTGAGGAAGAAAGGAAGAGGCGGCTAAAGAATCAAAAAAAAAGAGAAAAGAAGAAAAAGAAAAATACAACACCCCGACCAGAAGAAACAGAAATAGGAACGATCGAGATCAATACACAAAGCCGATACAAAGAAGAAGACCCAAAATTTTGGAGAATAGCAGAAAAGTCAATTCAAGAAACGACCACGGCATTACCATCACGACACAGAATTCCCGAAGAAAAGATGAATAAAGTCGAGAAACAGGAGAGTGACATCTTTGAGAGCCCTCGAGAGTTTCTACGAGAGGAGAGTAAGAGTCAAATCGCAATGGGGAAAATCTATCCCAAGTGTGCCGAATTACTAATTAAAATGGAAGGCCAAGAAATACCGACTCTCATTGATAGCGGAAGTGAGGCGACATGTATCTCACGAGAAACATATGAAAGATACAAAGAGAATTTCAACAAATGCCCAATTTTACCAGTATTAAAGACCAGTTTAAAAGGGGCATTTGGCGGAAATGCAGGGAAGGTTGGGTTTCAAATAATGATTGAAGCCGAAGTGCATGGACACAAGGGAACACTACAAATATTCGTGGTGCCCACACTTCAGAGGGAAGCAATTTTGGGTATCGACGGCATGATGGAACTCGAAATAATAGTAGATACCATGCTCAGAGAAATTCGGGTCGGGGACACGACGGTCGCAGTCTACGACAACGGTCGATGGCTAGAAAAAAGAGAAATAGAATGCGCAACAATAATAGAGGAGATGCCCCAGGACGACGGACCAATAACTGAACTGACGGAGCAAGAGGTAGATGAAAAATTACAGGAATGCTTGGATATCCCAGAAGAAATCCGGAGACAATTTAAAGAACTGATCAGAAAATACCAACACGTATTCGATAGGCGACCCGGACGCATGAAGGAATATGTCCATCACTTGGAATTACGAGAGGCTGAACCATACGTTCATAAATCATATCCGGTACCGATGATGTATCGAAACAAGGTGAACGAAGAAATAAAAAAAATGGTGCGACACGGCGTGATCGAACGAACCACGAGCCGGTACATAAATCCCCTGGTAACAGTGATAAAGAAAGATAAATCAGTCAGGTTGTGCCTGGATGCCAGACAACTCAACGAATACTTAGTTGAGGATCACGATGCTGCACCGCCCACAGAGGAAATTTTTCAAAGATGTGGCGGAATAAAAGTAATGTCCAGCTTAGATATGACGAGTAGCTTTTGGCAGATTCCACTCCATGAAGATTCAAGGAAGTACACCGTGTTCCTCCACGAAGGGAAATGCTACCAGTTCACCGTCACACCTTTTGGACTGAAAACTAGCACGGCAAGCCTGATAAAAGGGTTAGATATCGTGTTACAGGGACTAGGGGAGTCCGTGATAAATTTTGTGGACGACCTACTATGTCTATCAAAAGACCATTGGCAACATCTACAACACTTAGAAAAAATATTCGAGAGAATGAATCAGCATGGAATGACACTGAACTTCAGGAAATCAACATTTTTTAAAAAAGAGGTGACCTTCCTGGGACATATTTTGAACACGGAAGGCATAAAACCACATCCGGATAAGATAAAAGCGATTCAGGACTTCCCCAGGCCAAAAAACGTCAAACAACTTCGAGGTTTCCTGGGTCTCGTCAATTTCTATACGAAATTCTCCAGTCAACACGCCAAGGAAACAATACCCTTGTTAGGGCTGTTAAAAAAGGGACAAGTTTGGCAATGGGGCGAGAATGAAGAAAGGGCTCTAATACGAGTAAAAAATTTGTTCCTGGAGTCAGTCATGCTCAAACATCCCAACATCAATAGGCCTTACTTACTAACAACGGATGCAAGTGATTATGCACTCGGAGCAACCCTGAGCCAATACAACAGCCAGGAAGAAGAGGAAATAATCATGTTTGCGAGCAGAACCCTGAAAGGGGCGGAAATAGGATACATGACAACCGAGAAGGAATTGCTGGCCATCGTATGGGCACTCAATAAATTTCGAACCTACCTGTTGGGAGCAAAGATTCAGATGATAACGGATCATAAAGCTCTGACATTTCTCAAAACCTGTAGATTTACAGGGGAACGTGTATTAAGATGGGCACTCCTTTTACAAGACTACGATCTAGAAATAGAGCATCGCCCCGGAACAAAGAACAATGTGGCTGACGCCTTAAGTCGACCACCAGAGGGAATGGACCTAAGCACAGTGGGAAACAACGTACTGACAACTGTGTTAGCCAAGCAACCGTCAAAAAAATTAACACAAGAACTAGAAGCGGTGGGGGACCTACAAAAAGAGCAAGAAAATCTAAAAGGACTATGGGAAAAATATACAAACGAAAAGGAGGAAGGGAAGTACCGTGTCCATGAGGATTGCCTGCAAAAACGAACAAGAAATGGATTGTGGAAGGTAATACTGCCGGAAAGACTAGCGAAAAAGCTAATAAAAGAGAGCCACGAGATATATGGACATCAAGGGGCAAGAAAAATCTTCCGCATGTTGGACGAGGATTTTGTCTACCCGCATTTCGCGAGACGCATACGGCAGATTTTATCAACGTGTGATGCATGCCAAAGGGACAAGGTACCGGTGCAAAATTCCCACGCAAAGATGCAAACAATCATTCCAGAAGGGCCAAGAGATCTGCTCTCCATCGATTTTTATGGACCTCTACCAACATCAGTGGCCGGTACGAAACACATATTAGTAACCATAGACGCATTTACCAAATATGTGGTTCTCTACCCCTTAAGAAAGGCAGATGCGGCAACAACCATACGGAAAATAATTGGGGACTATATTCCCAAATACGGAAAACCAAAGAGAATTCAATTCGACCACGGCACTCAATTCACCTCGAAGAAATGGTTGGATAAACTCAAGATAGAAAAAATACAAGCTATATTCTCATCAATTAGACACCCACAAGGCAATATCGTCGAAAGAGTCAATAGAGAATTGGGCCGATTTTTTCGGACGTTTCTCACAGACAATCACTCAGGATGGTTTAAATGGGTTCCAATAGTACAAGACTGCATAAACCAAACGCACCATGAAACAACCGAATTTACGCCACAAGAATTACATCAAGAAAAAAAACCATACCGTGTATGGAGGGAATTAATCCTCGGACTGAGAGAAAACAAGGGAAACAAGGAAATGACGCATGAAGAAAAAATAAAACTAGTAAAGGAACGGATAAAAAAAAAGGATGGGCTCGAGCAGAAAGATTCAACCAAACCCACAAACTATCGCAATTTCGCGAAGGAGAGCTCGTGTTGGCCCGGGCGTTAAACGTTTCAGAGCCAGCAAAACATATCACAGCAAAATTCCTCCCCCTCTACGAAGGACCCTACAAAATCAAGGAGTGTGTAGGGATAGCAACATACTTACTGGTAGATCCAGCAACAAAGAAAATATCAAGGAGAATTTAGAGGTAGCACGAGAACGGCGAAACAAATTCAATCAGTCCGAAAACTAACGAGCAGACAACATGTTACACCCATACCGAAATTACCCGGTAAGACGACTCCGACGTGACCAACAGCAAGTGCGAATTATCGCAATATACGACGCCGCAACATTCTATGTGCTGTAACGCGAAAATTGCTTCACCGCGCTACAAAAGTGTATCTCCTCGCTCTCGGCACTTTTCTTTATTAGGGCGCCAGTCGTCCTGTCCCGCGGACGACGTGCCGAGGGAGAGGAGCACACCCCGGGTCGCACCGGCTAAGCTGCAGCCCCTATTCCGATGGTAGAGGGGGGTGGTCGAGGAAGGATGCGAGGCAGAAAATTCCCGGGTGTCACTTTTCGAACCTCTTAATTTTATTAAATTTCCCGGAAACCCCGATCACACAAAAAGTACGCGATTCTCGCTTCAATCACCTCGCGCGGATAAAACTAATGACGTCGCGTCTCGGCCTCTCGGGGCAACGTTACTCCCACGATGCGAATCGACCGCCTCGCGCGTATCGTGGGGATTCACGATGTCACACTCACACCGACGGGACCGGGGCCTACGCGAGTAACACGAATTCCAGAAAAACGCAGCCTCGATTTCGTTCTCGATACTCAACTACCGAGTATCGGAAGACGGTCGCAATTACACCGTGCACCCGCTAGTCGGTGGCACGGCGAGGCACAGGACAAGGAACTCCCCGGTCCTTCAGACACGCCGACTCGTCCACCCACGCACTGCACTCTTGCCCGTAGAGGGCCCTACGCAATTTGTCACCCCGAGACGCCGAGCACTATCGAACGCGCAGGATCGCGAAACGCGCGATCCGTTTCTTGAGACTTCCGGCACAACCCCGGCACGAGTCCCCGGACTCGGCAAAACCTCACTTCTCGAGAGACTCCACGAAATAAAGGAAAAAATATTTAAAGCGAACACCCACGTAGGGTGGGACCGCCGCCGCGGCCTGGGGCCGCGAGCAAGTCGGGCGTACGCGAGAATGGCGGGCACGACCGCGAAACGGGCTGGAGCTCACCGGAAGGGACCCTCGAAGAATATTTCCCGAACGCGTTTTCCGTCGTCTCCTCGATCGACCGTCTCGCTCGACACTCGCCGAAAGTCTCCCGAGACTCTCCTCGCCGCGGGTAACGCGCGCTCGACCACATCCGGCTCATCGCCCTCGCCCGAACTTCCTAGGACCCACCGAAGACGGCAGGTGACGCCTCGCTCGGGGATCCTTCACCGATTCGCTCGATAACCAGCCTCGTAGGTAAAGAAGAGTAGGCAAGCGATAGAAAAGCCGACTCGTCGCCTGGATCGGAAACCGTGCGAAGAGCTCCGACGCCGGCCCGAGAGAGCGACAGAGACTCTCGCGCCACGTCGCCCTGCCCCCGCCCATCCTCTGGCCTACGCTTGCTCTCTCCCGTGTGGCCGATGGCTCAGTGGACAGAGCGAGAACTAGCGTCCCATGACTGGCTAGGTTTCAAGCGCTTGGCTCGACATCCAGGGATTGGCGCGACTCCGGGAGATGAGGCGAGCGCACGCGCGGACCCGGTGTCGCGGCCGTCGGAGATACTCTCTTCTCGCCCACTCGCAATGTCCAGTTCGATGGCTGTGAGGAACCTCGTCCCCAAGAAGATCCCTCTGCCGTCCTTGCTCGATTCTCCACGCTCGGGACGTGCCACGACGGGACGAAAGCCGCGGAAAATAAAAAAAAGAAGAAAAACAAAGAAGCATAGTAACGGCTCTCTCTCATCTCAATTTTTGCCGCCGGGGAAGCCCCTCCGAGTCGTACCGGTGTCGGAGCGACGAGCGAGAGGGCCAGAGTCGACGACCCACGGGCTCTACGACGAACCCCGCGTCACAACTCCCCTCTCCTTACACACTGGCCGACCCGGCCAGGAGACTCCAACCCGCCCGGTCGACCACGCCCGACAGCCCGGGGCCCACCCCGGCGACAGCCCACAACCTCGGCACCCCGCTCCCGTCTCCCCGGCCTTCTAAGGCCAACTCTCGATCGCCACCCTCGAGATGTTTTCCCCTCCGGACGGACGTACGACATTAGACGGTACGGGACGGTACGAAACGGACACAAGTAGCAACCACGTCGGTGTCCAACCTCCGGCTTTATTCGCCCCCTCGTACAAAAAAACAGGTTGACTCGAGCGTGCCCCCTCTCACGCACACTCACGGGGGAATGGGGAGAAAGAACAAACAAAACACAAAAAAAAGGAATGAAAAATGAGAGGGAAGAGGAGAAAAAAAAAGAACGCTTAGGCGGCTGGTCACCGCGTACTCCTCAACGGCTACGATCGCTCAGGCCTCGAGTGCGCGCCCGTGGTTCTCCCGCACGTGAAGGCCTCTCCGCGCAATGCGGACAATCCGGGAGCGAGGCGTTCCGGGCTCCACAACGGGAGCACCGTCGAACCGGCGTCCTCGGCGCCGGGCAAGATGCCCTCTCATGGCCGAGCTGGTTACAATTCCAGCACCTGGACAGTGCCGCGCTCATCCGGTGGGCGCGTATGGCGTGATCGCGCTTAGCCCGAGCCCTCTCCGACATAGCTGGTGCCGGGGTGGCCAACGACCCCCGAACTCCGGGTCTCGTCTCCTCCGACGTCTTCGTCTCCGCGCGGACCTCCGGTTCCGGCTCCGGTTCCACCGGCCGGCTTTCAGGCACCATTGCCGGCCCTCCAACCGGGAGGTTCGGTCCAGTCCCCGGACTCGGCACTGCAAGCCCCATCTCCTCGGAACGGGGGGCGGCGTCTCCGTTATCCACATCGTCCAGGATGCGACGCCACATCTCTACCGCCGTTGCTGCCATGTTGGTCAGCCTGCGGTTGGGCTCCGTTGGAGTCAACCAGGGAATGTAGCATTCCATCTCGCTGATCGCGAGGCGGCTGAACACCCGGGACGCCGGGACCCCGTTCAGGCGCCCCGCGTAGTGGTCGCAGGTCGCCTCCCGCATCATCATTGCCAGGCTCCTCAGCACTGGCTCCGCTCGTGGATCCATCTAATCTACCTGTGGAGGTGGAAAAATCGGAAGAGGGATAACGTTTTAGGTCTTCTATCGATACCTTGGGGACTATTCCACCCGCGAGGCCAGTAAGCTCGTACACCACGGGGGAAAGGATCCTACTGATGCGATAGGGACCCTCGAACCTAGGGGCCAACTTGGCCGCTACGTGCTGCGCCGCGGACGATAAAACCCGCTGCCTCCGAAGCACCAGGTCACCGACACGGAAGGTGACAACCTGCCGATGTCGGTTGTAATGTCCTGATTGCCTCTGGTAAGCCTCATCCAGGTTATATTGGACGCGCTCGCGCAGGGTCTTCAGCTGCCGCATACGGTCCGACCATTGCTCGATGGGGAGGGGGAGGATCTCCTTGTCCGCCTCCCCCCCACGCGGGTAAAAATTATGGGGCCTCGGGTTCCTCCCGAAATTCAGATACGCGGGACTACAATCAATGGCGGTGTGGTGGGCGGTATTATAAGCGAATCGAAACTCCGCCAGGTGTTCGTCCCAGGCCCGATGGTCACCCTCGAGGAATGACACTATCATGGTCTTAAGGACTCGGTTCACCCTCTCGACAGGGTTCGCCTGCGGATGATACGGGGGGGTGGTGGTGTGTAATACCCCATACTCCTCGGCCCAAGATCGCAAGTATTGGTTGGCGAACTCAGTGCCATTGTCGGTCAGGAGGACCTCCGGGGTTCCCCAGCGCGAAATGACCAATTCGCCCAGGGCTTCCCGGATCTTACCTCCCGTGGCCCTACGTAACGGACAGCACTCGATCCATTTTGAGAATAGGTCTTGGAAGACCAATACGTAAGCGAATCCGGCCCGGCTAGGCGGGAAAGGACCCATCATGTCCGCAGCCACTACCAGCCATGGGGCCTCCACCACCCTTCTTCCCATCAAACCCGGGGGTGGGCACTGTGACACCTTGGTGCGCTGGCAGACCTCGCATTTCCGCACGTAGCGGGTCACGTCCGTGTATAATCCGGGTCAAAAGTAAGAGATGGCTATCCTGTGGAAAGTCTTATCGACCCCTAGGTGCCCCGCCTGGGGCACATCATGGTTGTCGTGCAAAACCCCTCCGCGATCCGGACGCGGGACGACCAACTTTCACTCCGTGTCGCGAGACAGCTCGTCGGGGACTCGGGTTATCCGCCGTCTCAGATAGAGTCTGTCCTCGATTATCTTCCAATCCGGGAATCGTTCCCCCTGCGATAGGACCTCCAGCCACCGACGTGAATACCATCGATCGTCGGGATGTGGCAACTCAGGGCCCATCTCCGGGGGTCTGGCAACATCGGCCATGGGCAGGACTACGTCGGGGAACTCGTCTCCCATTGCTTCGACCGGGCCAGTCGGCCTCGTTGTCTCATACATCCGGGAGAGCGCGTCCGGTACGTGGTGGAGAGCGCCCTTTCGGTGGACGACCTCGAAGTCATATTGCATCATCTGCAGGGCCCACCGGGCGAGCCGGCCAGTCGGATCTTTCAGCGAGCGGAGCCATCGGAGGCTACTATGGTCCGTGATCACGGTGAAGTGATACCCTTCCAAGTATCCGCGAAACTTCCTAATAGCCCATAATATCGCCAAGCACTCCTGCTCCGTCACCGTATAGTTTCGCTCCGCGTCCGCCAGCGTACGGCTTGCGTAAGCGATCGGATGTTCACCACCCTCTCCCGACTGCGTCAGGACCGCTCCCAGTCCGGACAAGCTCGCGTCCGTCTGTAACGTAAATGGCTGGGAAAAATCCGGTCTTGCCAATGTCGGTGGGTTGACCAACGCCTCCGTCAGGCGGGTCATAGCGAGATCATGCTCACTCTCCCATCTCCAGGCGAACTTCTTCTTCGTGAGGCGGGTTAACGGTTCCGCTACCGTGGCGAACCCCGGAATGAACCTGCGATACCACGAGGTCATTCCCAAGAAACGCCTCAGCTGGGAGATATTAATCGGAGCGGGAAAATCGCGTACCGGCGCCGTCTTGGCTGGGTCGACTTGCAACCCTTCCCCGTTAATTACGAAACCGAGGTATCGCACCTCGGCACAGCAAAACTCGCACTTGTCGGGATTGATAAGCAGCCCTGCTCCCCGGATGCGGTCCAGGATCCGCTTCAGCCACGGCAGATGATCCTCGAAGGTCTCGGTCAGGACAATAATGTCGTCCAAATAGGCGAACGCGTGTGGCTCCATTCCAGGCCCAATCAGCTTATCCAGGAGCCTTTGGAACGTAGCCGGCGCGTTCGTTAGCCCATAGGGCATTCGTTTAAATTGGAACAAGCCCCGCCCCGGGACCGTAAACGCCGTGATCTCGCGAGACGAGGCCTCCAGAGGTATTTGGTGGAATGCCTGGCTCAGGTCCAGTGTCGAAATATACCTGGCGGACCGAAGCTTATCCAAGATGTCGTCCATATGGGGTAGCGGATACGCATCCTTGCGGGTGACATCATTTACGCGACGAAAATCCAGGCAAAACCGATAGGTGTGATTAGCTTTCCTTATCATGACGATGGGGGTGCTCCAGTCGCTCGTGGAGCACTCTACAATATCCTCTTGGAGCATCCGGTCAACCTCGTTGTAAATTTCCTGCCGAATGACCGGCGTGACGGGGTAGTACCGTTGTTTGATGGGGGCGTGGCCTCCTACGTCGATCCGATGTTCCACTAAAGTCGTCCGGCCAGGGGCCTCCTTCATCAAAGGGATCTCAGTCGATAAGAACCGGTCCAGCAGAGCGGCCTCGGAGGGCGACAGGTCGGTCAACGGGGCGCATATACCCGCCGCGTCCATCCCTTCCGTTGACTCGAAGGAATACTCGTCGCGCGGGCATCCCGAGAAATGCCAGGTATCGCAGCCGTGGTCAACCACGACTCCCAAACGTCCCAGGGAATCCAGTCCCAGCAACAAGGGAACGGGGAGTTCCGGGTAAACCCGGGCCACCAGGTCACAAATTCGGCCCTTCAGCTGGACCCGGAATTCAACCTCCTCGCTCCAACGAATGTTCTCCCCGTTGGCAATGGTGCTCACCCGCTCCGGGACTCGGTGACGGAGGAAGCCCAACTTGGCCGCTAACAGCACCCCCTCCGGACCTAGATAGGTGTGGGTTGACCCACTGTCCACCATAGCGGGAAGGGAATGGCCTCGCACCTGGAGCTGTAAGAGGAGTATCGTGCGCGCACGTCTCCCCAACAGCGGATTACAGATCTCCTCCAACGGTCTGCGACGCGCGAAATAAAGGGGTGACGGGGCCGCTGGAAAAACTAAAGGGGACGAAGTGGCCCTTACTGGCGACCCCTCGCGGAGTTTCCCCCACACCCGTGAGGCGTACGGCTGGTGACTCCTTGCTTCCCGCAGCGATAGCAGTGGATCTGGCGCGGAGCCTTGCAATCCCTCCAGGTGTGCCCAACCTCCCGGCAATTCCAACAGGCACCCTCCCTAATCTGAAGGCCTGCCGCACCTCCCACTCGGGCTTGCAAACGCGAGGGCGCCGGCGCCCGGTCTGGGTCGCCACGAGGACCCGGTGGGTCCCTCGGTGGGGGTGGCTGCTGCACGGCCGCTAATAGGGACGGAGGGGCCCGGGATTGGACCTCACGGAACCCTTCGGGCTCCCTCCCGCCAGACCACGGGTGCCGCCGTCCCGTTCCGCGTAACCCCTCCGACAAGCGTCCACTGGACGCACGCGTGGGCACGTAGGCTAGGTCAGGGAACATAAACTTTTCCGGTGGAATAGGAGCCAGACTTTCCATATTGTAGCTGCCCTCCAATTCCACCGCCACCTCCTCCAATTCGTCGAGAGTCTGTACGGACCTCCGGAGGATCAGCACCCGCAAACGGGACGCGAGATTTCGGTGGGCGTACCCCAGCCGCTCGGTCTCCGGCATCGGGGGGTCAACACGGTCGAACATCGTACGCATACACGTCAAAAAATTCGACACGGGTTCGTGTTCCTCCTGGCATCGTCGAGATATCTGGTCTCGCAGGGTAAACTGGAAATTGGGGTCACCAAATCGGGTCCGAAACGCGGACACGCACCCCCCCCCCCCCCCCCATGTGCTCCACGAGTTCCTCTTACTCCTGAACCAATAGAGGGCGAGCCCCTTAAGGAAGGTCGGGAGGCAATTCAGTAGGTCCCGGTCCGCGACGGCCACCATGGCCCGACGCTCCTCGATCTGGACAAGGAAGGTTTCCACGTCCTCTCCGGAACTGCCTGAGAATTCCAGTCCCCATTTCCGCAAGGTCTCGTAAGCGGAACGGGGTGGAAAGTCCGAACCCCGCGACAGGTCGTCAGTGTACGCCAGCGTCGACTGGTGGGACGGCCCGTGAGCCTTCGATGGCCCCGGCCGACTCCCCGCGGCCGCCCCGCCCAGGGTGGTGTCACAAGCGGGTCCCTGCTGGAAATCTCCCGGCCGCGGCCAGGCCCCCTGCGATCCGCTCTCAAAAGGGCACGACTCTAGGCCGCGGAGATCCAGCCTGGTGAAAGCCAGCGGATCCAAACGGGTCGGCAACCGCCTAAGGCGGGGTGACTGACCGCTATGAAAGGGGAAACCTACCCCACCCGGAACGTCCGGGCAAGACTCGGGCTCGATAGGGATGTAGACCGAGGGTACGGCCGAGGCCCTCCCGGGTAGAACCGGAGCGGGGGCCGGGGTCGCCGGAATCATCGGCGGTCCCGACCGTGAAGCTGCAAAAGTCACCCCTTGGCTCTCCCGCGTCGTCACCACCGGGTCCTCCAGGGACCGGCTCGGAACTCCCGCCTGCGATGCCAGCGGAGCAATTACTCCCGATCCAGACCCGGCAGCGGAAAGCTGGGGCCCGATATCCGTTCGGGCAGCGAACGCAGTAAAGCCCGAATCCTCGTATTCCGGACTGAACGGACGCCGGAGAGCGTAATTAAGGCGCTCGAATAATTCCGGGCGTGAGCCACAGGTGGGAAGCCCACGCAGCTGCAGTTCCTGCCGAAGCCTCGCGCTTGGGATGCGTTCTCTTGGGCAGAAGGGACTCCCCCCTCCCTCTTGCGCCATATTCGGGGTGGCGCAGAAACCAAAAGGGATCCAGCCAGTCCAATCTCTCCGTAGCTCACGAGCCAAGAGAGTAAAATAAATAGTAAAATAAATAATTCACCGGGCCGACAGAGATCGATGAAGCAAATAAATCACGAATAAACAGATGAGTACATGAATCAATAAATGAATAAATAAACAGGCAGATAAACAAACGAATAAAATAAAAAAATAAAAACGAATCCTAAATAAATAAATGAGTAAAGTCCTTAGCTAAGTCGATCGATCGAAACACCCCCCCCTATCTTGTTGGCAGACGGAATTCGGCCCCGCGCTCCCGGGAACCTGTTACCCCTCAAGGAGCGACCCGGATCGTCCCCACAAGTGCGACCTTGGGTTACCCGTAATTTATCGGAGAACGCCGGCCTGAAACGCAGCGCCGGCCTGTCCGCACACGGCAATACCCCACTCGCATGTGCTAAATTCAATAGAACAAGGCAAATAAGTAGAACGCCGCAACGATTAACCGAACCTATAAATAAAACTGATTAAAGAAGGTAACTCGATAAGGCCAAAGGAAGACGGGATAAGGAGAGGAGGAAAAAAAAAGGAAAGAGAAAAAAAAGGAATAAGTAAATAAAGAAAGAAAAGGAAAAAAAGGAGAAAAAAATGGGAAAAAAAAAGAAAGAAGAAATAAGTAAATAAATAAATAAATAAATAAATGAATGAATAAATAACAAAAAAAAACAAAAAAAAATTAAAAAAATAAAAAAAATAAAAATGAATCAATAAATCAGTAAATAAATAAAATGAATGAATAACTAAATAAATAAATAAATAGGAAAGAGAGAGAAAAAGAAAAGGAAAGAGAAAAAAAAGGAATAAGTAAATAAAGAAAGAAAAGAAAAAAAAGGAGAAAAAAAAGAAAAAAATAAAATAAAAAAAAATAAAAAGAAAAATAAATAAATAAATAAATAAAATTAAAAAAAAAGAAAAGGAATAATTAAGATGGGTCAGCACGATATGAGGAGAAGGGGGAAAAAAGGGAAAAAAGGAGAATAAATGAAATTGATCGTTCCAAATAATTCAATAGATCTAAAATGGGAAAACACAAAAAAAAACAAGTAAATAAATAAAATGAATCAATAGATAAACTCACAACGGGAAAAAAAAGAACACAAAAAAAAACAAGTAAATAAATAAAAAGCGTCAATGGGTAAAATCACAACGAGAAACACAAAAGAAACAAATAAACAAATAAAATGAGTCAATGGATAAAATCAGAACGGGAAAAATAAAAAAACAAAAAAAACACAAAAAAAAATATAAAAATAAAAAAAAATAAAAAACAAACAACAAAAAAAATAAGAAAAATAAATAAATAAAATGAGCAGACAAGTAAATAAATAAAATAAAGTGAATAAATAAATAAAGAAAATAAAACAAAAATGTACGATACAACAAACACAAAAAAAAGAACAAAATTAAAATAGAGACAACGGGACAATCAGTTAAAATACCTCAATTAAGGGAACACTCAATCAGACAACAAGTTATATAAACCACGCGTCGAGCACATCGCATAGACGAAAGAGGGATTCCCCTCGTAACCACGCGGCCAGCACGCACTACGGGGAACTTCGAGACACCCGGTACATAGCCGCGCCACAGAGGCGAAAACTCTCGGTTGGATTCGAATTTCTGAAATATTATTTCTCCAAACTGATTCCCCGTGTTAATCCCGGACGAGTCTTAAAGCCGCCAAGGCCGGTCCGGAGACACGCGAAAAGGTAAACAAAACTCAGGGAGTGCGGGCAAGGGCCGCGCAACTCCCGACAAACGCGCGCGAACGCGACCGAAGCGAGAAGAGAGAAAGAAAAAAAAACCAGCGACACGAGCTAGCAACGTGCCAAGACTAAATTGTTCGTGGATTCTATACAACCCGATGAATATAATTTTAAACACAGAAACTTTTACCTCTCTAGCAACAGCCCTCATGCCCCACGTTAGGCGCCAAATTTGTAACGCGAAAATTGCTTCACCGCGCTACAAAAGTGTATCTCCTCGCTCTCGGCACTTTTCTTTATTAGGGCGCCAGTCGTCCTGTCCCGCGGACGACGTGCCGAGGGAGAGGAGCACACCCCGGGTCGCACCGGCTAAGCTGCAGCCCCTATTCCGATGGTAGAGGGGGGTGGTCGAGGAAGGATGCGAGGCAAAAATTCCCGGGTGTCACTTTTCGAACCTCTTAATTTTATTAAATTTCCCGGAAACCCCGATCACACAAAAAGTACGCGATTCTCGCTTCAATCACCTCGCGCGGATAAAACTAATGACGTCGCGTCTCGGCCTCTCGGGGCAACGTTACTCCCACGATGCGAATCGACCGCCTCGCGCGTATCGTGGGGATTCACGATGTCACACTCACACCGACGGGACCGGGGCCTACGCGAGTAACACGAATTCCAGAAAAACGCAGCCTCGATTTCGTTCTCGATACTCAACTACCGAGTATCGGAAGACGGTCGCAATTACACCGTGCACCCGCTAGTCGGTGGCACGGCGAGGCACAGGACAAGGAACTCCCCGGTCCTTCAGACACGCCGACTCGTCCACCCACGCACTGCACTCTTGCCCGTAGAGGGCCCTACGCAATTTGTCACCCCGAGACGCCGAGCACTATCGAACGCGCAGGATCGCGAAACGCGCGATCCGTTTCTTGAGACTTCCGGCACAACCCCGGCACGAGTCCCCGGACTCGGCAAAACCTCACTTCTCGAGAGACTCCACGAAATAAAGGAAAAAATATTTAAAGCGAACACCCACGTAGGGTGGGACCGCCGCCGCGGTCTGGGGCCGCGAGCAAGTCGGGCGTACGCGAGAATGGCGGGCACGACCGCGAAACGGGCTGGAGCTCACCGGAAGGGACCCTCGAAGAATATTTCCCGAACGCGTTTTCCGTCGTCTCCTCGATCGACCGTCTCGCTCGACACTCGCCGAAAGTCTCCCGAGACTCTCCTCGCCGCGGGTAACGCGCGCTCGACCACATCCCGCTCATCGCCCTCGCCCGAACTTCCTAGGACCCACCGAAGACGGCAGGTGACGCCTCGCTCGGGGATCCTTCACCGATTCGCTCGATAACCAGCCTCGTAGGTAAAGAAGAGTAGGCAAGCGATAGAAAAGCCGACTCGTCGCCTGGATCGGAAACCGTGCGAAGAGCTCCGACGCCGGCCCGAGAGAGCGACAGAGACTCTCGCGCCACGTCGCCCTGCCCCCGCCCATCCTCTGGCCTACGCTTGCTCTCTCCCGTGTGGCCGATGGCTCAGTGGACAGAGCGAGAACTAGCGTCCCATGACTGGCTAGGTTTCAAGCGCTTGGCTCGACATCCAGGGATTGGCGCGACCCCGGGAGATGAGGCGAGCGCGCGCGCGGACCCGGTGTCGCGGCCGTCGGAGATACTCTCTTCTCGCCCACTCGCAATGTCCAGTTCGATGGCTGTGAGGAACCTCGTCCCCAAGAAGATCCCTCTGCCGTCCTTGCTCGATTCTCCACGCTCGGGACGTGCCACGACGGGACGAAAGCCGCGGAAAATAAAAAAAAGAAGAAAAACAAAGAAGCATAGTAACGGCTCTCTCTCTCATCTCAATTTTTGCCGCCGGGGAAGCCCCTTCGAGTCGTACCGGTGTCGGAGCGACGAGCGAGAGGGCCAGAGTCGACGACCCACGGGCTCTACGACGAACCCCGCGTCACAGTGCATACGAAGGCCGGAGAGGACCTTGTGAGAAGAATAGAAGAAACTGAGAGGAACCACCCGGAGGTGCACCGCGTTCTGGAGGAAGAATTGTAAAAAGGTGCCAGCATCCTCATCCGTCAAGCCAACGAGCTCTCGCGAGCCACGGTAGTACAGAAAACGAGCGATGGCAGGTACGAGGTGTGGCTGGGGGACTGGGGGACTATATCGTCGGTACATCAGGACCAGTGTTATACTACAACTAGAGGCTTACGGCACATCCCCTACCAAGCCTTACCGTGCTGTCTCCGGGGTCTGAAACCGAAGGCGCAAGGCCCGGACGTGGAGGACGACTCGGAAATATACACCATCCTAGAAAACTCCGATTGGCAAATGACCATCGACGAAATCGACGGACAACGAGGGGGCCTATGGGTAACCATCACCAGCGGGACGAGCAGTAAAAACTTGGCACAGACCCCATGGAGAGGGGATGGGCAGAACCCGCCAGCACCCAAAGGGAATTCCCGTGGATGCATCGGGGAGAAGCACTCGGCGACCCGGCAGTGCACCAGTGGTACGCCAGAAAATATGGAGGGACGACAAACGAGCCAACCTCGCAGAGGCAACAGCCGGTGAACGGGAGGTCAGCAATACAGGAACCCGAATATCAGGACGTGTCTGGAGACGACAACGACTACGCCGATGAATCACCAGGTACGGGAGAGAGCGACGACGACGACAGTGAGGAGCTACAACTGGCCAACGGCGAAGAAGACGAACGAGAGGACGAGGAGGAAAGCGAAGACGACGCCTCAATATCGGCGATATAAAAAAAAAAAAAAAAAAAAAAAAAAGTGTTGCCAGAGACTATATTCCTTTTTTTTGGGCATGCTACGAGAATTACATTTTTTTTTTGAAAAAACGGCAAGGCGTTGCCTAAAAGTGTTTTTTTTTATACTGTGGTATGCGAGCGAAATCACATGGAAAGTGTTTTTTTTTTTTGAGACACAAAAAGAGACCATTTTTTTTAAGCTGCGAGAATTACATTTTTTTTTTTTAAAACGGCAAGGCGTTACCAAAAAGTGTTTTTTTTTAATATACTGTGGTATGCAAACGAAATCATATGTAAAGTGTTTTTTTTTTTTTTTTTGAGAAACAAAAAGAGACTATTTTTTTTATGCTGCGAGAATTACATTTTTTTTTAGAAAAACGGCAAGGCGTGGCTAGAGAATGTTTTTTTTTGTGTGTGTGGGAATTCTATATATTTTTTTTTATTTGGTGAGGAAAAAGGCAAGGCGCCGCAAAAAATCTGTTTTAAGCATGCGGCGTTAGGCGATAGAAATTTTTAATGTCTTGTGGTTCGAGAGCGGCAGTGCCGAGGGAAGGCCGTGATTCGTCATGAGACGAAAAGAAAGGACGGCGTGTAAATATTTGTAGAGAACAAAGAATAAAAGAAAATAAAAAATACACATATATCTAAAAAGACCTGTTCACATGAGAGATATTTATAAATGATCATATTCAGAATAGTAAATAAGAAGAAATAAAGCAAAATCATCGAGGCTTACGCGAATCTAATAAGAACCTCGCGAAAGACTCGAAGATTTTGGGGGACAATGAGACGTATAGGTACGTCTCAGGTGCGAGTGCTCCCGAAACGCGAAGGCCAACAATGTTATTGCGGGCGGTCATTGCCTTCGTGCGATCCTCGATCTCTCGGTGGGTAGATTGGAAATCGAAAAGAGTCAAGTGGGGGGAAAAATATTCGAGAAAATTCGACGAACGACCAAGACACTTGGGAAGGGGAACAAAAACGCGGCAAAAGATCAGTATAAAAGAGCCGCTCTGGGGCCAGTAAAAAGTCTTCTGTTTTCGACCTCCGACCCTGACGCAAGTAGCGAAAGAAGGTATCGGTACGAGCTGCAAAGCGAGGAAGATATCGGAGTAAGGAAAGCGTCAGGGGAAAGAGGAAGGAAAGAGAAGCGAAATAAAAGAGACATTATTAGTTGACATTTCACTGCTCATTGCGGCATTAGTAGTGAAAAGGCAGAGTTCAATAATCCCGATTAAGGACCGTGTGATTAGGCGCAAGTAGCGAAAGGGAGTCCTAACGGATACCCGACTAAGGAACGTGCCAATTAACGCAAGTAGCGAAAGGGAGATGTGAATGCGCCGGAGTAATGAAAATGCTGCGATTAAGAGAGAAATGAAAACGAAAGTCTCAGAAAATAATAAAAAGCAAAGGGATAAAAAGGAGTAAAGAAATTTAAAGTCGCGAAGATATAAAACAAATCCAGCTGACGAGAGTCAGAGACGTCGAAGCAACGAAAGAAGTAGAGAGAGACAACAGTAGGCTCGCCCCGAGAGATAGAGAGAGAGAAACGAATAACACATGGGCAGTGGCCGCGAAAGGCCGAGCTGTCGAAAATGACAGATCCGCGAGCGAAACAAATATAGCAGTACACATCAACACAAATGCACAGTTAAATACGGCGGCTCACCCGAAGAGCGACACACACACAAACACACACATACAATATCAGCGAGCGAAACAAACACACACAAACACACACATACAATAGCTGCGAGCGACACAAACACACCGACACAAACACACAAATACACAATATCGACTGCGAGCAAATACACCCACACAAACACACACAATAGCTGCGAGCGACACAAACACATCCACACACACACACACACACACGGTCAATCATCTGACGCAGCGTGAGTCGAGCGAGACTCTACACATACACACACACACAAATAGGCAAAATATCGGGCAAGGGAAGCACCCAACGACGAATTTTAAACGTAAAGGTTGGTTCACAACGAATGTACAAGAAGAGATTCCTCAATAAACCTACGATTATTTTATGCGAAAAAGGTCTTTACTAATTTACTCCCTAATCGAGTCCCGAATCCAATAAATTTAATGTAATTAGGGGTTACCCGTTACAATATATATATATATATAATCATATATGCTAGACCAATTAAACAAAACAATCTTGTTTTTTTTTGCAAGTGTTTGCACCACTTCGGTTCCGAGGAAAAATTGCAATCACACGAGGTCGATTGTGGAGCAATAAATGACTGCAATCCGACTACCAAACGACACCAATAAGTGGCTCCAGTTCAGCAACTTTAGCCGGAAAGAGCGACATCCTTTCATCGTGTATGCTGACTTGGAGTGTGTGCTGGCAAAAACCGATGGGGAGAACCTAGCGAAAGATATATATCAACATCATGAAGTGTTTAGTATCGGATACTATGTGTGTTGTTCGTATGACGATTCATTATCTTCGTATCACTCACGCCGCAGTGCTGATTGCGTATCATGGTTTGTCGAAGAACTAAAAAACCTGGCACTGCGGATAAACGAACTTTTCTGTGATAATGTACCAATGGTGCATTTAACACCGAGTGAGTGGGCTAGTTTTCGAGCAGCGACTCAATGTCATATATGTGAGAAACCATTTGCGCGAGAAGATATACGCGTTCGAGATCATTGTCATCTGACTGGGCGCTATAGAGGCCCTGCCCATTCCAACTGCAACCTAAATTACAAACAGTCATTTTTCAATCCAGTAGTTTTCCACAATTTATCCGGTTACGATGCACATTTTATAGTCAATGAAGTAGCCACAGCGTTCGATGGAATAACCAATGTGCTTCCAATCATAAAGGAGAAATACATCTCCGTCACGAAGTATGTTGACATTACAGACGATTCAAAACACAAGATCCAATTGCGCTTTATCGACACATACAAATTCCTCAACACCAGTCTCGACAAATTAGCCTCATCTTGACCAAGGACAAACTGAAAATTTTACACACGCAATTCCCAACTCTCTCGACAGACGATTTCAATTTGCTGACGCGAAAAGGGGTGTTCCCTTATGAATATATTGATGACGTGACGAAGCTAGACGACACTTGCCTACCACCACGTGACGCATTTTACAGTTCCCCGACAGATGCTACAGTATGTGAGAGCGAGTACGCACATGCTGAGAAAGTTTGGGAGCGGTTCTCCGTTCGAACGCTGGGTGACTATAGCGATTTGTATCTGAAGACAGATGGCTTGTTATTAGCCGATATTTTCGAAAAATTTCGAAATACATGCGTTGAGAGCTATGGCCTAGATCCCGCGTATTACTACACATTGCCCGGATATACCTGGGATGCAATGTTAAAACACTCAAATGTTTAGTTTGAATTACTAACTGACATCGACATGGTTTTATTCGTTGAGCGGGGTATACGCGGTGGTCTGAGTCAATGCTCAAACCGATATGCACACGCTTACATGGGGTCGTTTGATCCATCGAAAGCATCATCATACTTGATGTATTTTGACGTCAATAATTTGTATGGATGCCAACCCTTGCCATATGCAGATTTTCGATGGGTCAACGATGTGTCCAATTTCGATCCATCATGCATCGCGCTAGACTCACCTATGGGCTACATCCTTGAAGTCGACTTGGAATACCCCCAATCTCTACATGATGCGCACAAAGACCTACCGTTTTGTCCAATACATGAAAAACCGCCGGGTAAGCGGGAAGAAAAGCTGTTAGCAACCGTCTGCGATAAAAAGCGCTACATCATACACTAGCGGAATTTACAACAGTGCTTACGCCATGGGCTTCGCCTCACGAAAATCCATAGAGTCCTACAGTTTAAACAATCCCCATGGCTGCGTTCGTATATTGAGTTGAATACCCAGTTTCGAACGCTTGCCAAAAACGAATTCGAAAAGAATTTGTGCGAATTAATGAATAATGCGGTCTTTGGCAAAACGATGGAGAATGTGCGCAACCATGTAGATGTTAAGCTTTTAACAAAATGGGAGGGCGGATATGGCGCAGAGGCAATGATTGCGAGGCCAAACTTCCACAGCCGAAGTGTTTTTTCGGAAAACCTCGTGGCCGTGGAATTGCGCAATCTCGAGGTGAAATTCAACAAGCCGATATATGTGGGTATGTGCATCCTCGACATATCCAAAACGTGCTTGTATGGATTTCATCACGAGTATATGGTACCTCTGTATCGAGATAGATGTAAAGTCATGTATTCCGATACGGACAGTCTCATATATGCCATTGAGAGCGATGATATATATGCCGACATGAAGCGCGACATTGAAAAATTTGATACAAGTGATTATTCGGCGGACAATCGGTATGGTATACCGCTCATCAACAAGAAGGTGCCCGGTCTCATGAAGGACGAATGTAATGGAGCAATTATGACGGAATTTATTGGACTTCGATCGAAAATGTACGCGACACGTGTCGAGGGTAAGAAGGACATGAAAAAAGTTAAAGGTATCAAGAGTAGCGTTGTGGCTAGGACAATCATGTTTGACGATTATGCTCGATGCTTGAGGGAAGAAGTTGAAATGGAGCGGAGTCAAACGTACATTCGATCAAAATTCTACCAAGTATACACCATTCGCGAGACGAAAATTGCTCTGAGTCCTCATGACGATAAGCGGTATATCATACCTGGGACCTCGGATACCCTACCGTGGGGGCATCATAGAATACCGTAGTGAAAAGTTTTGTAATTTTTTTTCCCCAACCTTGATGTAAAATTATGTACATTTTTATGAATATCGATGTACATATCTCGTGAAAATTATGTATATATATTTTGTTCACTCGATATTAAAATTATGTTTGTTAATGTACATATTTGTTTGCGTAAGTATGGATACATTATTTTCTGTAAATAAAGAAACGGACTTTTTATAACCCCATGTGTTTATTCACTCTATCCATTTCCTCGTACGCACGTTTCACGAAAAAAAGGGATTATCGACGGCGGGAAGAGGGGGAAAAAAGCAAGCCTACTGTGGAGTCGGTCGGAGGCCTTGGAAGGATACATGCGGGGACGACCAACAGGTCAAGAGTCATAAAACCCGCATATTTTTCAATTGTTCTGTATTATCGACTACAAATCGGATTTACTTATCCAACTATTGTAGCTATTGTCGAACCCGAGCCACTCAACAATCATTCGATTACCACGCTTCTTCAATACAGGTTCAATGAGACAGATATCGGGGTGCTTAACACTGAGAAGCTCTTGTTCGTAAAAACCCCCGGCGATCGGGTTATCTTTATGGTCCTTCAAGTGGGACGTCACGGGATGAGTTTTTTTTCCACACGATTGTAAATATTTCTGTTGTCCAGTTTGGGGTGTAACCCTTTTCGAAATCAGTCTTAAATTTTGTTGATTCTCACTTTATTACCAACGGCGAATTTCGGCGATCTTTTCATTGAAGGCTTATTGAAAATCTGCTGCAGTTGCTTCCCATTTTCCACGTTGACGTTTTTCTCGGCTTCATCTTAATGGTGCGGTGTACAGAATCGTTATATTCGGCTACTACATTATCAAGAATATCGATCTACTTATAATTACCACGAAGACTAAATTACATCCACATCTTATTCTTCAATGCATGATTGAAGCGCTTGCAAATGGATGCCTTCAAGTCGCCATATGTTGAATACCTCTGAATATTGTACTTTACCACTCTTATTCAGCATTCGCATGGTCCAGACGAATTTCGAGAAGGGACACATACCGCAAAACTTACCCATTGATCGTGGAAAAGTACAATATTCAGAGGTATTCAACATATGGCGACTTGAAGACATCCATTTGCAAGCGCTTCAATCATGCATTGAAGAATAAGATGTGGATGTAATTTAGTCTTCGTGGTAATTATAAGTGGATTGATATTCTTGATAATCTAGTAGCCGAATATAACGATTCTGTACACCGCACCATTAAGATGAAACAGAGAAAAACGTCAACGTGGAAAATGGGAAGCAATTGCAGCAGATGTTCAATAAGCCTTCAATGGAAAGATCGCCGAAATTCGCCGTTGGTAATAAAGTGAGAATCAACAAAATTTAAGACTGTTTTCGAAAAGGGTTACACCCCAAACTGGACAACAGAAATATTTACAATCGCGTGGAAAAAAAACTCATCCCGTGACGTCCCACTTGAAGGACCTTAAAGATGAACCGATCGCCGGGGGTTTTTACGAACAAGAGCTTCTCAGTGTCAAGGACCCCGATATCTATCTCATTGAAGCAGTATTGAAGAAGCGTGGTAATCGAATGATTGTTGAATGGCTCGGGTTCGACAATAGCTACAATAGTTGGACAAGTAAATCCGATTTGTAGTCGATAATACAGAAAAATTGAAAAATATGCGTGTTTTATGACTCTTGACCTGTTGGTCGTCTCCGCATGTATCCTTCCAAGGTCTCCGACCGACTCCACAGCAGGCTTGCTTTTTCCCCCTCTTCCCGCCGTCGATAATCCCTTTTTCTTCGTGGAACGTGGGTACGAGGAAATGGATAGAGTGAATAAGCACATGGGGTTATAAAAAGTCCGTTTCTTTATTTACAGAAAATAATGGATCCATTCTTACGCAATCAAATATATACATTAACAAACATAATTTTAATATCGAGTGAACAAAATATATATACATAATTTTCACGAGATATGTACATCGATATTCATAAACATGTACATAATTTTACATCAAGGTTGAGGAAAAAGAATTACAAAACTTTTCACTACGGTATTCTATAATGCCCCCACGGTAGGGTATCCGAGGTCCCAGGTATGATATACCGCTTATCGCCATGAGGACTCAGAACAATTTTCGTCTCGCGAATGGTGTATACTTGGTGTAATTTTGATCGAATGCACGTTTGACTCCGCTCCATTTCAACTTCTTCCCTCAAGCATCGAGCATAATCGTCAAACGTGATTGTCCTAGCCACAACGCTACTCTTGACACCTTTAACTTTTTTCATGTCCTTCTTACCCTCGACACGTGTCGCGTACATTTTCGATCGAAGTCCAATAAATTCCGTCATAATTGCCCCATTACATTCGTCCTTCATGAGACCGGGCACCTTCTTGTTGATGAGCGGTATACCATACCGATTGTCCGCCGAATAATCGCTTGTATCAAATTTTTCAATGTCGCGCTTCATGTCGGCATATATATCATCGCTCTCAATGGCATATATGAGACTGTCCGTATCGGTATACATGACTTTACATCTATCTCGATACAGAGGTACCATATACTCGTGATGAAATCCATACAAGCACGTTTTGGATATGTCGAGGATGCACATACCCACATATATCGGCTTGTTGAATTTCATCTCGAGATTGCGCAATTCCACGGCTACGAGGTTTTCCGAAAAAACACTTCGGCTGTGGAAGTTTGGCTTCGCAATCATTGCCTCTGCGCCATATCTGCCCTCCCATTTTGTTAAAATCTTTACATCTACACGATTGCGCACATTCTCCGTCGTTTTGCCAAAGACCGCATTATTCATTAATTTGAATAAATTCTTTTCGAAATCGTTTTTAGCAAGCGTTCGAAACTGGGTATTCGACTCAATATACGAACGCAGCCATGGGGATTGTTTAAACTGTAGGACTCTATGGATTTTCGTGAGGCGAAACCCATGGCGTAAGCACTGTCGTAAATTCCGCTAGTGTATGATGTAGCGCTTTTTATCGCAGACGGTTGCTAACAGCTTTTCTTCCCGCTTACCCGGCGGTTTTTTATGTATTGGACAAAACGGTAGGTCTTTGTGTGCATCATGTAGAGATTGGGGGTATTCCAAGTCGACTTCAAGGATGTAGCCCATAGGTGAGTCTAGCGCGATGCATGATGGATCGAAATTGGACACATCGTTGACCCATCGAAAATCTGCATATGGCAAGGGTTGGCACATTGCCCATCCATACAAATTATTGACGTCAAAATACATCAAGTATGATGATGCTTTTGATGGATTAAACGACCCCATGTAAGCGTGTGCATATCGGTTTGAGCATTGACTCAGACCACCGCGTATACCCCGCTCAACGAATAAAACCATGTCGATGTCAGTTAGTAATTCAAACTTGACATTCGAGTGTTTTAACATTGCATCCCAGGTATATCTGGGCAATGTGTAGTAATACGCGGGATCTAGGCCATAGCTCTCAACGCATGTATTTCGAAAGTTTTCGAAAATATCGGCTAATAACAAGCCATCTGTCTTCAGATACAAATCACTATAGTCACCCAGCGTTCGAACGGAGAACCGCTCCCAAACTTTCTCAGCATGTGCGTACTCGCTCTCACATACTGTAGCATCTGTCAGGGAACTGTAAAATGCGTCACGTGGTGGTAGGCAAGTGTCATCTAGCTTCGTCACGTCATCAATATATTCATAAGGGAAGACCCCTCTTCGCGTCAGCAAATTGAAATCGTCTGTCGAGAGAGTTGGGAATTGCGTGTGTAAAATTTTCAGTTTGTCCTTGGTCAAGAATGAGACTAATTTATCGAGACTGGTGTTGAGGAATTTGTATGAGTCGATAAAGCGCAATTGGATCTTGTGTTTTGAACCGTCTGTAATGTCAACATACTTCGTGAAGGAGATGTATTTCTCCTCTGTGATTGGAAGCACATTGGTTGTTCCATCGAACGCTGTGGCTACTTCATTGATTATAAAATGTGCATCGTAACGGGATAAATTGTGGAAAACTACTGGAATGAAAAATGACTGTTTGTAATTTAGGTTGCAGTTGGAATGGGCAGGGCCTCTATAGCGCCCAGTCAGATGACAATGATCTCGAACGCGCAAATGGTTTCTCACATATATGACATTGAGTCGCTGCTCGAAAACTAGCCCACTCACTCGGTGTTAAATGCACCATTGGTACATTATCACAGAAAAGTTCGTTTATCCGCAGTGCCAGGTTTTTTAGTTCTTCGACAAACCGTGATACGCGATCAGCACTGCGGCGTGAGTGATACGAAGATAAAGAATCGTCACACGAACAACACACATAGTATCCGATACTAAACACTTCATGATGTTGATATATATCTTTCGCTAGGTTCTCCCCATCGGTTTTTGCCAGCACACACTCCAAATCAGCATACACGATGAAAGGATGTCGCTCTTTCCGCCTAAAGTTGCTGAACTGGAGCCACTTATTGGTGTCGTTTGGTAGTCGGATTGCACAGTCATTTATTGCTCCACAATCGACCTCGTATGATTGCAATTTTTCCTCGGAACCGAAGTGGTGCAAACACCTGCAAAAAAAACAAGATTGTTTTGTTTAATTCGTCTAGCATATATGATTATATATATATATATATATATATATATATATATATATACAGGGTGTCCCAGAACTCAACGTTAATCCGAAACGGGGTGACAGGATTGATTGTAACCATCATGACAAAAATCCGAAAAAAAATTTATCCCATGCACTTTGAAAATGATGGGCATTTATGAAAAACCTAGAAATTTGATCAAACTGTAACCATTTTTCGGTTATTGTGAAACAGACCCAAACAAACCCAAACAAACCCGAGTTTTCTAGAATTAAGGCTATTTGTTAAACTATGAATTTCAAATTTTCAAAATTTGTCTAGTTTGAAAGGCCCTGCTTTATTTTTTTCTCCTTTATTTTTTTTCTGATTTTTCTCATGATGGTTACAATCAATCCTGTCACCCCGTTTCGGCTTAACGTTGAGTTCTGGGACACCCTGTATATATATATATATATATATATATATATATTATGTTAACTGCATACCGATCACAGATACATTTTTTATGCCCGTTTTTGCTCAGCTGCTTCGTCACGAGTCTCGACAGGTTCTTGATCCATAAGAAGTGTCCCACATTGTTGTCCTCGTTGTCTTCCATGTACAGCAAATTGATGTGCTTTTCCTTCTCGTGTTGAGTGACTCGTATCGGAACAATGTCTTTTTGGTGGTGGTGGTGTATACGTTGATCGATACATGGTTATGAGCTTCAAATTTTTTAATTTGATGTATCGTCACAGGGAATTCGATATCCTTCAGATTCAATACTGTCGAATAATGAGGGTAAGAAGATGGACGGGCACTGTGTCGTCCAGCTGGGTATAGAGCAGCGACAACTGCCCATGCGAAACATGTGTTATCCTCAGATTTTACGTTAACCACAGCCCTCTTCAACATTATTTCCCGCGGTAATGATATGGAGCACCCGGCACGCATCGGATTATACTTATTCGCATTTATCGTGAGGTTAAGTATTTTCTGCAGAGTCCAGCCACCATCACGTTCTTGGAATTCATCGAGTAAGGTTAAAGTGGGCTCAATAACACGCTGTTCATACCACTCGTTCAAATCGCTTGTGCTAAATAGTTCGCAGTTTCGGGTGTTGACGCTTTTATTCGCATGTTTGTCACCACTCGCGAATTCACCATTAAACACTGTATTGATTTTAATACTGTTGTGCTTGTCGATGATATTTTGCACATGATGAAGCACTAGGACGCGAGCATCATTTAGAAAGTGTCTCGGCTCGATGTGGCTGCGATTGATGATGGACCCGGTCAATATCCGACTCTCGAAGGACGTTTCAATCTCCCGCCAGGTTAACTCATCACCATGTCCTGCGCCCATGTGTATGAAACGACTCCGCACACAATTCCTCAATCCTTCCAGACGCGCTATTTCAGCCATAAGGGACTGTTGATGCCCAATTAATAATCGCGGGCGCTTAATCCGGCTTTGCGTTTCCAGCCCTTCGATGAACTCGACGCATCGTTGCTCCCATGCGGTAAAATCTTCGATCGAGCGTAAAAGCACGGCTTGGTCATGTAAGATTTGCTCCATGTTGATGAGTACGAAAAACTTCCACGATGTTAACAGACTGACTGCTTCATGCAAAGTGTGGTCAGATTTGAGCGGAGCGGATCATTAAAAAGGCCCTTCGGAGAAAAAAGTTCGGCCCTCTCTCGGGAAAAAACAGAGTTTTCCGATAACGCGTAGATTGCTCGAGGAACGCTAGACAAAAAACAGGAAGTCGGGATGCATTGGGTCAAAAGATTGTATGGGAGTAGAGGCACCGGTATTTGGGGAGACAGCGATGACGTCACAGGTGTGGTGTAGTGGGTATCCCGCGGCGCGTGGTGGGGGTGTCTGGCGGTCGCGGTTGCGTCGCTGTGGCACGTATGGGGAATTAGTGGTGGGGGGAGTCAGCGGTGTCGGAGGGGTTGGGGGGATTGGGCCCTTTTTCGGGAGCACGTGGCTAATTGGGGGTGGTTTCGAGCTGCTTTTCCGAATAGACTGACTGGTGGTGTCTTCTGTATATATCGAGGACCTGTTTCCCGCTAGAGCAAGCGGGTGGGGGCTCCGCCGCGTGGATCGTATGGGGGAGGAAGGTCTTACAGCGTGGGGATAGGGAGCTTCGGGTAAAGAAAACACGCGATGATTTATGTGAATACATGTATCGAAGTTTTTATTCAAAATTTTGTCCATTCATACATATTTTGTGCGTGTGTGTGTGTGTGTGTGTGTGTGTGTGTGCGTGCGTGCGTGCGTGCGTGCGTGCGTGCGGGCGTGCGTGCGTGCGTGCGTGCGTGCGTGCGTGCGCGTGCGTGCGTGCGTGCGCGTGCGTGCGTGCGTGCGTGCGTGCGCGTGCGTGCGTGCGTGCGCGTGCGTGCGTGCGTGCGTGCGTGCGTGCGTGCGTGCGTGCGTGCGTGCGTGCGTGTGTGTGTGTGTGTGTGTGTGTACATGCAGATGTGAAAGTCGGCGTCTATCACACCTACTTGAAAAATAAATACCATAGAAATGCTGGATGTGAAATAAAGTCCTCACCTATAAAACTTATTTTATGCAATTGTAGTAACACAGAGGCGCGCTCTTCCAAAATGTCACTACATCCGGGCTTTGTTTTCATTTCCACAGGTTACACCGAGATATTTATATATGCAAAGTACTCAACAATAATGCGTGGATGCCACCGCACGATTTTTTGTGTGAAAACCCCAGATCTTCCACACTTATACTCCCTTTTAACTGGTTCATTTCGTTTCCATGCCTCCCCACTATTCTTATAGCATTACAATATAAGAACACTATAGTGTGGAACTATAGTGCGCTCCTAAGATAGAGGAAAAATATGGAGAAAAGATTCCCGAATGAAAACGACTTCTACCACCGCGGGCTTTACACTACGAATCGAGCAGTCACTTTTGCCGACATCAACTCTTGAAACTTCCGTTGTGAACTCACGTGAAAATGGCTGAGAAAATTCCACAACTTGAACAAAATCTGCGCGATCAAGCCGCACTTATAAATTCCGTGGAAGAGTATATAGTATGGGAGCAACAATGTGATCAGTGTGTGGAGTCATTGGAAACGAAAAGCCGAATTAAACGACCGCGATTATCACTCGGAAATCCGCAATCGTTGATAGCAGGAATCACTCGTTTAGAAGGTTTAAAAAATGTTCTACGCAGACGATTTTTAGATGCGGGTGCGCGAAACAGTGATCGTAGTTTGATCTGGCGAGAGATTGATACGGCGTTCGAAAATCGTGTCCTGACCGGCTGCGTCATCAACAACAACCATATTGAACCTCGTCAGTTTCTCGAAGAGGCGTGTGGTGTGATGCTTTCACACGTGCAAGACATTACCAACAAACACTTCAGTGTAAAAGTGAATACAGTTTTCAATGGTGAATTTGAGTCAGGTGACAAACGTGCAACTAACAGTATCAACACGAAGAACTTTGAACTTTTTACCACATCCAATTTACGTGAGTGGTATACACAACGAGTTGTTGAGCCTACTCTAGCATCCCTCGAAGATTTTCGAAAACGTGATAGCGGATGGACATTATCGCGGATACTGAACTTAACTTTAAATATCAACAAATACAATCCAATGCGTGTCGGATGCCAAACTGTTTTGTCGCGGGAAATAATCCTGAAGAAAGCGGTGGTGAATATAAAGTCTAAGGATAACGCATGTTTCGCGTGGGCAGTGGTGGCTGCTCTTTATCCAGTGGAAACAAACGTGGATCGAGTAACTTCATATCCACACTATTCAACTGTACTGCATCTTCAGGGGATTGCTTTTCCAATGACTCTCAATCAAATAAAAAAATTTGAATCGCAAAACAATGTTTCCATTAATGTATTTACAACGGAAAAGAAAGGCATCGTTCCAATTCGAATATGCGCCCAAAAACTGGTTAAACACGTCAATTTATTGTACGTGGAGGATTCGTCGGACCACAGCGTGGGACACTTTGTATGGATAAAAAATTTATCCCGGCTCGTGAGCACGCAGCTGAACAAAACAAAAAGGAAAAAACACATCTGCGATCGGTGAGTAACAAGAAGCATACTCGAGAATACACATATGAGCAAGTATGTACTTCAATAATATAATTCTTTCCATCGTTTTGTTATAGGTGTTTGCACTACTTTTACACGGAGGCTAAATTACGATCGCACGAGATGGATTGTGGAAAATCAAACGACTGTGCCATTCGATTACCTGGTAAAACGGAGAAATGACTAGCGTTCGAAAACTTTCAACGAAAAGAGCGACTTCCATTTCTGATTTATGCGGATCTCGAGTACGTTTTGGCAAATGTTGACAACAAAAATGTACAGCAACAGCACGAATTGTTTAGCGTAGCGTACTACGTACAGTGCTCGTATGACGATTCGTTATCGGGATACTACTCGCGGCGCGATGCCAATTGCATCCCATGGTTTGTTGAGAACCTTAAAAATTTAGCTTTGCGCATCAACGATATTCGATCGGATAGTGTCCCCGTGGTACTTCTAACTCCGGATGAGCGGGCAAAATTTCGAAGCGCTGCTCAATGCCATATATGTGAAAAACCATTTGCCGAAGACGACATACGCGTTCGTGATCATTGCCTTCTGACCGGACGTTACAGAGGTCCCGCCCATTCTAACTGCAATTTGAATTACCAACGGTATTTTTTCATAATTTGTCCGGCTATGGTGCACAGCTCATCATCGAGGAACTAGCCACAGCATTCGCGGGGGAAACCACCGTGCTGCCCATAACTAAAGAGGAATACATTTCTTTTACAAAAACATTTCGTACGGCAGGCAAATCACAACCGATTCAATTACGCTTCGTCGATTCATACAAATTTCTCAATGCAAGTCTGGATGACCTGGCCTCATTTTTGACAATGGACAGACTAAAAATTTTACGTTCGCAATTTCGTGACATAACAAACGATAGTTTCGTCCTATTAACTCGAAAGGGCGTCTTCCCCAATGAATATATCGATAGTGTAAACCGACTGGAAGACTATCACCTACCGCCACGAGACGCATTCTACAGTACTTTGACTGGTGACATTGTAAGTGAGAACGAATACGCTCACGCCAAGAATGTATGGGAACGGTTTTCTATTCAAACGTTAGGTGAATATAGTGACTTGTATTTGAAGACCGAAGTTTTGTTGCTGGCCGACGTTTTTGAGAACTTTCGCAATAGCTGTATGGAGCGTTACAGGCTCGACCCCGCTTATTACTACACTCTCCCCGGCTACACATGGGATGCAATGTTGAAACATACATGCGTCAACTTCGAATTGTTCACCGACATTGACATGGTATTATTCGTTGAACGGGGTATACGCGGTGGCCTGAGTCAGTGCTCAAATAGATATGCGCACGCCAATAACAAATACATGGAATCATTCGATCCATCAAGGTCCTTATCATACTTGATGTATTTCGATGTGAATAATTCGTATGGATGGGCAATGTGTCAACCATTGCCCTATGCTGATTTTCGATGGGTCGATGAGTTGTCGACATTCGATTTATCATCTATCGCGCTAGATTCACCGACCGGTTACATTCTTGAGGTTGACTTAGAGTACCCGGAATGTCTACACGATGCACACACGGACTTACCGTTTTGTTCAACACATGGTAAACCACCGGGTGGACAATACGAAAAACTGCTTGCAACCGTGTATAACAAGGAACGGTATGTTATTCATTACCGCAATCTGCAGCAGTGTGTACGACACGGTCTCAAAATCACCAAAATTCATAGAATACTCCAATTCTCCCAATCGCCCTGGCTACGAACATATATCGAGCTGAACGCGCAGTTCCGAACCCAAGCAAAGAATAATTTTGAAAAAAATCTCTATAAATTGATGAATAATGCGGTGTTTGGGAAAACAATAGAAAACGTGCGCAATCACGTAGACGTCAACATTTTAACACGGTGGGAGGGCAGGTACGGTGCAGAAGCAATCATTGCAAAACCAAATTTTCATAGCCGGAGTGTTTTTTCAGAAAACCTTATTGCTGTCGAATTACGCAAGCTCGAGGTGAAATTCAATAAACCAATATATGTGGGTATGTGCATACTCGACATATCGAAGACGTGTTTATATGATTTTCACCATGAGTACATGATGCCTCTGTATAAAGAAAAATGTTCAGTGTTGTACACCGATACGGATAGTCTAATATACAGCATTGAGTGTGAGGATGTGTACGACGACATGAAGCGTAATATCCATCGTTTCGATACGAGCGAGTACCCGGCGAGCAATGGGTATGATATACCGCTTGTCAACAAAAATGTTCCCGGACTTATGAAAGACGAAAATAATGGTCGGATAATGACGGAATTTGTCGGGGTTAGAGCAAAAATGTATGCAGTGCGAGTCGATGGTAAAGACGTTACGAAGAAACTGAAGCGCGATAAGAGTAACATCGGGGTGAGAAAGATCTCCTTCGAGGATTACAGGAAACGCTTGTACGACCAGATCGAAATGACTGATCAGCAAGCATCCATACGATCGACGTTGCATGAAGTGTACACCACCAACGAGACAAAAATTGCTCTAAGTCCGCGCGATGACAAATGGTATATCATACCTGGAACCACGAAAACGTTGCCGTGGGGGCATTAGAGGATACAATCGTAGGGTGTATTTTTTTAATTGCAGATAATCTTGTAAAATAATTGTAAAAAAGCTTGTTCTGCAAATAATCAACCCTGTGAGAAACGACGTTTGTAAATTATCGCGTTTGTCTGTTGTATATAATAAATTGGTTCATGAATTTTTCAACTGAGAAAATGAAGGGCCCGCTGTAGTTTGGCGAATCACCTAATTTTTCCTCGCACTCTCCTGATGCGCTTCTACGGGAGAGAGAGAAAGAGAGAGGTGTCATAAAATTTAAAACATTTTTATTGTCCGCTCCACATCAGGTTTGCTCATTCAGCTATTGTGAGTATTGTCGAAAGCTCACCCCATTACAAACATTCGATTATTACGCTGCTACAATACTTTTTCAATGAGATCAATTTCGACATATTCGACATAATTTCGACATATAAGTAGCTCCTGATCGTACAAATCACCTGCAACGGCTCCATCGTTATCGCCCGTCAGATGAAATGCTACAGAGTTCGTGATTTTCTCTCGATATATGGCAAATATTTGCGCTGTCCAGTTCGGTGCGTAATCCTTTCAGAATACACTCTTAGTTTACTGATTCTCAACGCTCTTTATTGTCAATTTTTACTTACATAATGATGCGGTTAAAATTGTTTGAAATGGGGTCCATGTTGTTGTGGTAGCTTCTCATTTTCAATGTTGATGCTACTCAGTTTCACCTGCCTTATCGTATAGTGTACAGAATCATCAGACGCGTCTACTAGGTTATCAAGAATACCGATCTATCTATAATTACTACGTAGGCTAAATTGCATTCACATCTTATTCCTCTCTGCACGATTGAAATACTCACAAACGGATGCTTTTAAATTGCTATACCCAGAATACAGGCAAAAATTATACGATTTTATTAGGGTTTTAAAGCGACCATTATAAAAATATTTTCCCTGATCAAAGTGCAAGGTCTGCGGTATACGTCCCCTTGACAAGTGTTGACGTCACTGCGGTTCCTGCATCATTACCATTCTTATTTCGTAGGCGTACGGCCGAGGCAAATTTTGAGACAGTATCGATGACGGTTAGGTGAAATTTATGTTTGGAGTTTTTACGCGCGTACGATGAAATATCAACGAGATCAGCTTGCCATGGTTCATCCAAACCGCGAATGTTCACAAGTAAAAGGTCTAGTAGCGTCGAGTTCATCAACGCTTCGCACAACGAACGAGTTTTTTATTTGAAGCACTTAACGTAACGCTACCGACCTTGTCCTTCCGATGTAACACGGGGATGGCCAATAGGACGTGTGCACTTCCTATTGGCCATCCCCACCATACCTCAATCCTATGAGGATCCAAAAACTGAAATTTCAAAAAGTATCGTGAACGCAGTTTTCACCATTCCAGTCTCCAACCTCCGAGGTGTCATTCTGAAACGAAAGAGTCGCAGAACGAAGAAAAGTGAAATAATGGTTAGCCAAATTCGTGAAGTGATCGATCTAGTCGTTGATAATGAAATGGAGGTGGTGGATATCGAGGATAATGACGACGAAGTAGAAGCTGTTGATATCGCCGATGATAACGACCTACAAATTGTTGATATCGCCGTTGATGGTGACGACGAAATAGATGTTGACAACGCCGATTATGACGACGAAGTAGAAGTGATCGCTCGTGACGATATCGTACTGCTTGAAATAGACGAACTGGATAGTGATATTGAACAGGCAGATTCCGCATACGGCGGTGGGTCAGATGATGAATACCATGATGTGCGAGAGGACCTACTGGACTGGCGTCAGCTTAATCGGCTGAACCGGGAAGCCGCATATTGCGTGAATTACATATACTTTATCGAAAATCATCGATCAAAGTATTGTGTTTCGTGCTACTTCGATGTACGGGATATGTTTGAAGGACTTCGCAAAAGATGTGGTCACTACAGCGAACGCTTTATAGCCATGCGCGGAATCTTTTGCACCAACTGCGGTGGACCGCTACATCAAATTGTCACGCGCGACATGTGTCCAACCTGTTTGAACGTATACAGGGCTGATTGTGAGTATTATCTTTTTACTTTAGTATCATTCTAAATCTCATTGTGTTTGATATATTGATAAGAAAAATGCATGTTTTGTTTGTTTCAGAACGACTACCGCTGCGGATATTTAAAATAAAAGAATTAAAAAAATAAAAACAAACACACACACACACACCAAGGTTTAATGCATAGCATACACTATGATTATGTAATTGTTAAATTTTATTATTAATAAACTATTGTTTTATATGCCTTCAATTCATATCTGCTTTGCGGGTCAGCGTTCCTGTCGTTAAGTTTGGTGATGGATATCTCCTTTAGTATAAACTCATTGGCGGGTGTCTTAAGCCCTTGCACGGCGACGATGCGCTCTATCTTAACTGAAGCGTCTGTGGATAATTGACACGATTTTGTGCCGATTTTTGCGTAAATATTGACAGCTTCGAGTACTTGTCGGATTCCGCCGCGTCAATCGTGGGAGCTCCGCGCAAGATGGTTCGAATTATCGTTCAAACTGCCTCGTGCGGAATACCACTGTCATCCCAGTGTTACATCGGAAGGACCAAGTCGGTAGCGTTACGTTAAGTGCTTCAAATGAAAAACTCGTTCGTTGTGCGAAGCGTTGATGAACTCGACGCTACTAGACCTTTTACTTGTGAACATTCGCGGTTTGGATGAACCATGGCAAGCTGATCTCGTTGATATTTCATCGTACGCGCGTAAAAACTCCAAACATAAATTTCACCTAACCGTCATCGATACTGTCTCAAAATTTGCCTCGGCCGTACGCCTACGAAATAAGAATGGTAATGATGCAGGAACCGCAGTGACGTCAATACTTGTCAAGGGGACGTATACCGCAGACCTTGGACTTTGATCAGGGAAAATATTGTTTGAAGGCATATAAAACAATAGTTTATTAATAATAAAATTTAACAATTACATAATCATAGTGTATGCTATGCATTAAACCTTGGTGTGTGTGTGTGTGTTTGTTTTTATTTTTTTAATTCTTTTATTTTAAATATCCGCAGCGGTAGTCGTTCTGAAACAAACAAAACATGCATTTTTCTTATCAATATATCAAACACAATGAGATTTAGAATGATACTAAAGTAAAAAGATAATACTCACAATCAGCCCTGTATACGTTCAAACAGGTTGGACACATGTCGCGCGTGACAATTTGATGTAGCGGTCCACCGCAGTTGGTGCAAAAGATTCCGCGCATGGCTATAAAGCGTTCGCTGTAGTGACCACATCTTTTGCGAAGTCCTTCAAACATATCCCGTACATCGAAGTAGCACGAAACACAATACTTTGATCGATGATTTTCGATAAAGTATATGTAATTCACGCAATATGCGGCTTCCCGGTTCAGCCGATTAAGCTGACGCCAGTCCAGTAGGTCCTCTCGCACATCATGGTATTCATCATCTGACCCACCGCCGTATGCGGAATCTGCCTGTTCAATATCACTATCCAGTTCGTCTATTTCAAGCAGTACGATATCGTCACGAGCGATCACTTCTACTTCGTCGTCATAATCGGCGTTGTCAACATCTATTTCGTCGTCACCATCAACGGCGATATCAACAATTTGTAGGTCGTTATCATCGGCGATATCAACAGCTTCTACTTCGTCGTCATTATCCTCGATATCCACCACCTCCATTTCATTATCAACGACTAGATCGATCACTTCACGAATTTGGCTAACCATTATTTCACTTTTCTTCGTTCTGCGACTCTTTCGTTTCAGAATGACACCTCGGAGGTTGGAGACTGGAATGGTGAAAACTGCGTTCACGATACTTTTTGAAATTTCAGTTTTTGGATCCTCATAGGATTGAGGTATGGTGGGGATGGCCAATAGGAAGTGCACACGTCCTATTGGCCATCCCCGTGTTACATCGGAAGGACAAGGTCGGTAGCGTTACGTTAAGTGCTTCAAATAAAAAACTCGTTCGTTGTGCGAAGCGTTGATGAACTCGACGCTACTAGACCTTTTACTTGTGAACATTCGCGGTTTGGATGAACCATGGCAAGCTGATCTCGTTGATATTTCATCGTACGCGCGTAAAAACTCCAAACATAAATTTCACCTAACCGTCATCGATACTGTCTCAAAATTTGCCTCGGCCGTACGCCTACGAAATAAGAATGGTAATGATGCAGGAACCGCAGTGACGTCAACACTTGTCAAGGGGACGTATACCGCAGACCTTGCACTTTGATCAGGGAAAATATTTTTATAATGGTCGCTTTAAAACCCTAATAAAATCGTATAATTTTTGCCTGTATTCTGGGTATAGCAATTTAAAAGCATCCGTTTGTGAGTATTTCAATCGTGCAGAGAGGAATAAGATGTGAATGCAATTTAGCCTACGTAGTAATTATAGATAGATCGGTATTCTTGATAACCTAGTAGACGCGTCTGATGATTCTGTACACTATACGATAAGGCAGGTGAAACTGAGTAGCATCAACATTGAAAATGAGAAGCTACCACAACAACATGGACCCCATTTCAAACAATTTTAACCGCATCATTATGTAAGTAAAAATTGACAATAAAGAGCGTTGAGAATCAGTAAACTAAGAGTGTATTCTGAAAGGATTACGCACCGAACTGGACAGCGCAAATATTTGCCATATATCGAGAGAAAATCACGAACTCTGTAGCATTTCATCTGACGGGCGATAACGATGGAGCCGTTGCAGGTGATTTGTACGATCAGGAGCTACTTATATGTCGAAATTATGTCGAATATGTCGAAATTGATCTCATTGAAAAAGTATTGTAGCAGCGTAATAATCGAATGTTTGTAATGGGGTTAGCTTTCGACAATACTCACAATAGCTGAATGAGCAAACCTGATGTGGAGCGGACAATAAAAATGTTTTAAATTTTATGACACCTCTCTCTTTCTCTCTCTCCCGTAGAAGCGCATCAGGAGAGTGCGAGGAAAAATTAGGTGATTCGCCAAACTACAGCGGGCCCTTCATTTTCTCAGTTGAAAAATTCATGAACCAATTTATTATATACAACAGACAAACGCGATAATTTACAAACGTCGTTTCTCACAGGGTTGATTATTTGCAGAACAAGCTTTTTTACAATTATTTTACAAGATTATCTGCAATTAAAAAAATACACCCTACGATTGTATCCTCTAATGCCCCCACGGCAACGTTTTCGTGGTTCCAGGTATGATATACCATTTGTCATCGCGCGGACTTAGAGCAATTTTTGTCTCGTTGGTGGTGTACACTTCATGCAACGTCGATCGTATGGATGCTTGCTGATCAGTCATTTCGATCTGGTCGTACAAGCGTTTCCTGTAATCCTCGAAGGAGATCTTTCTCACCCCGATGTTACTCTTATCGCGCTTCAGTTTCTTCGTAACGTCTTTACCATCGACTCGCACTGCATACATTTTTGCTCTAACCCCGACAAATTCCGTCATTATCCGACCATTATTTTCGTCTTTCATAAGTCCGGGAACATTTTTGTTGACAAGCGGTATATCATACCCATTGCTCGCCGGGTACTCGCTCGTATCGAAACGATGGATATTACGCTTCATGTCGTCGTACACATCCTCACACTCAATGCTGTATATTAGACTATCCGTATCGGTGTACAACACTGAACATTTTTCTTTATACAGAGGCATCATGTACTCATGGTGAAAATCATATAAACACGTCTTCGATATGTCGAGTATGCACATACCCACATATATTGGTTTATTGAATTTCACCTCGAGCTTGCGTAATTCGACAGCAATAAGGTTTTCTGAAAAAACACTCCGGCTATGAAAATTTGGTTTTGCAATGATTGCTTCTGCACCGTACCTGCCCTCCCACCGTGTTAAAATGTTGACGTCTACGTGATTGCGCACGTTTTCTATTGTTTTCCCAAACACCGCATTATTCATCAATTTATAGAGATTTTTTTCAAAATTATTCTTTGCTTGGGTTCGGAACTGCGCGTTCAGCTCGATATATGTTCGTAGCCAGGGCGATTGGGAGAATTGGAGTATTCTATGAATTTTGGTGATTTTGAGACCGTGTCGTACACACTGCTGCAGATTGCGGTAATGAATAACATACCGTTCCTTGTTATACACGGTTGCAAGCAGTTTTTCGTATTGTCCACCCGGTGGTTTACCATGTGTTGAACAAAACGGTAAGTCCGTGTGTGCATCGTGTAGACATTCCGGGTACTCTAAGTCAACCTCAAGAATGTAACCGGTCGGTGAATCTAGCGCGATAGATGATAAATCGAATGTCGACAACTCATCGACCCATCGAAAATCAGCATAGGGCAATGGTTGACACATTGCCCATCCATACGAATTATTCACATCGAAATACATCAAGTATGATAAGGACCTTGATGGATCGAATGATTCCATGTATTTGTTATTGGCGTGCGCATATCTATTTGAGCACTGACTCAGGCCACCGCGTATACCCCGTTCAACGAATAATACCATGTCAATGTCGGTGAACAATTCGAAGTTGACGCATGTATGTTTCAACATTGCATCCCATGTGTAGCCGGGGAGAGTGTAGTAATAAGCGGGGTCGAGCCTGTAACGCTCCATACAGCTATTGCGAAAGTTCTCAAAAACGTCGGCCAGCAACAAAACTTCGGTCTTCAAATACAAGTCACTATATTCACCTAACGTTTGAATAGAAAACCGTTCCCATACATTCTTGGCGTGAGCGTATTCGTTCTCACTTACAATGTCACCAGTCAAAGTACTGTAGAATGCGTCTCGTGGCGGTAGGTGATAGTCTTCCAGTCGGTTTACACTATCGATATATTCATTGGGGAAGACGCCCTTTCGAGTTAATAGGACGAAACTATCGTTTGTTATGTCACGAAATTGCGAACGTAAAATTTTTAGTCTGTCCATTGTCAAAAATGAGGCCAGGTCATCCAGACTTGCATTGAGAAATTTGTATGAATCGACGAAGCGTAATTGAATCGGTTGTGATTTGCCTGCCGTACGAAATGTTTTTGTAAAAGAAATGTATTCCTCTTTAGTTATGGGCAGCACGGTGGTTTCCCCCGCGAATGCTGTGGCTAGATCCTCGATGATGAGCTGTGCACCATAGCCGGACAAATTATGAAAAAATACCGTTGGTAATTCAAATTGCAGTTAGAATGGGCGGGACCTCTGTAACGTCCGGTCAGAAGGCAATGATCACGAACGCGTATGTCGTCTTCGGCAAATGGTTTTTCACATATATGGCATTGAGCAGCGCTTCGAAATTTTGCCCGCTCATCCGGAGTTAGAAGTACCACGGGGACACTATCCGATCGAATATCGTTGATGCGCAAAGCTAAATTTTTAAGGTTCTCAACAAACCATGGGATGCAATTGGCATCGCGCCGCGAGTAGTATCCCGATAACGAATCGTCATACGAGCACTGTACGTAGTACGCTACGCTAAACAATTCGTGCTGTTGCTGTACATTTTTGTTGTCAACATTTGCCAAAACGTACTCGAGATCCGCATAAATCAGAAATGGAAGTCGCTCTTTTCGTTGAAAGTTTTCGAACGCTAGTCATTTCTCCGTTTTACCAGGTAATCGAATGGCACAGTCGTTTGATTTTCCACAATCCATCTCGTGCGATCGTAATTTAGCCTCCGTGTAAAAGTAGTGCAAACACCTATAACAAAACGATGGAAAGAATTATATTATTGAAGTACATACTTGCTCATATGTGTATTCTCGAGTATGCTTCTTGTTACTCACCGATCGCAGATGTGTTTTTTCCTTTTTGTTTTGTTCAGCTGCGTGCTCACGAGCCGGGATAAATTTTTTATCCATACAAAGTGTCCCACGCTGTGGTCCGACGAATCCTCCACGTACAATAAATTGACGTGTTTAACCAGTTTTTGGGCGCATATTCGAATTGGAACGATGCCTTTCTTTTCCGTTGTAAATACATTAATGGAAACATTGTTTTGCGATTCAAATTTTTTTATTTGATTGAGAGTCATTGGAAAAGCAATCCCCTGAAGATGCAGTACAGTTGAATAGTGTGGATATGAAGTTACTCGATCCACGTTTGTTTCCACTGGATAAAGAGCAGCCACCACTGCCCACGCGAAACATGCGTTATCCTTAGACTTTATATTCACCACCGCTTTCTTCAGGATTATTTCCCGCGACAAAACAGTTTGGCATCCGACACGCATTGGATTGTATTTGTTGATATTTAAAGTTAAGTTCAGTATCCGCGATAATGTCCATCCGCTATCACGTTTTCGAAAATCTTCGAGGGATGCTAGAGTAGGCTCAACAACTCGTTGTGTATACCACTCACGTAAATTGGATGTGGTAAAAAGTTCAAAGTTCTTCGTGTTGATACTGTTAGTTGCACGTTTGTCACCTGACTCAAATTCACCATTGAAAACTGTATTCACTTTTACACTGAAGTGTTTGTTGGTAATGTCTTGCACGTGTGAAAGCATCACACCACACGCCTCTTCGAGAAACTGACGAGGTTCAATATGGTTGTTGTTGATGACGCAGCCGGTCAGGACACGATTTTCGAACGCCGTATCAATCTCTCGCCAGATCAAACTACGATCACTGTTTCGCGCACCCGCATCTAAAAATCGTCTGCGTAGAACATTTTTTAAACCTTCTAAACGAGTGATTCCTGCTATCAACGATTGCGGATTTCCGAGTGATAATCGCGGTCGTTTAATTCGGCTTTTCGTTTCCAATGACTCCACACACTGATCACATTGTTGCTCCCATACTATATACTCTTCCACGGAATTTATAAGTGCGGCTTGATCGCGCAGATTTTGTTCAAGTTGTGGAATTTTCTCAGCCATTTTCACGTGAGTTCACAACGGAAGTTTCAAGAGTTGATTTCGGCAAAAGTGACTGCTCGATTCGTAGTGTAAAGCCCGCGGTGGTAGAAGTCGTTTTCATTCGGGAATCTTTTCTCCATATTTTTCCTCTATCTTAGGAGCGCACTATAGTTCCACACTATAGTGTTCTTATATTGTAATGCTATAAGAATAGTGGGGAGGCATGGAAACGAAATGAACCAGTTAAAAGGGAGTATAAGTGTGGAAGATCTGGGGTTTTCACACAAAAAATCGTGCGGTGGCATCCACGCATTATTGTTGAGTACTTTGCATATATAAATATCTCGGTGTAACCTGTGGAAATGAAAACAAAGCCCGGATGTAGTGACATTTTGGAAGAGCGCGCCTCTGTGTTACTACAGTTGCATAAAATAAGTTTTATAGGTGAGGACTTTATTTCACATCCAGCATTTCTATGGTATTTATTTTTCAAGTAGGTGTGATAGACGCCGACTTTCACATCTGCATGTACACACACACACACACACACACACACACACACACACACACACACACAAAATATGTATGAATGGACAAAATTTTGAATAAAAACTTCGATACATGTATTCACATAAATCATCGCGTGTTTTCTTTACCCGAAGCTCCGTATCCCCACGGTGTAAGACCTTCCACCCCCATACGATCCACGCGGCGGAGCCCCCACCCGCTTGCTCTAGCGGGAAACAGGTCCTCGATATATACAGAAGACACCACCAGTCAGTCTATTCGGAAAAGCAGCTCGAAACCACCCCCACTTAGCCACGAGCTCCCGAAAAAGGGCCCAATCCCCCCACCCCCTCCGACACCGCTGACTCCCCCCACCACTAATTCCCCAATACGTGCCACAGCGACGCAACCGCGACCACCAGACACCCCCACTACGCGCCGCGGGATACCCACTACACCACACCTGTGACGTCATCGCCGTCTCCCCAAATACCGGTGCCTCTACTTATGGGTCCTGCAGCTCAAGTGGTCCATCGGCGCCAACGGCCCTTGATCCCTAAAGTTTATAGTTTTTCCAAGAAATCCTGACTTGTCGAGACCTGTCTAAAGTGTTGGCGAGACTCGTGACAGGAGTGGACACGCATTTAAACATCTTGACATTATCTTTCGGAATGGAGACCTCGACAAGAGCTGCGCTCAAGTGGTCCATCCGCGGTCCCTTTGATCCCTAAAGATTTTTCCCGAGAAACCTGTCAGGACCTGTCTCGAGTGTCGTTGAGCTTTGAGACAAGGCGGATGCAATTGGCATTATCTTTCGGAATGGAACCAAGACCTCGGATTTTTTTTTTTTTCTTTTTTTTTTTTCTTAACCAGCGTTTCCTTGGGCAGTTGCAAACAATAAAGCATTTTTGTTAGGGATTTTGCGTTCTTGAGTGAAATGTATCACCATCCGCTATCTGGACCGAATATTTAAAACGACGTCAAGTTGCGCCTAGAAGGTAATCTGAAAACTCTAAGATGATCTTTATAATACACCAGTTTAGTCTCCATGACCTTACGCTGTTCTGTAGAGATCATAAAAGTCAATGCTTGGAGAGCCTGGCCAGCTTTCACCTCCACGAGTGCGCACTCTTTTGGATAGCAGATGTCTACCCCATAGAGATAGTTGAGAAAAAACTTTTCGTTTATCCCTGGCCAGGATGCAGCATCTTGCAAGGTTTTTTTTCTACAAGTCCCAACTAATGTTGAAGACCATTTTCACATCCTGTTACCATCCCCCACCCTACTATAAGCCCATGAGGATCCAAAAATCGAAATCCGAAGAAGGATCGGAACAGCAGTTTTCGCCATTCCAGTCTTCAACCTCCGAGATGTCAGTGCGAAAGAGTCTGTAAACGGAAAATCACTCAAGAATAATGTCGCGTCAAATCGAATTGATTGACCTCGTCGATGATGACATGGAGGTGGTGGTGAATATCGCTGATGACGATAAAGTGATAGTTGTGGCAGATGAAGTGGTCATTGATATCGCCGATGATGACGACGATGAGTGGGCGGCAATTGAACGGCTTGCACACGATGATATGGAATTGTCTGAACTGGAAAGTGATACCGAATCAGTGGATAGCGGGTTGGGCGATGCCGCAGACGAGGGAATTCATTATATGCCGGAAATAATTGTGGACCAGCAGCAAATAAATCGGTTAAACCGGGACGTGATGTGCTGTGTGAACTATGGATATTTTACCGAAAACGATCGGGCGATATTTTGTATGTCGTGCTATTTCGATATGCGGGACGCGGTTGATCGACTGATCCAAAGATGTGGCCACTTCAGCGAACGATTCAACAACGTTCGAAGGATCTTTTGCACCAACTGCGGCGGGCCGTCCCACCAAATTTCGATGCGCGACATGTGCCCAACCTGCTTAAACTTATATTGGGTCGATGGTTCGTATTATCTTTAGTATGATTCAAAATATGATTATGTTTGATAGGTTAATAAGATGTGTGCTTTATTATGTTCCAGGGTAACGGATCCACTGCGGATATTTGACACACACACACACACACACACACACACACACAGACACACCAAAGATTTAATGTATAATACATACTATGTAACGTCATTGTTCAATTTAATTATTAATAAACTATTGTTTTATTGTCATATAATTCAAAGCATTCTTTTTGCCCCCTCCCCCTTCCTTCCACACACACACACACACACACACACACACACACACACACACACACACACACACACACACACACACACACACACACACACACCACTCATCGACGCTGACTTCCCCCTCCCGCCAGTCGATCCGCGGACCACATGGCCCTTCATAGAGGTCCCCTCTGCGACGTCACACGCGCCCGGCGACCTCCCCTCGATGGTGGCGCCACCTTGGCTTCCCTACTCTTGACACACCACCTCCCCTTGGGTTAGAATCGGCATAGCTCCTCTACTAGAGACGTTCGCGAAAATCCAACCACGATGGAGTATTTAGCGTTGTCCAGCCGTTGCTGTCGCATGTGAAGCGCATGACGGGGTATAATTGATTAGCACCGATAACTTCAATACCCAGCCGCACAATTTTTGTCAAGCAATTGTTGAGATTATGGGATATTTGTAGTAGCAGTGGGCACTTTTTATAGCAGCGATTATTGGAAGCCTCGCTTGCCATGGCTGCTCTGGGTAGACTGAACCACGCAAGTGAGATGTCGTTGTCTTTCGCGGGAACTGCAGACGCTGCACTATGCGGCGGCTGGCTTGAATTCCAGACTGTTAAAATCGTCCCCGAAGAACTTCATGAGAAGATTATTCTCACGCGCAGCCGTTACCATCCGCTGGCACAGCGTTTCGTTTTCCAGAACTTTGGTGAATCTGGATGGTAGAAAGCACGTGAACTCCCTGTCCACTTCAATAATGATTCGGGGCCCGAAGCGTGTTTCTACTGCCTGTACATCAGAAATCTTGTAGTCGGTTTTTAGCGAAAGCTCCGACAGTTTTTTCGCCGGCAGGAAGTCCGATAGCTTTCCGATCTTGTTGATTTGGGAGAAGTCCATCACTGATATTGAGCTTTTGAATTTCACGGGTAAAATTTGTAACGCTGTTCTTCTATGGATGAGTGTTTGAAGAGCAGCTAAGTTTTGCAAGAATGCTTCAACGCGTATTTTTAACTCGCACCGTTTCCTCTGCATATGCTTCTGCTGTTGCCTCCCGAGAACGACTGATCCTTTATAGCTCTGCTATACCCACCCATCATACCCGTAGCTTCCCCCATCACGTTTCGCCAAGAGTCGCGCAAAACAAAATGGCTGATGTCGAAGAGCACCAGATGGAGCCTCTAGCAAAATTGCTGACGATGTCGTTGCTATGCGCCGCTGAATAAAGTTCGAGACACCGAGAAATATTTCAAACGTCATCATTATTTTATTGAACGGTTAACGGTTACGCGAGCAACAGCCCTGTACACAATGTAAACTTTTATGATCGAAGGAATTGCTGCCTCCTGTGGGCAGACCCTTATTGAACATTTTACGCGTAGGTTTATTTTGCTTACGGGTAAAGGTCTTGTAGTAATCGTCAACTATTTTATCGTTGCGTGATAGATCATTTGAAAATACGCTTCTAAACTTATGCATACCGAAGCCAGTACACATATAATGAAGAAAAATAATGCAATACTGCCCGCAGCACTGCGAATCCGCAGCTTGAAGCTGATCAGGGCTGTATCGGAAGAGTTTACAGTTTCCTCGGAGTCGACGGAGATGCTGCGGGATGATTGGTGGTAGACCGTAGCTGTCGAAGTACCATCCACGTCCGTCACGATCGACGTACATGGCGATCCAGTGGGTGCCGGGCTGTTTCCATCCATCAGTATTTGCGACAATAGCCGTTGGTTTTGTCCAAACTTTTGGTATCCGATCTGCGGGGTATACACCAACAGCGTGCTTTTTTATATCACGTAGAGAGTCGAGGACTTGAAGGCTGTTCATAGCAGGACACGTCGCAGGGCAAGCCAACCGATAACGCTGTTGTTGTCCTATATTCCCATAGCGACTCGCGACGTTCACTCTGACAGAGCAGTGTTTTGATTCTCATCACATTATCCAGGGCACACTTATACGATTGATTTTTCCGTATCGCTGCGTGAATGTGTACCAGCCCCCGGAAGATGCTGAAATGAGGTATTATCCTCGTCCTCCTCCAAATTTATAATATAGTAACCGGTGAGTTGCGCTAAATAGGATGATTTAGCGGCACCTCGTACAAATATCCGCGTAGAATCGGTAGCGATTGCCCTCAAAATTCTCTCAATGCAGCGTAATGGTGTATGACCCTCGAACCATTTTATACCGTGATGCTCCCGCGTCACCCGTTCGTTCGCTCTTTTCACATTCGACGGTAATTGTCTGTATGCGTGAGGTGGAGCGACGATCCAATGATCGTGCCACGATGAATCGATTTATGCAACAGCCACTTCTTTCGGTATAAAATTGTAGTGCTTATCCGTTAAGCCTTGTATGTCTATCGCGATACTCATGATGGTTCTGCTGTGAGCGCTCTGCTCGAACTGAAGAGCTCAACCGCTGAAATCTACAATAACTTGCCGGGAAGCATCAATCTCTACGACGTTATCATATTCTGCATACACGACACAGTTTACCGTTGAAGTTATTGCCTCGCCGAAGCGTACCTCGAGCCTCACACTACCGTGTTTCACCAAATTCCAATGACTGTTACTGTTCGCCGAAAGATCGGGCGTTAGATCAAACGCAAAAAGACAATAGCCCCAGGGATACCCTGTGCGAGTAATTGAATTACCCTGATTGAGAAAGTGAATGCCAGTCCCTGAGAATAATGTATAATACACATCCACATATAGATGCGTGTCGTCAAAGTTAGGTTGGAGTGCTTTCGATGGTATCTGCACACCGTCAGCATATAACGCGAGATAATTAATTTTAAAATTCTGAAAGTTAAACGGATTCAATGCGCGGTTACCGTTGAATGCTTTATTATCGACAAACCCTATAATTATGCGCTTCGGCAGTTGGCCCAGTATAACATTGTCCAGAGTATCGCCGTGCACACCTGCATGCATCGATATAGACTTAACCTCGACACGTGTCAAAGGATATTTTGCCGTAGATTTTGATAATGCTCGCGCGTGAGCTAAAAGTATACCAGGGGCAATTTTAGCGCGGCGTACGAGAAGCGATGCCTCGGTAATATGCATGCTGAAATCTTTCGAGGAAGTCATAAGACAGAATGCGTCGCTGGTACGTACAAGACGTAAGCGCATCTCCACACCGTTTATAAGAAATGGCTTTTGATTGAAAATATCGCAATGGAGGTGACCGAGGAGATCGATCTCATTGCGCCCATTGAGGACCATTCGACGATTAGCAAGGCCTGCATTAGCTTCTGCTAGATCGTCCATTTTACCGGCTGCATCACTGTACCATAGACAACTTAAAAGATAAGAGCTTTTCGCAGCCTGCCCATAATTCAATAAGTTTTCAATGTATGCCCTGTATGCATAAGCATTATTGGGCGGAGATACGAGCTTCTGATTGAGAAATATATCGACTTGATTGAACAGCGAATGAAGTAAATTATTGACGGGACCCACTCTAATGGTAGGGTCGGGTTTCACTGCACTCGAGCGTATTTGGGCACGTATGCTTAGCATGGTATGAGCAAGATCGATGTATTCGTCACTTTGACCAGGTACCACAAATTCTATTGGTGAATCATCCGTCAGAGATGAGATCGGTTTATAGTGCACCCATTGCGTTCCCTCGATGGATGTTTCAGTCGGCGGTAGAGTGAATAGTTCCAGCTCAGACTTCAAACACTCACACGAATGGGCATGCAAGAACGCCATTCTCACGAGAAGATATCTGATACGGTCTTAGCTCGCGACTTCTTTTTCTTCTTCGACGTTCTCTTGCTAGCTGTTCTCTTCTTTTTTTTAACACAGTTTGTACGTTTTTTCTTCACCGCGGCGGTTTTCTTTTGTAGGCCGATGCTACGCGCTCTGTAGCTACTGAGTGAACGCGCAAGCTTGTGATTTTTCGAGGCCTTATATCCTGAGCCCTGCATAAGACTATTGAGTTTTTCCTCAGCTTTTCGCTTCAAATTCACACCCGATTCGCGCAAACGCGATTTGAAGGCTTCCTTAGGCTGAATTCCTGCATCCATTATATCGTTCGCCACATTAAGGCCTGACCGTATAGCCTCTTTACCGACAGCTCGTGCCCCCTGTTTTAAGAGAGGTAAAATGCGACGGAAAAGACCGCCAAGGAAACTGCCAATACCGTGACCCCTCTGGTTCGGCGACCCTGTGTATACTTGGCTAATTCCCCCGTAGCCTGTTCTACCTCCTCCCACTTGTGCGTCAAAGTACGCATCGTAGTAATTCATGTTGCTCTCTCTCTTTTTTTCTCTGCCACAACTAAGCTAGACGTTTGAACTGGAGTGTCACGGTTAGCGGTCCACCCTCGAATGGCATCCAATGCCCGAATTCATCTCTTATATCGATATCTATCGTTTGAAAGCTGGTACGTAGAAGAGGTATGTACCGCGGTGGCGAAAAACTTTTGATTTTCACAGAGCCGTAGTTATAATTATTATCAATGTCAAAGGGGACGACACGTAATAATGGCGCGTGTACATCACTGGTCATGTAAGACTCACAAATATCCGTACAAACAAACAATATATTGGGTATACCGTTCATGAGGCTAGCCGGCTGCGCTGCAATATACTGATTCGTTACCACAAGACCCGCGCTATGAGTGAAGCCTAAAATTTTGTTAATTATGGGGGAACAGTGGAAAGCGTGTTCTAGATTTTTGCACTCGGTGCAGACACGCTCTACCGAGATATAGCCGTTAAAAGTATGCTGGAATTTCAAATGTCCTGCAATACATCGAATTTCGTTAATTGCTTCGAGTAGCGTGGATACGCTACGGTATACCCCAGATGGTACGCAAGCACGCTCGTTTTTAAAATCGACATTGGCCTCAACGCCCGGGGTCGCTGCGTTCGTCACTAAACTGATAAAGTTTTGTTCACCTTCAGGTGGCACGTGTAGAACAGTCGTCGGTATGTGTATTTCGGCTAAGGAAACGCCCCAGTTACCGCGTAAATTTACACTCTGTGGCAAGTGAGTGGTATATTGTGTCGTCCGGTTATTAGGGTAGTACTTCATGCTGCTATTGCTAGGTAGAACTACAAAAAACTCGGTATCACTCATCGCGCCTACTTTTTCTTACCCCACCTTTGGACTCTAGATAACTCGGGTTCGTAAAAAATGCCGCCAATCTCCTCGCCGTTGAGATCATGCAGAATGTACACGATAGGTCGGCTACTCACCGATATACGATGTATCTTAAACAGCTCACTGCTCCAGCCGCTCTCGTATCCTTTAGCAAAGGCAGCCTTCGCGCTACTGATGCTGACAATATCACCCGGCTTATATTTAGGAGGCGACCGCTGTGCAGGAAGCTGTTTGTATCGCCGCATTAGATTATCGCGCGCTTTAGCAGATGTAAGCAACGTCACAGATGCGGGTGTCATTCTAATGCCGCTATGTATAGTACGATTGTATGCGGAGATTATATTCTGCAAAACGTCGATATAACGTTTTTGGTGCGAATACGTGAAGTATCGCCACATTCTTTCTTCCAACGTTCGATTGAAGCGCTCTACAACAGCTGCTTTTACGTCAGGCTTGCGGCTCGCCCGAAACTGAATATTATGCTTCTGTAAGAAAGTCTGAAAAACTGACTCTGTAAATTCCCGACCCTTGTCCGATTGTAGGCAAACGGGAGATCGGCCGTTTGTGCTTTTTAGCGAAAGTATACAAGCCAGAGCGTTAGCCACTGTTGAAGCAGCCTTGTCGTACACCGGCTCAACCCATGCGTACTTACTGAGCACATCTATGACCACAAAAAGATAGGTATAGCCATCGTTATAACTTTTGAGTGAACGAAGGTCTACAAGATCAGCCTCCCAAACATCGTCAATGTTCTGCACATTGTAGATGCGCTGGGGAAATCGTCTGCGTATCGCTCTATGCTTGGTGAAAGCATCCTGTGCTTCGAGCCACTGTATCGTATTTTCTGGGGAGATTTTATTTTTACGACTTACATGTAACAGTTTAGTAGCACCGGAAAAAGACGCCTCATGTGACGGATCAAAGTAAATTTTTTCAAGTGTTTTCATACTGACAGTTTGAGAGAGGACCAGGTGAACCGTCTTCTCTTACCACGCCCGCTCTGTGCGACTAATTTATTGCTCTCACTACCGCTGGAGAACTCGGAATGACTGGTATCGCTAACGTCCTCGTCGTCACCGTCGTCGTCAGTGTCGGTGGTGCTGTTACCGCGGGGCGAGCGTAATGTTGTTGGCTTGCGTTTCCAACCACAGTTCGTCGTTTCCCAAAAACTCGCGAGGTGCCTGTATAGCCCTTAAAAAATTTGCAAAGACTCTACGACCCGCCGGTTTGGCCATCTTTCGCACACGCATTGCGTCATTCATAAGGTCAACAATGTTTGAATATTTGATTGTTTCTCCATTGACAGAGACTGCACCAGCTGCATTCCAAGAAAAATCTGAGGACGGTGCATCATGTAGTCGTCGCAATAAGAGTTTCGCTTTATTGCGGAATTTCGCAGGTACACTCTCAACGATAATGGAATCGTTCATTCGTGTTTCTGCTACTACTGTTGCTGATCTTTCCACGGGGTGTGTGCCTTTTTTTTGTTCCTTCACAAGTTCATGATACAGTTGTGCTCGTTCGGCATCGACGAAATGTAGATAACGTTGTAATACGCTCAAATACGCCAGCCATTTTTTTCGCTCGTCGCCGTACGCATTGGATTTCAAAATTTCGCTCATCTCCATATCAAGGCGATTCAGAGTCGCCGTAATTGTTTTCTCCACTTGGCTCACCGGTCGTGCCTCACTATCGCTGACACCGCGCTTTTGGGAATGTAGTTGTAATAGGCGCTCCTCGGGCACCAGAACCATTTTCCTGGCATGCTCCATTATTTGGCTATTAGATTTGACAATATGGTACCGAGGATTGGGGCAAGCAGCAGGGGTAAAAATACACCGCTTTGAATGACAAACTTCTTCTTACTTTTCCAGCAACCTCTATTCGCGGCTAAGCGCCTAAGAAGGGGCACGTGGCGGCGCATTTTTTTCCGTTGGTTGGCTTTTAGAGGAATATTACCGCGAAGAACGTTTAAAGCGCACTCGCAAATGCAGCGTATTATACGAGAATCCGCTTTCCGCAAAATAGCCTCACGCTGTTCTTTGGTGAGATATTGAACAGCGTTTAATATCGCAACGCTCTTCTTGCAAAGAGACGATCCGCCGCGTTCCATCACAGGTGTAGAACTGGTAATTCCCCATATGTGTCACCGCTTTTTAATTTCTTTCGCGGTCCGTAAACGAAATGGCGAGTATCATCAGGGAAAATACATGTGCGGTATCGACAATTATCGGGTGTAGCTTGCTTCAGATCTAGCAACAAATAACCGTGCGGTTTAGATGTTGCGTCGTAATAAGCCTCCTGTAGAAATCGTGGATTTTCGGGACATATTTGGCGCGCCAAGTGCTGTATTTGAGCACGATCGCGAGGGTTTTTGAAGATAACGATATAATTAGCATTCAAAGAGATGTCCCGCTGGCCTTGACCCTGATGAAACAAATTTTGCGTTCTAAAAATAACGCTCAAGTTCTTATGATGACTGCCTTTGGTGAATAGATCGACAACGGTATTGCTCGATCCTTCACGCATTAGATCATCGATAATTAAGAGCTTCGCGCGGGGGTCGTTTGAGTAATCGGCAGTCTGGGGTAATCCTTCGCAAAATTCTATAGCATCACTGTACTCCGTATATGCTGTCTGTCACTCGGAATAATAAAATATTATTCTCTCGAAGCGCTCGCTGTTCATACGCGTGATACATTTCAGAAATTTTTTAACAAAATACGTTTTACCGCAACCTGTCGGCCCGCAGATCATAAAAGTCCAGGGATGTTGCGACCTCGTGTCCATCGCGGTAAATGAGGAAATTTAGGCTCAGTGCAATATTAAATAAGACTTTCGAGTTTTACGTAAAAAATATATTTACAGTATATTTTACAAATGGCGATAACCGTAGGGAAGTGATCCATATTGTCCATCACGTCTTCGCTTAATGCTCGATGGCTTGCACGTTTTTGTCTTACCTCGTGTGACAACATGATGAAGTTCTGTACGTCTAATGGCGCCGTATCTCAGTGCAATAGGATCCTCTCGCTCACCCACGATGAAGGATCGTACGTACTCATAGTTTGTTAACGCATTATTTGCAAAATTAAGCGCGATACCCTTAACTTTGCAAACCTCACCCTCTGTCCCGTCAGGCGCGCGCACGATGAATGCATAAAACTTAGGACCGCCGGAAATGAAACTTCTTATGTAACTGTCCTCACGATAGGTGGTTAGTTCGTTAGTTAAATCGCCAAGCAATTGACCTATCGGGGTTTCGTCGGTATCAGGTTGCTCTCTCGTTACATAAATTACGGAGTCGGTATCGCAGTACAATGCGCGTCTTCCCAGTCGTTCCAGGTAACCATAAAGTTTTAAACGCGCTTGTGCCGTGGTGTATGCAGCTATTACAACGTTAGCTATACTGGAGGGTACCACGGCCTCACAGGTTTTAATATAATTGACGTAAAGAATTTCATTGTTCACCGGCAGCATACCTGTAATATCGTATTCTGGATTAGTTAATAACTCCATAATTTTTTTGCGCGTTGATACTACGACTGTTTGCGGCAGGTTTTCGCGTTGTCCGAATTTTCCCCAGAACGAATTCAGACATAGTTTGGCGACTGAGCGTAGGCCGGGGTTTTTGGTTATCGACTGACGATTCAAACGAATCCCCTCTGATTGCTCAAAGCTAGCGATATAACGCTCTTTGGCGGATTCATCGTCCAAGCAGTTCTCAGTCCATCCGCTCGCCTCCTGCTTGATCTTCAAAAAGGTGTTAATGTACTCGACGAATAAGCCTCCCGATTGCGTGTCACGATTGAATTGCATTACTTCGTATTGCCAGATTTCGACAATGTGGAGTATCGCGTAACTGCATGAGACGGCTTTTCGCAATTCATCGGCAACCCAGGTACCCTCGAACACATGCTCGTCCGGATCGTCATGCATGCACTCTACCTCATTCATCATCTCACTGCATGTGCGGCACAGAGAGAACAGCAGTCGCTGCTACATACGCACAGGCAAAAGAGGATGGTAGAGATCGCGCGGTGGTAGAACGGTACATTTCACAAGACCTTCGACACGCGCTAGATCGTTAGTGAGTCCTGTCAGCTCTAAGCATTCCCCGCCTATATATACTTTCGGATGTCCGATAGGGTATTTACCAAATTTGCAAATATACAGGTACAGAGAGCAGACGTCTACGTAGCGTATGCGCTCCGTCTCTTTAACATCGTAGAGCATCACCATATTCTCCGTGCGACCGCCGAAGAAAGCATCACGAAGTTTTAAGGGTTCCGCAGCCGTCAACGGATGATCCCGTATGAGTTCACGAATTTCAACACTAGTTTCCAAAAGCCTGTCCCACTCGCATTCCCAAATTTCCGTTAACTGGTACCACCCGAGCGAATTCTATTAGCTATAGTAAGAGTTCTTTCTAACCGCTCGTCCATTGATATATCACCGCGCTGTTTACAGTCTCTATTGAGGGAAAAGCATTGAGGGCAGCCGTGCCAATAGCAACCATGAAATTGTATTACGTACGCGGTTGCTTCATAATAGCCGTCGACTAGTAAATTTTGAGGTAGTCTAAATTCGCGCGAACGGCCAGCGTGTATAATACGCTTTCCAAGAGTATGCTCCATCCATACAAGCCATGAAATAGCCTTTTTTGATTGGGTATGCACCCACCTATAGCCGCCCAACGGCATAATACTGATCGTATTGTCTTTGAGGAAATTTTTCCAAAAGACCCTGAAGCAGGCCGAGGCTATCGTTGTGCTCTCGTCAAACGGACAAACCCGGCCGCTGGCTATAAACATGTCACGAAAAGCCATACACGCGCGTCTCAAGATCGTGACGTCGTCCGTGCAGTAGCTTACGAGTTCCTTCGAAAAGTCAAACACGTAGTCTCTGTCTTTAGACTCGTGATACCAGGCTAAGAATTTTTCACGCTCTGCGGGGCGCATCGTGTCAGGAGAATAATACTCTACGGCTGGTAGGGGGCCCACATAATTTTTATTTTCCGGCCTGTTAAACAAATGAGGGAAAACACCTTTAACGATAGCTCTTGTGAGACCGAAGGCTTTAGGAAGCGCACTGAGAGGCATGTGAAAATAGTTTAGACTGTCGAGAAAAACAAGTTTTTCAACACGCATCGAAATGATTTTCGTGCCGTTCATAATTATACTCGGCAGTTGGACCTTTTTTTCTTCAATTACATAGCGCAAAATGAACTGCGCGTCAAAGTCACCGGCATTATGAGCAATACAGATAGTACGCGAAAAATGCTCGACACGCTGCATAGCAAGTTCGACCAATTGTCCCACAGGCTGCTGTCGAAATACATATTGTCGAGAGTCGCAATACTCGCATGGCTCGGCCATCGAATCACGAGTGCAACAATACGTGCAAACTCGTTGAACTACGCACAAGTTGGGCTCGTGTAGAAAAGTATTCGCATCGCCTGGTACCTGTGTACATTGCTGAGTCTCAAAATCGTAGAATATAAAAAGTATTTTCCCCGTGCTTTGACCACCGCGAAAAGGCTTCATAAAGCACATGTGATGACTGGGTCGATCCGCTCTGCATGCTTTACAAAAGGCGACACCGCAAATGTGTTTTCGTCTTTTATGAAGAGGCCTGACAATTTTCAGGCATTCGGGGCACCGCTTGAACGAGGCACACACGCTGTTTGATTTGCGTTTTCTGTACTGTTTAACAATCAAATGATTTTCGAAACAGTGCAACCCGTAAAACTCGCGCGCGCACGCCTCGCATCGAATAGCTGCATTTACTTCGGGATCGCACGGTGGTGACGTCATACAGCGAGGACACTTTTTTTTAAAACATCTATGGCCAAATCTACGGTATTGCGAATTACACGAGGAGCAAAAATCGCGGCTTCCCACAGCGCCTCGTAAATTTAATATCGGCTGATAATGATGTGAACGCTCGTAATATAAAATGTGCGGCGTGTGTTCGATTTTGCCAAAAGTATTTGAGACTTGCTGCGAGCTATCGAACAAAGGGGCATTCCCCCTCCCTAGCATCAAAAATTCATAAACTACTACGGCAATACCGTGCTGCGCGAGATAATTCTGGTAGAGAGCAATCTCACGGACACCGCAGCCGTTTGACGGTACTATAACTCCCGCTGCATTCGTTAATTCAAGCGCAGCGTTTATCTGCAATGAGCCATTAGTCTGCCTCATACGCTGCCAGTTTGCGTGTAAACTACCTGAGCGTATTTCACCCCGTTCGGCATACGTGCGCGCCGCCGCCAGGGACCGTGGTAAACAGAGAGTATCGGTATTGCGTATCGTGAGAATGGATTTTTTTGCTACCTCCTCATGTGTTAAGCGTTTTCTGCCAGTGCCCTCAACGCCCCTGACAATACTGGCTTTGATTATGCACGCATCGTCAATATTCAATGACGCAGCGCTCTGAGCAACACTCATTATTAGCTGCCAAATATCATCGAACGCGCAATCTCTAACGGGTCAAAACGAAAGCCAAACGGGGCCGTGTGGTAAACTGTTCGAGGCAAACGATATACCTATGTAATCGCCAGCCTCGCAAGATGATGTGATATACGTCAAAAGGTCACGAAACGCTCCTTCCAGCCATGGTAATAAATGGTCACCAGGTGGGGGTTGACGAATGCGGACGGTGATTTCTCGACCTCGTAGTTTAAAACGCTTGAAGTACCGACGAGCCTCCTCGATGATGTCAATACGAGCGCCCGGCGGCTGTACATCGTCAAAGGACTCATCGCGCTGCCGCCTACGGCCGAAACCTTCTTGTACGCCCGTAAAAACGAGTAGGAATGCTTAAAATTGCTTAACCATGTCAATAAGTAGGCTCAAAATGTACCTGATGTTATTGCTACTTCTAACCATGGACGTCTACAAAGCGTCTTCATCAAACAGGAGAGATACTGATGTATAACCTGCCGTAAAATATAATAACTCACTCTCTATTTTCGCAAACAAAATCTTTGAAGTTAATATTAGCTTTGCAAAACCGATAATGTATATACCGATGCAAGTAATAAAGTGGGGTTCGTTTACCTGAGTCGTCGCTCGAACTCAAAAGACGATTTAGCCAATCGTCATCAGCACCATCATCATCACCATCGCGCGGTAGATCGTTTTCACCTTGCTGCTGTGGTGAGGCACCTCCAAAAGGCCACATCCATAGTTGGTTGTCCCTATGCTCGTATTCCTCAGCAGGGTGTTGCACGTCGTTAACTATCTCGCGAGCCCATTGCTCCAGCATGATGTTGCCTCTCTCGCTTACAGCCTGATCGGCGTCATCGTTGTCGTCGTCGTCGTTGCCACGCTCGGGGTTATTCTCGTTAAAACGATGATTCACATCTGCATGTGTTTTATTATTAATGCCTGATAAAAACGTATTGTTAATGTATGATAATGGCTTATTATTATTAATACTTACATTCGTTACTGCCGGAAAATTTTTCAGACGGGTGCCCCATACTGGATGTAGACGGTCGGACAAGGGTCTCAGCGTCGGAAATATCCGCAGATATATCTACCGGTGTTAGAACCGGCTGCTGTAGTACCCCTTCTTCTTCAGCATCTGATATGGGGGATAGCTGAAGGTAATCAGGAAGTCTATCAACAGTCTCCTCATTGTTGGTCGTGGGGTGTAGATCAGGACCCATAAGCGATTCAGAGTCTGTGCAATTATTGCGCAAAGGTCCTTCAATCACGGAATCTAGATGATCGTCATACACGCTTTCATCATCTCGCGCTATTTCTTCCTCCACGGCTTGCGCCCCCTCGGCGAGTGCAGCTTCTTCATCGGAGCTCGCATCATAGAGATCTTCTTCGCTTGGTTTTGACCAAGCGAAGAAGATCTAAAATACACGTACGGATATTATGGCTATCCATAGCTGCTCCTGAGAAATGTATCGAGCGCTGTCTAGATCACTACTGACAGCTTTTTCAATTGTTCAAATGCTCGCATTGCCACGAGCAATGTGTATGTGCGTGTTTTATCACACATACATGTAGCACATTCAAAGACAATAGCCTTTTTGAAAATCTCAAGATTTATTTCTCTGAGCGTGTAAACCGATATTTCGCACAGCTGCATTTTTGCTGACTCGCGAACATTCCTGAAAGTATCTTCATCAACGTCTCCGTCGAGCGTATATCGTCGGAGAAGTTTCATGTTAAAATCAAATCCAGAAAAATCATAGTCGAATTCAATTTCAACGTTCTCTAAGATCCTGCGCTCTCTTTTAAAAAAAGATAGAACGAGCATAAGTATGCTATGCTATATACAGGCTATCCCTCAGCTGAGATGTTCTCGAGGATGTAGACTGAAATTCGGAATAGACTGATATAAGTATGTATGGGTTCGGATCAATCTCTGAATTGTTATTCATTTTTAAAAGGATATGGTAGTGAGCGACGCGTGTGCGTGTGTACAGTAGCAAACGATCCGGTGCCCCGCACCCACGTATGCTCGTGCTCGTCGATGTGCGCGCTCTATAGCAGGTACGAAAATCCGCACAGAGAAGAGAGGCCGAGAATACAGCTTCTCCCTTGCGGTCTGCTACGAGGGCGCGTGTGTGTGTGTGCGCCAGCAAGCGGCCCGGTGCCCCGCACACACGTATGCTCGCGCCCGTCGGTGTGCGCGCTCTATAGCAGGTACGAATATCCGCACAAAGAGGAGAGGCCGAGAATACGACTTCTCCCTTGTGGGCTGCTACGAGGGCGCGCGTGTGTGTGTGTGTGTGCCAACAAGCGGCCCGAGGTCACGACACACGTATGCTCATGCCCGTCGGTGTGCGCGCTCTATAGCAGGTACGAATATCCACACAAAGAGGAGAGGCCGAGAATACGGTTTCTCCCATGGCGGGCTGCTGCGCAAAAGATTTTGACAGTTATTAGCATAATTCGCAAACTCCTGCGGTGAGTTCACCGGCGGATGAACTCATCGCGGAGCGGAGCTAAACTGCATCGCTTAGCTTGTACACGTGCATCTATGCTATCCAAACTCTGTGGTTACCGTCGGATGAGCTCATCGTAGAACGATCGCGCTCACCGTCGGATGAGCTCATCGTAGAACGATCGCGTTCACCGTCGGGTGAGCTCATCGTAGAACGATGCATCGGCTACCTCGCACACGTGCAATTATGCTGACCTGTCAAAATCTGCAAAAGATGCCCTTCATACGACAGGCAGCTTCAGTTGCTCTTCAGACTCCGTTGCGCGGGTTCCACCAGTCCGCGAAAAATGTATCCCAAGTGCCTCGAGCTTCCTGTGGCGCCGTTCGCGTGCCGCGTTTCCCGCGTCGACGGCTTGTCCGTATATGTACGCACAGTGGCGACGGGCGAAACGCATGAGTGGTTGCGTGAAGCCCGATACGCATTTTACGTGTAGCGCCGGGAGCGTCGTGTGTGATAATCCCCGCGGGCGGTTGTGACGTGCTCCGCGGAAATATAGTGTCGTGCGACTCCGAGGGATATAGTGAAATTTTTTTTGTTGACGAGGGGTACAGCGGGTACGTAGACGCGGACTCGCTGTATACCCCCGCGCCCTTTTGTGCGTTTGTCGCTGGGCCTCGTTTATACAGTGCACGGTTTCGGAGATCGCGCATCTCGAGGCCATCCCCTTCGTCTCGGACCTGCTCGCGGATCTCGTGGAGAACCGGGTCGTCGTGGCTGTGGCCGAAAACGATACCCCCCTCCCCCGTGTGCGCATGTACAATAGGGTCGACGTCGCGACGGTGTTAATCGCGGCGTTAAACGATGGGCCCGAACCCGTCGTTTTTTACGATGCGGGGTGGCCCGACGACGGGTTCGACGACTCGTTCGAGCCGGAGGGGTGTGAGAACGAGCCGTGACACACGTGCTAGTGTGTGCGCGCGCGCATTTGCGTGCGTGCGTGCGTGCGTGCGTGCGCGCGCGCGCGTGTGTGTGTGTGTGTGTGTGTGTGTGTGCACCGTCACCAGGAGCAGCAACGGCTTCGGTGAGTAAGATAGAATTATTTCTAAAAACGATTTTTCATAAAGTAAAAAAAAGGGGCCACTATGGCAAACCCTCCACTCCGGCCATCCCCCCTCCACACCCCGCGGGGCGTGGGGGGAAACCCCCACTCCATCCCCACCGAGGAGGGGGGTAAGGACGACCATCCCCACTCCACCCCCACCACCTCGGCTACCGAGGAGTGGGGGTAGGAGTGGGGATGAGGAGTGAGGGTCGCCACAGTGGCCCCCATACTACTCAAGTGTTCTCAAGTCATCGAGCCATCAGAAATCAGCATTGGGCAATGGTTGACATATTGCTCATCCATACAAGTTATTTACATCGAAATACATCAAGTATGATGAAGACTTTGCTGGATGGAATGATTCCATGCATTTATTATCGGTCCGCGCGTACCTGTTTGAGCACTCACTCAGACCACCGCAAATAGCCCGTTTAACAAATAACAACCATGTCAACGTCTGTGAGCAATTCGAAGTTAACGTTTGTATGCTTTACCATTGCACCACAGGTGTATCCGGGGAGGTGTAGTAATCCGCGGGGTCGAACCTGTAACTTTAGATGCAGGTATTGCAAACGTTTTCAAATACATCGACTAGTAACAAAACATCGGTCTTCAGGTATAAGTTGCTATATTCACCGAACGTTTGAATAGAAAACCGTTCCCATACACTCTCGGCGTGGGCGTATTTGTTCTCACTGACAGCGGTCAATAGCTGTAAAATGCATCTCGTTGCGGTAGGAGGCAGTCGTCCAATCTGTTTACGCTATCAATATATTTATAGGGAAACATCCTTTCGCGTTAATACGATAAAATCGTTGGCTGGTATGCTGTAAAATTGTGACCGTAACATTTTGAATTTGTACGTTGTCAAAAATGATACCAGTTTATTCAAACCTGCATTTAGAAATTTGCATAAATCGATTAAGCGTACCTGAATTTGATGTGACTTGTCTGCCGTTTAAACTGTTTTCGTGAGAGAAATGTATTTCTCCTTTGTTATGGAAAGCATGTCGGTTTTCCCTTCGAATGCTGTGGCTCCTTCTTGATGATGAAATGTGCATCATAACCAGACAAATTATGAAAAACTACAGGAATGGAAAACGACTGCTTATAATTCAAATCGCAAATAGAGTGAGCGGGCAAACACGTATGTCATCGTCGGAAAATGGTCCATCACATATATGGCACGGACTAGCACTTCGAAAATTTACCCACTCATCGGCACATAGAAGTACCATGGGAACATTATCCGGTAAAATATCGTTGATGCGCAAAGCTAAATTTTTAAGGTTCCCAACTAACCATGCAACGCAATCAGCGCTGCGACGCGAGTGGTACACTGATAACGAATGGCCATACGAACAATGTACATAGTACGCGATGCTAAACACTTCATGATGGTGGTATATATTTTTATCGGCAATCTTTGCCAGAATGCACTCGAGATCGGCGTCAATCACGAATCAAAGTCGCTCTTTTTGTTCAAAGTTTATGAATGTCAGCCTGTTGTCCATTGCACCAGGTAATCGAATGGCATAATCATTCAATTTTCCGCGATCGACCGACGTGTGATCGTATCCGTCCTCCGTGTAGGAGTAGTGCAAACACCTGCAACAAAACAATGGAACAATTGATTTTATCGAAAAATATAATTACACATATGTATATTCTCAAGTAGGGATTTCAATAACCGATCGCAAATGAGTTTTTTGCCGGTTCTTTTGCCCAGCTGCGTGCTTACGAGCCGGGATGAATTTTTAATCCATACAAAGTGTCCCACGCTGTGATCTGACGAATCCTCCACGTACAAAAAATTAATGTGTTTATCTAGCTTTTGGTTGCATATTCGAATTGGACCGATGTTTGTCTTTTCATTTGTATATATACATATTAATAGAAATTTTATTTTGCAGTTCAAATTTCTTTATTTCATTGAGAGTGATTGGAAAAGCAATGCCCTGAAGTTGCCAGACAGTTGAATTGTGCGCATTCGAAGTTACTTGGTGCACTTTTGTTTCCGCTTGATGAAGAGCAGCCACCACTGACCACGCGAAAAATCCCTAGCGGATTGGGAGACCGAAAAAACTATCGGTCATTGGTCACGGTCATTTTCTGCCGTTTTTGAACCGGAAAAAGTGACCGAGCAGTGCCCGAACAACGCTTTTTTGAGGTTAGTCACTCGACTGGTTTTTTCGGTTTTCGGTCGCTGTAGTAAAAGTAAGGTTCGTCACTTGACCGGTTTTTTTCGACTTTCGGTCACTGGGGCATTTCAGTCACTGACCGTAGTAGTGACCGAAGGCGAACCGAAGTGCATGGGGCAGAGAGGGGGTCCTTCTGGAACGCTATTGGAAATATAATAATAGAAACTCGTACACAAAAACATCAGTGAATTTGAACGTTTTTTTTAACGTCTTGAAATAAACCAAACAACAATAACACTTTTGTATCCATTTAATACTCATCCTCTTCCTCCTCCTCCTCTTCGTCGGAGTCGGTTTTCCATTTCTTTCTTCTTCTTGTCTCTTTTAGGCCTCTGTCCTTTGTTCTTAGCACCTTCACTCGGTATCTTTCGCTCTTTAATTTGATAGATAACCACTCTCGTACTTTGGCTGCCGTTAGCCTCTCCTGTTGATTTAGACGATGGCAATGTTGGAATTTCCGGCGTGCAACTGTAACATAAACACGGCATTGTTATATTTTTGTAACGAGGTAAATGGTAACCCATTTAGAAATATTGCCTGCTACGCTCGAATTGTTTATCATTTGAGATCATTTACCGTATAGACCCTCTATCTCTCTGTTGCTCACAACCCGATAGCTCTCGTATCCCAACGTCCGTTTAACTACGAGTTTGAATCGTTGATTCTGGGACCGCAACCCTTCTACCAGCGCACACGACATATACACGTGGTTATTGAAAAGAACTCGTCAAATGTGTCGCTCAGCGTCGCGTTGCTGCGTCATGCGGCGTTCGATATGGCTGCCCATGAAGTGATGTTGTGGCGCCCTCGCCTCACCGAAACATGATCAGCAGCGCCACACTGCAGCCGCACAGAAGGAAGCAAATGCTAGTTGCCCGAGAAGACTATGGTTCCCCCTCTCTTGCGAGAGAAAAGGAATGAGCCTCCTAGACCACCTCATCGGTAGCCATCTTGTTCGCCTCGTGCCTTGTCTCGAACTCTTCTGTCTTTTCCTCCACGCTTCTCGTTGAAATAATACATTGTAGTGTGTGTTGATTAAATCATATCTTGTCAAAGAAAGTGGAATTCCTCTCCTCCCCTATCGCACTTGCTACAACGTGTTGCCCCTGCGTGTACATTGAGCGGCCACCTACTCTATCGAGGAGTTTTGGCGGGGAGGCGTGGACTGCCGAGATCCGAGAGTACACCACGTGGAGTACACTTATCTATTATTTATATGAAGTGAAAACTCAGTCTATAGGATATTATAACGCATATGTATGATGTAGTGCACATGCTCGTACTTTTTTCTTTACAATATTTTATTTTCATTTTGTTTACGAAGCAGCAGCAGCAGCGTGGAACACATATGTGGCATACATATATACATGCACATCACATATACGACACAGAACAAAGCCCGTACGTATTTCTGCTCTTTTAAATAAAATAGTAACTTCCGTACTACATAAACGAAATGTTACAAACGTTGAGATTAATAATGTAAAAAAGAAAAAAATTCGTTCACATATAAGTTGATAAATTAAATATTTTAAGGTTATACATATATACTGTAACGTGCTATACGAAATAGCAATAATTGCAAGAAAATAATGTATATTTTTTTTATTCTTGTCAACATAAAATAATTATTTCCTTTCTCATTTACAGATGGGAAACCAGATGAAACAGCAGGCGCAACTGTTTTCAGCGGTGACGATTTCGTGAAAGAACATTTGTAAATAATTTTTTGTTTAAATATTCCCAATTACTCATGTTCCTCTGTATGATTTTTATTTATTATATCACTCACTCTTCAGGCACCCCACCGATTTTTATTGCAGTGACCAGAAAAGGGAAAAAAATGGTCAAGTGACTAACCTAACTTCTCCTTCAGTGACCGAAAACCGAAAACAAAACTAGTCAAGTGACTAACCTCACTTTTGTTACAGTGACCGAAATCCGAATAAAACGGTCAAGTGACTAACCTAAAAAAACAGTGTTCGGTTACTGTTCAGTCACCTTTCTCGGTTCAAAAAGGGCAGAAAATGACCGTGACCGGAATAGGGTAATTCCGACCAATGTTTGGTCGTTTTTTAGGTCTCTCAATCCATTAGGGATGCATTATCCTTTGACTCTTTATTCACCACCACTTTCTTCAGGATTATAACCCGTGACAAGACAGTTTGACACCTGGCACGCATTGGATTGTATTTGTTGATATTCAGAGTTAAGTTCGGTATGCGCGTCAATGCCCATCCGCTATAACATTTTTTTTTCTTCGCAGGATGCAAGGGTAGATTCGACAACTCATTGTGTATATCACATACATAAATTGGGTGGGATAAAAATTTAACCCTTTGAAGCATACATTTTACTTTACGTGCAATCAGCTCAAAACTTTGTACTCGGGGGTTTTTGGGATCGCTGATTACAAATCTGCACTCAAAATTTGGAAATTCAAGATGGCGGATCCAATATGGCGGATTATAAATGCAAAAGTCGTTTGATGAAAGCGAAAGTTTGTACTCGGGTGTTTTCGGGGTCGCTGATTACAAATCTGCACTCAAAATTTGAAAATTTAAGATGACGGCTTCAATATGGCGGACCACAAATGCAAAAACTGTTTGTTCGGGTTATAATAATATATAAAAAAATTTATATATTATAATTAATATATTGGTATAGGTTTCCGCAGTTTTCCTATACCCATGACAGAAAATGTCATGGTGAATGTGATACAGAGGGGGAAGTCGGCTGCGGCCGCAAGGTGGGGATCGATTAGGAATGTGGATTGGAGAAATGGTGGGGAATGTAGAAAGGGGAAATCCCTGTACATGGAAGCTACAATTAACGAAGCGTTCACCGTAGCAGAGACAATAAAAAACAATTTATAAATATATTATAATAATATATAATATAAAAAACATATGAAATAAAAAAGAAAAAAAAATGTTAAAGTAGTTTGTTTCAAATGGAGCCTGAAACTCGCTATGTCCTTGCCGTTAGTTCCGGGTAATGCTAAAAACGTAATTCTATTAGAAATTCAGTATAAGAGAATCAACATATTGAGCAACTCCGATGTTTTAGTAATTCCAGTAAAATCTCCGGTTTTGGTCTGCCATATTGGATTCGCCATTTTGTATTTATGGATTTTGAGCTCGAATTCATAATCAGCGACCCAAAAACGTCTTTGAATTCATTTTTTGTGTATGGTTTACCTGCTAGATTCGGCACAATTACATTTGTTTTCTAAAATACCTGTTTTTATTGATATTGTAGTAACAATTGATCTCCTAACATCCTAAGTATACATTTACATTCGTCGTTGTGTGCAAAAAAAATGTGTTATTCAAGAAAAACAGAGTGTAAGTAGGTGACATACTAGTATGCTTTAAAGGGTTAAAGGTTTTCATGTTGTTCCTTTTATTTGCACGTTTGTTACCTGCCTCAAATTCACCATTGAAGACTGTGTACACTTTTACACTGAAATGTTTGTTGGTAATATCTTGCACATGTGCCAGCATCATATCACGTGCGTCTTCGAGAAACTGACGAGATTCAATATGGTCGTTATTGATGACGCATCCAGTCAGGACACGTTTTTTGAATGCCGCGCCGTATCAATCTCACGTCAGACTGAACCGCGATCACTGTGTCCCGCGCCCGCATGTAAACATCGTCTGCATAGAACATTTTCAAAACCTTCGGAGCGAGCGATTCGTGCTACCAATGATTGCTGATTGCCGAGCGATAATCCCGGTCGCTCGATTCGGCTTTGCGTTTTCAACGAGTCTATATATTGATCACATTGTTGCTCCCATACTATATATTCTCACTGAATTTATGAGTGCGGCTTGATCGCACAGATTTTGTTCTAATTGAGAAACGTTCTCAGCCATCTTCACGCGATTTAAAACGAAGGATTCGAGAGATGATGCGAGCAAAGAAACTGCTCGTTTTAAAGTGTGAGGCTTTGGGTGGAAGCCGTTTTCATTCGGAAACATTATTTTCAATCTTTCTCCTCTATCTTAGAAGTGTGCCTGACGTTAGTTTTCTTGTGTTTAAATGTTATAAGAGTGCCCGGCACATGCAAATACCTCGACCTTATCTTTAAAAAGAAAGGAAGGCCTGAATACAACGAATTTTTGGAAAAACAGGCCTTTCTGTTACTACAGGCATACATACATTTATATTGCCTTAATTTTTCAAGTCAGTGTCATCGACGCCGGCTTTTTACGAGTGTGTCTGCGTGATAAAAATAAAATTTGAAGATAGCATGCTGTTGATCGGTCCAGAGAAATTTGGCTGTCATTTTCATTAGGTCGGAAAGCGGTTCTCTTAGAAATGGCGAAATCTCCGGTAGTAACCGGCAAGACCAAGGAATTCTCTAATGTTTCGTGAGTTTTTGGGCATGGGAAGATTTTTGACTGACCGCAATTTCTTCGGATCCTGTAGCTGTAACGTTGCGAGAAAAAGCGCTATCTATTTCTTTTTCCTTTCCTATTTTATTTAACTCCGGCGAAAACGCAGGCTCACCCGATTCCACATGGAAATCGTGGAAAACTACGAAAACCAATACACGCGATAATGGTATTCTCATTTTTCGACGGCTCTTTATATTTTCTTTAGAATTAGGCGTACCACAGCCGAAACGAAATATATCGATAAGAAGCGAGCGTCGCACATAATTTCCCACGCGAGATCACAGTCGGTCTTGACCATATTTACACGCAACCATCAAAGGCAGTTGATGATAAAATCCTTAGCCATAAGAACGTACAACACACAAAGACACACGAAAATATCGAAATCCTTACTCCACAAAAATATACATTCTCTAAAAGAAGATCCTTCATGCCGAAACGTTGACCCGGCAATAAAACTACGTTGGTATTTCCCATGTGCTCTCACACCTGGGTCAACAATGTCTCTTTTGAGGGAAGCGCGGCAACGCGACGTGATAACGAGACGCGGACAAGTTTCAGAGAATCGAGATGGAGATCACACACTCATAGTCTATACCCAGTCATAGTCGCCAAAAATATTTCCCCTTCCAACTCAACCAATCATCTGCACTCGGAAATTTCCTACATTCTTCCCACCAATCAAAAAATTAACGCATGACGAAAATGCACTTTTTGAGAAATTTCTTCTCCCACCATCTCAGTATCAAAAATATCCTACAAGCTAGAATAGAAAAAAATTGGCGTCAGTGTTCCATCATTACTCGCTGAGAAAAAGTCTCCCTTCAGTCTCTATCGCGTACGAACAAAAATCAAGCAACAACGTTCATCGCAACAATTACAAAAACTGTCTCCATAAAGCGAACGCGAACTTTAACTTCCAAATTATACTTTATAATAACGCGAACTACAAGAATTTTATTGAGTGTCTACGTTGAATGTGTACATCGTATTGTTTTGCGTGAATCGTAATTTAATTCCAACCTCGTCTCGCGATAAATACCCACGTGTTAAAAATTTTGTGTCGACGTGAACCCATCATTGTTACCAAGCGTGTGCAACTGAGGGGTCCGACCCACATGCGGAGGCCCGAACCCGACGGCTGCAAACAGATTAGCGTATTCACGACCCATCGACAAATGTAAGCGAAATATTTCATGTACATGTTTTGTATTATTAATTTAATCGAATTAACCAATTTCGTTAATTATAATAACCCCCGAATTGTCAAGTCATTTGCTTAAATCAATTCATTTATTAAGAGCGTCACTGCGTCATACCCACATTTGCATGCACCTTTCCCTTTTACACCCTCATCCCGAGCTAGTGCGCTAGGCGTAGGCTAAAAAGAGGGAACCGCGATAGATATATGCCCACGTCCCCTCAGGACGTGACATAGCACGCCGTCCTCATTTAAAACATTTCCAAAATAATCTACGTCTTTCTTCTAAAATTCCCATTGATCGATTTGACACGAAAACCCATTTTCGAGCAAACGTCTAAAGAGTTTTTTTTGGCTTTTGCTCGATGTTCTTGCAAAGATGATGAGAAAATAACGATATCGTCCAAATAAACGAATAGTTCTGTCCCCGTTGAACCTGACAAACACTATCCATTAACCGTTAGAATTTAGCTGGTGCATTTTTTCAGGGCGAAGGGCATTTTGAAAATTTCGTAATGTCCTCTCGGCACTGTAAAGACCGTCTTCAATTAATATTTCTCAGCCAATTTAAGTTGGTGAAAACCGCTCGTGACGTCGAAGATTGAGAAATAAGGTCGTCGCTCACGGATCAACCTGGCACCCGACCAGCACCGCCTCGCCTCAAGCGGTTGTTATTTCTTAGATGGACTTTCCATGCATATGCACTTGTCAACTCTTGCGAGCGAGGTGATCGGGTGATGCTACGGAGTTGACAAGTGTGCTGTATTGGGAATAGTGGGAGTAATAATTTCTCAGGGGTTCGGAAGCTAACTGCTGGCCAAGATAGAGCGGATTCGGTGTGTGCGTGTGTAGGTGCAGGAAGGGGCAGTTCCCCACCTCCTATGCCTATCCGACGCCCAGTAGCGTACGCCCTAGCGTACACCGCACTCCTTCCTCCTTAGCTTAAAGGAATCTGTATTATATATATTTTTTTCCTGTTTGTCCTGTCTTGGCCGTTTATTCATTTCTGACATACATAATACTCATTGTTTTTACATATTCTTAACCTACTTATAGTAACTCTTGTTTTACGTTCCTTCTTAAACCTAATAAATCGCTTCGGGCGTGTAGCTTTTTCTTCTATTATTTATTCGCCTTTTCTTACTCTGAGACGGCTCGAGCGTCTTAGTGTATCGCCTTTTGCTTCTACACTTTCATTCTTCTTGCTCTTCTCTAACTCCTTATCATCGGGTCCTTCGAATTTGAACACTTGGTCCAAGTGTCTTTTATGCACTCCATTCGCCGTGCGAATGGAGTGCATAAAAGCGAATAACCTTAAACATTACCCGTGTCCTTATAACCTGGTATTTTTTATTGTTTTTAACCTGATTAAAGCCTGAGCTTATAACCTGATATTTTTTTTATTATTATTTTTTATTATTTTGAAGTCGATGGGAATATCGGATCCCTGCGCGTAATTACAATACTTTACTATCTCTGACTCGCATTTGGGCTCGCTTGCCGATAACATCGGTGGTCTTGACAACGCGTCCGCGTTTCCGTTGTCCGCCGCTTTAGGGAGTGAGATGCAGTTAGAATTTAAAAAAACATGGAATTTTTCATTTTCTTGAAGCATGACGTTTCAAAAATATTCCCTGAAAATTTCAAGTCAATTCGATGAATAGTTTCCGGGTTATCCCACAAATAGTGAAGGGGCGTCGGGTCCCCATGGCACGTAGCGGCTAACAATCGCACAACCGATAATACCCGGGAAGGCAGAATGCTTCGAAGACGACAACAAGTTGATATTTTGGAAGCTTCCACATCGGCAGAAGGCCTATTGTATGCGCCAGGAATTGATGATTCGATGTAAGTAATTTTTTAATTAGTATTTTTATACATAGATCAAGTGTAAAATTAGAAAACTCTTTCAGAAATTTTCAATAATGTATTACTCAACAACTATGAACTTTAGCAAAATTTTATAAAGAACACTTTCGTTTTAAAATTGCCCAAAATATTAATATAAAAAAAAACTAATAATTCATCTCGAAAACGTCAATTTTTTGAAAAATGCTTTTAACCATTGGCTATAAACATTTGAATGCTCGACTTTTCGGGAAAAAATTGATATTCGGATTTAAAGGATCAAAATACATTAAAAAAAAGTTTCGCTTCATCCATCGAGCTGAAAATTTTACGAACATAAGTAGATGTACTAGGCCGGTTCTGCTTTAAAAGTAGGTCACCGGATCGAGGGGAGGTCGCCGGGTGCGTATGACGTCACAGAGGGGCCTCTGTGGAGGGGGGTGGGCATGTGGTCCGTGGAGCGACTGGCGGGAAAGCCAGCGTCGATGAGTGTTTTGTGTGTGTGCGTGCGTGCGTGCGCGCGCGAGTGTGTGTGTGTGTGTGTGCCTGCGCACCGTAGCAAATAATTGCCGTGTGTCGGGCTTGCACCGAATAAAAACCCCCGTTCCTCTATGGCCTAACAAATTCTCCCACGGGACGACCGCTAGGTATTACATCGCGGGAGAGGCCTTAACCGTAGCTCTTCCTACAGTGCTGTCAGACGACCTTACATCCCCCGTTCCACTCAAGATGCTATGAGTGGTTTAGGGGTTCGTGCCGCTGATTTCATCTATGACTGCCTGGTCTTCCGGCGTCGTCTTCTTCCTCGCGCGTTCAGCACGTCGCAATTCCTTCATTACTGCGGCAGCATAAGCCGATACCGCTGTCCATGCGTCTGCTGACTTCAGCATCAAATCAACCAGGTTGTCCGGGGTGATGCGTGTCTCCACCTGATCCTCGACTATCGCTCGGGAGGCACTAAACCGTGGGCATTGGAACAATGCATGTTGAGCGTTCTCCTCGACTGCTACACATGCTGGGCAGTCCGGGGAATCTTCATAATAAAACTTATAGAGATAAGCCCGGAAGCAGCAGTGTCCTGAGATCACTTGAGTGAGATAATAGTTGAACTCCCCATGTAGACGGTTCACCCATATCTCCACCTTCGGGATTAGTCGATGTGTCCACCTTCCCTTGGTAGAGGCATCCCACATCGTCTGCCACTGGTTCGAACTGATTGCTTTCGCTTCTGTCCTTGCATAACTGGGATTTCTAGCTCCCTTCTGCTGGTACATCGATCTACGCTCCTCAGCGAGCACCTCAATGGGCAGCATTCCCGCGATAACGTTGATAGCGTCCTCGGAGACAGTGCAAAATGCACAGGCTACCCTCAAGGCGCTGACGCGATACGTTGCTGCAGCCTTCCTGCGGTACTTCTGGATTTTCAGTGCGTCAGCCCATATGGGTATGCCATAGGTGAGCACTGAGGTCGTCATTGATGACAGCAGTTTCCTCCTCTTGTGTCTGGGGCCACCAACATTAGGCATAAGTCGCGCCAGTATGGTAGCCACCCGAGCGGCCTTTCTGCTGATCTGCTCAGTTTGCTCTTTGAAGTTCAGCCTCGCGTCGAGAATCACACCCAGGTACCGAATGAACGGTTGCGATGTGATTTCGGCGTTTCCAACCCTGAGCGTTACCGATTCCATCGCCTTCCTGCTGGATACGAGGAGTAATTCTGTTTTGTGGGCTGCAAGCTGCAGTCCAACAGAAGACATCCATTCCTTTATCTTGGCGAAAGCTTCGCCGAAGAGTGCGGTGATGTGCTCCAGGCATTTGGCGATGACAATCAGCGCCGCGTCATCTGCAAACGCTACGACGGACACTCCTTTCGGCAATTGTAATAGCAGCAGATCATTGTACATGATGATCGACAGAAGCGGTACAAGTACAGAGGAAGGACTGGAGGAGTACCCTGAGGAACTCCTCCAGTCAGCCTATACGTCTTCGGCCCATCCTCTGTGTCGTACATGAGCCACCTATCACATAGGTAACTCGCCACTATTCTCCGTAGGTACCATGGTACACTTAATGTTTTTAGGGCATCCATGATACACTTCCATGTCGCCGAGTTGAAAGCGTTTTTGACGTCGGGAGCGACAACTGCGCAGTACTTCTTGGACCCGCTTGTCCATCGTTTCTCCGCAGTCGATTCCTGCGCCTGCTTCACCACTGTGTTAATGGCATCCAGCATAGAGCGCTCCTTTCTGAAGCCAAACTGGCCCTCCGCCAGTAGAGGGTCCACGAACTTCTCAATCCTGTTATGGATGATGCGCTCGAAGATCTTTTCGGCGGTATCCAGCATACAGAGCGGACGATAGGATGAAGGTTCGTCCGGTGGCTTCTTCCCTTTCGGGAGGAGCACTAGCTTCTGCCACTTCCACTTGTCCGGGAAGATTCTTTCCTTGAGACACCCATTGTATATGCCCGGAAATATTGCCGGTGCCAACTTGATCGCTGCCTTGAGGGCGATGTTGGGTATCCCATCCATGCCGGGGTCTTCATTGTTGCCCACCCTGGCAATCGCCGTAAGAAGCTCTTCTTCAGTAATGGCTCGGATGTCCTCATTGACGTCCTCCGCGATCTGGTAGTCCTCCTCGGGTTGCGCAGGGAACAGATGTGTAACAAGCTTTTCCAGCACTGGTCAGGGATAAACGAAAAGTTTTTACTTAACTATCTCTATGGGGCAGGCATCTGCTATCCAGAAAAGTGTGCACTCGTGGAGGGGAAAGCTGGCCAGGCTCTCCAAGCATTGACTTTTACGATCTCTACAGAACAGCGTAAGGTCATGTAGACTGAACTGGCGTATTATAAAGAGCATCTTAGAGTTTTCAGCTTATCGACTAGGCGCAACGTGGCGTCATTTTAAATATTCGGTCCAGATATCGAGTGGTGATATATTTCACTCAACAACACACAAAATCCCAAACAAAAATGCTGTATTGTTTGCAACTGTCCAAGGAAACGTTAAAAAAAATAAACCCGAGGTCTTGGTTCCATTCCGAAAGACAATGTCAAGTGCATCCGCCTCGTCTCAAAGCTCGCCAACACTCCAGACAGGTCCTGACAGGTTTCTTGGAAAAACTGTAATATTTAGGGATCAAGGGCTGTGACCGCGGATGGACCACTTGAGCGCAACTGCACTCTTGAAAAGTCTCATCGCGGTCTCCATTCCGAAAGATAATGTCAAGATGTTTGCATGCGTGTCCACTCCTGTCACGAATCTCGCCAACACTTTAGACGTCTCGACAAGTCAGGATTTCTTGGAAAAACTATAAACTTTGGAGATCTATCGGGAAGGGCCGTTGGCGCCGATGGACCACTTGAGCTGCGAGACCCATAAAATCTTTTGACCCGATGCATCCCGATTTCCTGTTTTTGTCCCATATTCCTCGAGCGATCTACGCGTTATTGGGAAACTTCGTTTTCCCGAGAGAGAGAGAGGGCCGATTTTTTCCCAAAGGCCTTTTTAATAATCCGCTCCGCTCAAATCTGGCCGCACTTTGCATAAAGCAGTCAATCTGTTCGCGAAACTCGAACTATTTAGCACAAGCGATTTGGGTGAGTGGTATGAACAGCGTGTTATTGAGCCCAGTTTAACCTTACTCGATGAATTTCAAGAACGTGATAGTGGCTGGGCTCTGCAGAAAATACTTAACCTCACGATAAATGTGAATAAGTATAATCCGATGCGTGCCGGGTGCTCTATATAATTGCCGCGGGAAATAATGTTGAAGAAGCCTGTGGTTGACGTCAACTCCGACGATAACGCATGTTTCTCATGGGCAGTTGCCGCTGCTCTATACCCAACTGAACAAAACAGCCACCGTACATCTTCTTACCCTCATTATTTTACAGTACTGAATCTGAAGGATGTTGAATTCCCGGTGACGATACATCAAATAAAAAGTTTGAACTTCAAAACATTGTATCGATCAACGTATATACCACCACCACCAAAAAGGACATCGTTCCAATACGCATAACTCAACACAAGAAGGAAAAGCACATCAATTTGCTGTACATACAAGATTCTGAGGACAACAATGTGGGGCACTTCATATGGATCAAGAACCTGTCGAGACTCGTGACGGCGCAACTGACCAAAAAGGAGCATAGAAATATATATGCGATCGGTATGTAGTTACCATAATATATATATAGATAATTATATATGCTAGACGAATTAAACAAAACAAACTTGTTCTTTTTGCAAGTGTTTGCACTACTTCGGATTAGAGGAAAAATTGCGATCACACGAGGACGATTGTGGAGCAATGAATGACTGTGCAATTCGACTACCAGATGACACCAGTAAGTGGCTCCAGTTCAGCAACTTTAGCCGGAAAGAGCGACATCCCTTCATTGTGTATGCTGATTTGGAGTGTGTATTGGCAAAGACCGATGGAGAGAAACTGTCGAAAAATATATATCAACACCATGAAGTGTTTAGTATCGGATACTATATGTGTGTTGTTCATATGACGATTCATTATCTTCATATCACTCGCGTCGCAGTGCTGATTGTGTATCGTGGTTTGTTGAAGAACTTAAAAATCTAGCACTGCAGATAAAATAAATTTTCTGTGATAATGTACCAATGGTGTATTTAACACCGAGTGAGTGGGCTAGTTTTCGAGCAGTCACTCAATGTCACATATGTGAGAAACCATTTGCGCAAGAAGATGTACGCGTTCGCGATCATTGCCATCTGACTGGGCGCTATAGAGGCCCTGCCCATACCAACTGCAACCTAAATTACAAACAGTCATTTTTTATTCCAGTAGTTTTCCGGAATTTATCCGGTTATGATGCGCATTTTATAATCAAGGAAGTAGCCATAGCGTTCGAAGGAACAACCTGCTTCCAATCACAAAGGAGAAATACATGTCGTTCACGAAGCATGTTAAAATTACAGACGATTCAAAACACAAGATCGAATTGCGCTTTATCGACTAATACAAATTCCTCAACACGAGTCTTGACAAATTAGCATCATTCTTGACCGAGGGCAAACTAAACATTTTACGCACATAATTCTCAATTCTCTCGACAGAGGATTTCAATTTGCTGACGCGAAAAGGGGTCTTCCCTTATGAATATACGATGACGTATACAGATGACGTGACGAAGCTAGACGACACTTGCCTACCACCACGTGACGCATTTTACAGTTCCCTGACAGATGCTACAGTATGTGAGAGAGAGTACGCACATGCTGAGAAATTTTGGGAGCGGTTCGCCATTCGAACGCTGGGCCACTATAGCGATTTATACTTGAAGACAGACGTCTTGTTATTAACCGATATTATCGAAAACATTCGAAATACCTGCATTGAGAGCTATGGCCTAGATCCCGCGTATTACTACACGTTGCCCGGATATACCTGGGTGCAATGTTAAAACACTCGAATGTCAAGTTTGAATTACTAACTGACATCGACATGGTTTTATTCGTTGAGCGGGGTATACGCAGTGGTCTGAGTCAATGCTCAAACCGATATGCACACGCTAATAACAAGAACATGGAATCGTTTGATCCATCGAAAGCATCTTCATAAGTGATGTATTTTGATGTCAACAATTTGCATGGATGGGCAATGTGCCAGCCCGTGCCATACGCAGATTTTCGATGGGTCAACGACGTGTCCAATTTTGATCTATCATGCATCGCGCTAGACTCACCTATAGGCTACATCCTTGATGTCCACTTGGAATATCCCCAATCTCTACATGATGCCCACAAAGACCTGCCGTTTTGTCCAATACATGAAAAACCGCCGGGTAAGCGGGAAGAAAAGGTGTTAGCAACCGTCTGCGATAAAAAGCGCTACATCTTACACTACCGGAATTTTCAACAGTGCTTACGCCATGGACTTCGCCTCACAAAAATCCATAGAGTCCTACAGTTGTCACAATCCCCATGGCTGCGTTCGTATATTGAGTTAAATAGCCAGTTTCGAACGCTTGCTAAAAACGATTTCGAAAAGAATTTATTCAAATTAATGAATAATGCGGTCTTTGGCAAAACGATGGAGAATGTGCGCAATCATGTAGATGTAAAGATTTTAACAAAATGGGAGGGCAGATATAGCGCGGAGGCAATGATTGCGAAGCCAAACTTCCACAGCCTAAGTGTTTTTTCGGAAAACGTCGTCGCCGTGGAATTGCGCAATCTCGAGGTGAAATTCAACAAGCCGATATAAGTGGGTATGTGCATACTCGACATATCCAAAACGTGCTTGTATGGATTTCATCGCGAGTATATGGTACCTCCGTATCGAGATAAATGTAAAGTCATGTATACCGATACGAATAGTCTCATATATGACATTGAGAGCGATTATATATATGCAGACATGAAGCGCGATATTTTAAAATTCGATACAAGCGATTATTCGGCGGACAATAGGTATGGTATACAGCTCGATATGTATACAGACGAATGTAATGGAGCAATTATGACCGAATTTATTGGACTTCGATCGAAAATGTACGCAACACGTGTCGAGGGTAAGAAGGACACGATATAAGTTAAAGACGTCTAGAGTAGCGTTGTGGCTAGGACAATCACGTTTGACGATTATGCTCGGTGCTTGAAGGAAGAAGTTGAAATGGAGCGTAGTCAAACATGCATTCGATCAAAATTACATAAGGTCTTTACCATTCGCGAGACGAAAATTGCTCTGAGTCCTCATGACGATAAGCGGTATATCATACCTGGGACCTCTGATACCCTGCCATGGGGGCATTATAGAATACCGTCCTAAAACATTATGTAATTCTTTTTTCCACAACCTTGATGTAAAAGTGTGTACATTATTGTGAATATTGATGTGTAAAACTCATGAAAATTATGTGTATATTTCGTCCCCTCGATGTAAAACTTGTTAAAATTGTATTTATTGTAAATATTTAATTGTGTAAGAATGGATTTATTATTCCTGAACGAGGATCGACTTCATTGCTACTGCTGCATCTATACCATTCATACTCAGCATTGGCATGGCCCAGGCGAATTTCGAGAAGGGACACATACCGCAAAACTTACCCGTTGATCGTGGAAAAGAATTTTTACAATTGTAACTTTAAGGCCATCATGAAAAAGTGCAATAGTCACATGTATTCAACATATGGCGACTTGAAGGCATCCATTTGCAAGCGTTTCAATCGGGCATTGAAGAATAAGATGTGGATGCAATTTCGCCTTCGTGGTAATTATAAGTGGATCGATATTGTTGATAATCTAGAATATAATGATTCTGTATACCGCAACGTAGAAAAAGAGAAGCAACTGCAGCAGATTTTCAATAAGCCTCCAATGAAAAGATCACCGAAATTCGCCGTTGGTAATAAAGTGAGAATCAGCAAATTTAAGACTGTTTTCGAAAAGGGTTACACCCCAAACTGGACAACAGAAATATGTACAATCTATTCTGTGAAAAATAGTGTCACGCCCCCGATATCTATCTCTTTGAAACAGTATTGAAGAAGCGCGGTAGTCGAATGTTCGTTAAATGGCTAGGGTTCGACAATAGCTACAATAGTTGGATAAGTAAATCCGATTTGTAGTCGACAATTAAGAAAGTGGAAAAATATGTATGTTTTATGACTCTTGACCTGCTGGTCGTCTCCGCATCCCTCCACGGCGTTCGATCGACTCCACAGCAGGCTTGCTTCCCCCTCTTCTCGCCGTCGATAATCCCTTTTTTTCGCGGAACGTGAGATGTATAGAGTGAATAAACGCATGGGATTATAAAAATTCCGTTTCTTTATTCGCGGAAAATAATAAATCCATTCTTACACAATTAAATATTTACAATAAATACAATTTTAACAAGTTTTACATCGAGGGGACAAAATATACACATAATTTTCATGAGTTTTACACATCAATATTCACAATAATGTACACACTTTTACATCAAGGTTGTAGAAAAATCAATTACATAACGTTTTACGACGGTATTCTATAATGCCCCCATGGCAGGGTATCAGAGGTCCCCGGTATGATATACCGCTTATCGTCATGAGGACTCAGAGCAATTTTCGTCTCGCAAATGGTGTAGACCTTATGCAATTTTGATCGAATGCACGTTTGACTACGCTCCATTTCAACTTCTTCCTTCAAGCATCGAGTCTAATCGTCAAACGTGATTGTCCTAGCCACAACGCTACTCTTGAAGCCTTTAACTTTTTTCGTGTCCTTCTTACCCTCGACACGTGTTGCGTACATTTTCGATCGAAGTCAAATAAATTCGGTCGTAATTGCTCCATTACATTCGTCCTTCATGAGACCGGGTACCTTCTTGTTGACGAGCGGTATACCATACCTATTATCCGCCGAATAATCGCTGGTATCGAATTTTAGAATATCGCGCTTCATGTCTGCATATATATCATCGCTCTCAATGTCATATATGAGACTATCCGTATCGGTATACATGACTTTACATTTATCTCGATACAGAGATACCATGTACTCGTGATGAAATCCATACAAGCACATTTTGGATATGTCGAGTATGCACATACCCACATATATCGGCTTGTTGAATTTCACCTCGAGATTGCGCTATTCCACGGCAACGAGGTTTTCCGAAAAGTCACTTCGGCTGTGGAAGTTTGGCTTCGCAATCATCGCCTCTGCGCCATAGCTGCCCTCCCATTTTGTTAAAAGCTTTACATCTACATGATTGCGCACATTCTCCATCGTTTTGCCAAAGACCGCATTATTCATTAATTTGAATAAATTCTTTTCGAAATCGTTTTTGGCAAGCGTTCGAAACTGGGTATTTAACTCGATATACGAACGCAGCCATGGGGATTGTGTAAACTGTAGGACTCTATGAATTTTTGTGAAGCAAAGTCCATGGCGTAAGCACTGTAGAAAATTCCGGTAGGATATGATGTAGCGCTTTTTATCGCAGACGGTTGCCAACAGCTTTTCCCCCCGCTTACCCGGCGATTTTTCATGTATTGGACAAAACGGCAGGTCTTTGTGCGCATCATGTAGAGATTGGGGATATTCCAAGTCGACTTCAAAGATGTAGCCTATAGGTGAGTCTAGTGCGATGCACGATGGATTAAAATTGGACACGTCGTTGACCCATCGAAAGTCTGCATATGGCAAGGGTTGACACATTGCCCATCCGTACAATTGTTGACATCAAAATACATCAAGTATGATGATGCTTTCGATTGATCAAATGACTCCATGTACTTGTTATTAGCGTGTGCATATCGGTTTGAGCATTGACTCAGACCACCGCGTATACCCCGCTCAACGAATAAAACCATGTCGATGTCAGTTAGTAATTCAAACTTGACATTCCAGTGTTTTAACATGGCATCCCAGGTATATCCGGGCAATGTGTAGTAATACGCGGGATCTAGAAATATCGGCTAATAACAAGACAACTGTCTTCAAGCACAAATCGCTATAGTCGCCCAGCGTTCGAATGTAGAACCGCTCCCAAACTTTCTCAGCATGTGCATACTCGCTCTCACATACTGAAGCATCTGTCAGGGAACTGTAAAATGCGTCACGTGGTGGTAGGCGAGTGTCGTCCAGCTTCGTCACGTCATCAATATATTCATAAGGGAAGACCCCTTTTCGCTTCACCAAATTGGAATCGTCTGTCGAGAGAGTTGGAAATTGTGTGCGTAAAATTTTTAGTTTGTCCTCGGTGAAGAATGATGCTAATTTGTCGAGACTCGTGTTGAGGAATTCGTATGAGTCGATAAAGCGCAATTGGATCTTGTGTTTTCAATCGTCTGTAATTTTAACATGCTTCGTGAAGGAGATGTATTTCTCCTTTGTGATTGGAAGCACATTGCTTATTCCTTCGAACGCTGTGGCTACTTCCTTGAATATAAAATGCGCATCGTAACCTGATAAATTGTGGAAAACTACTGGAATAAAAAATGACTGTTTGTAATTTAGTTTGCAGTTGGAATGGGCAGGGCCTCTATAGCGCCCAGTCAGATGGCAATGATCTCGAACGCGTACATCTTCTTGCGCATATGGTTTCTCACATATGTGAAATTGAGTCGCTGCTCGAAAACTAGCCCACTCACTCGAAGTGAAATACACCATTGGTACATTGTCACAGAAAATTTCTTTTATCTGCAGTGCTAGATTTTTCAGTGCTTCAACAAACCACGATGCACAGTCAGCACTGCGACGCCAGTGATATGAAGACAATGAATCGTCATATGAACAACACACATAGTATCCGATACTAAACACTTCATGGTGTTGATATATATCCTTCGATAGGTTTTTGACGTCGGTCTTTGCCAACACACACTCCAAATCAGCATACGCAATCAAGGGATGTCGCTCTTTCCGGCTAAAGTTGCTGAACTGGAGCCACTTATTGGTGTCATCTTGTAGTCGAATTGCACAGTCATGCATTGCTCCACAATTGACCTCGTGTGATCGCAATTTTTTCTCTGCTCCGAAGTAGTGCAAACACCTGCAAAAAAACAAGATTGTTTTGTTTAATTCTTTTAGCATATATACTTACCTATATATATATATATATATATATATATATATATATATTGTAACGGGTCTTAATTCGTTACAAATAAATTTATAGGTTCGGGGACTCGAACAGTGAAGAAATTAATAGAAACTCAGGTGTTTTGGGTATTTTAACAAAAAGTCTGATTTATTCAAGTTCTTATGGCTCGATATAATGCAAAAATGACGCTATGTATAAGTGTAGTGTGTTGTTTGTGTTGTTTTTGTATTTTCCGCAATGTTTTCTCGGTCGGTAAATGTTCACTTCGCGTAATTACTCGAATGGTAAACCCTTCCGGGCGCGACCCGCATTGATTATCATGGGCCGATAAATTTTCCCCCTCTCTTACTCGCCCTATCGATCGCGGCGCGGTGAATCGTGACGCGCTGGCTCGCTCAATGTTTACATTGTATCGGTGGAGGTGTGCGTATGTTTGTTGTGTTTTTGCCTGAGTATCGTGACGCTCGCAAATTAAAAATACCTCTTCGCCCTTTATGCTCTCCTAATATAATTTTTCTACTTAGTTTGCGATAACTGATTTCAGCGCTTTATTTATCGTCCTTTCGTATCTTTATTTTCCAAATTTAATATTCTTCCCTTATATCTATTCGCCACGCTCGCTCGTTATGCTACCTTCTCGGATCCTATTTTCTCCTGTTCTAATTTTCCTATCTACTTTCGATAATTGTTCGTTCCCCTTAAGTGGTTAACTTTCCTTATTGCTCTTTTTATTTTTCTTTGGTTTTCCAATATTTTCTCATAAAATAACTTTATTTTAATTCTCCTTCGTTTTTTGTTCCTTAACGTTCCGTGTTCTAGACGTTTCCGATCCGTGAGGGATGTACTTGGTCCAGCAGTACTTGTTATCTTCCAAAAAAATGAAGAGAGCTTTCTAATGCCGTTTAGGCGCGACTCCGTTTTTTCCTTGTTTCTCAACGTTCCGTGTTCCCAGCGTTTCCTTCCACTGAGGAGGTACTTTGCCAAGCAGTACTTGTCGATCCACGAGGAATTTAAGAAGTGATCTTTCCAACGCATTTTAGGCGCGACTCTGTGTTTCGCTTGTTTCTCAACGTTCCGTGTTCCCAGCGTTTCCTTCCACTAGGGATGTACTTTGCCAAGCAGTACTTGTCGATTCACGAGTGACTCAAAGAGTGATTTCCTCCCAAAATTCTCCTCCTTTTATACCCTGATTTTAACGCTTTTCAGGTCCCCTTCCTCTCCGTCTTTCTCTAATTAAATTAGTGGATATCCGGATTTTACCGGTTTTTCTTTCCCTGTAGTTCCAATAGTCGTTGTGTCCGGTTTTCACTGGTTTTACTTTCCCATTTCTTTGGTCTACCCTTAATCTAATTAGTGGGTCTCTCGCTTACCCAAAATCGGTTACCTTTTGAATGTGTGGTGGGGGAAATAATGATGAGACGGACCTGTACGTCTCATTGTCCCCCTTGACTCTTTGTGTTTTGGATTGCTTCATTGGCAATACAAATCACGAAGAGCCAAAAAAAATTTTTTTACTTTTACTCTGCGCCTATCCCCTTTTTACTTTTCGCTCGCAAATATTATAAGAATAATAATGGTTTAAAAAAATGTATTTATTTATCTACTCATTGATCGCTGTTTTCATCATCTTCGTGGCCGGCGTCTCCGAGACTCGTCTCATACCAAGACGTTCTGTCTCGCTGTTGTCGTCGTCGTTGCCGTTCCCCCTTTCTTTGTCGTTTTTTAGGCCCACGTCCTGCCAGCGACGTTCTGCCTCGCCATCGTCGTCGTCGTTGCCGTCCCCCATGTCCTTGCCGCCTGCCAAGCGCATATCGTGCCGGAACCGCTCTGCTCCGCCGACGTCGTTGGCGTTGCCGTCCCCCATGTCTTTGGCGCCTGCCAAGCGCATATCGTACCGGAACCGCCCTGCTACGCCGACGTCGTTGGCGTTGCCGTCCCCCATGTCTTTGGCGCCTGCCAAGCGCATGTCGTGCCGGAACCGCTCTGCTGCGCCGACGTCGTTGGCGTTGACGTTTTCGTATTCGTCCTTCTTTTCCTCCGAATATGGCCACGGCTTCGGTTTTAGTGACGGGCTGCATCGGGCGAGGCTTGAATCCCTCGTGATGATGCTGGTAGAGGTTTTCGGATGGGCATGATATCTTGTTGCTATTGTTGATAAGGATTCTGACTGATATATCCTTAATGCTGATCGGTGGGGTTTGACATTTTGTGTGAACTGCTTTCTGGATTGCCCTCAGTCCGTCTTCCTCCATAAGAAATGGATTGCTTGCGAAGGCTCCCATAGCCTCGTTTAGCTTCACGATTTCTTGATTCTTGTTGGTGCTGCTCCCAGCTGTAATTTCTCCAGCTAGAGTCTGATCCCGCAGATGTTCCTTTTGTTTTTGTACTCTCTGTAATTCTTTAGCATGGATCTGTTCATCGTTGGAGGTGTAGATCATCCCCAGTTGCTTTAGTTGCGAGGGTTCTTCTTCTTCCCTCTCGTTTTGATTGTTCTGTTTCTTCTGCAATCTTTCCCTTTTCTTCAGGTTTCTCCTGTGCCTGTACTGTGCCTCCTCTATGGCTGCCTGAAGTACTACCTCGTCTTCCGTTGCGCCTCGTGATGGTTCGATCACCGTCGTAATTGCCATCGTTTCGGGCGCAACGTTTAGCAGTTTCCCTGGTCCTGTACCCGTCCCGCAGATTGCTCATTTTGCGTGCTGGATGTCGGTGCCTCCTGTTGCTCTCTAGGTGGCGTATTCATGGCCGCTGGTCCCCCAGGCTGACTTGGACTCCATGGAGATGCGACCGGGTTCAGGGATGTTCTGCCGTTCACGTATGCTGACTGCCATTGCTGCTGCCTTTGGAATGGTGCTGGCATTGCGTTGTTATTCCACAATCCTCGATTACCCTGTTGTTGATATTGGAATGGTGGTGGTGGTTCCTGATAACCTGGATTCCCTGGCCGCCATGGCTGGTTGAATCCCATTGGCCGTGGTCCCACGAACGTTCCAAACTTCTGGTTTTTCCATGGGTTATTTTGTTGCCATGATGCACCGATGGGTTCTTGCCGATGGGGCAAAGATCTTTTTGCATTGAGTGGTCCTGCCCCATCCATGCTTTCTAACAATTCGAGGAATGAATCGATCGTCTTGATTCCGCTGACGCGTACCGCCATTCTGATCGATTCGTCGAAATGATTTGCCAACTTTCGGATAATTTGTTCCTCTGCCGGGCCCTCATTCAGATCTTTGGCGTTTCCAAATATACGTGTTGCGTATTCCGCTCGGGTCATACGATGTCCATCCCATTCATATGCTCCAAATTCTAGGTTTCGGCGAATTTTGTCCTGGACCTCCCGGCTCCAATATCGTGCACGGAATTTTTCTTCGAAGTCTTCGATCGATTGGACCCTGTCTTCGACGATTCTCCACCAATCCTTTGCCGTGTCTCGAAGGGACTGGCTGATTAGATAATGGAGGTCGGTGTTGCCAGTGATTCGCCAAAACTCCTTAAAATCCCGCAGAAAGCGTATTGGTCGCTCTCTGCCGTCGCCATTATACGTCGGCGGTTTTTGTTTTGCCGCGTATGCTTGGCTCACGTTCAATCCCGCTCCCCAGGAGGTGTTACACAATGTGTTCGAGTTTTGTGCCCGGATGTTTTTCTCGCACTCCGTGATACGTTTAGAGTGCTCCGTGACCACTTGTCCCACATCCTTAGAAGAATGGAGGAGCTGAGATATGGTTCGCCGAATGGCTTCCATTCGAGTGTCGAAATCCTCGATTTTGTCGTCATTTTCTTTTCGCAGTTGATTGTGGCTTTGCTCTATTAATTTTTGAGCCACCACGATTTTGCGTTCAGTGCGCTCCTCAATTTTCTGGACCTCATTTGTTATTTTCGTGTTGACTTCCTCGTGCAGCTGGCGCGACCTTACAATGCAGTTATCGTTCTGTTGATTGATTTCTGCTTTGGTCGTTATTCGTTCCCTTCGTTGCTCATTTCGGATACTATTCATCGCTTTGATGAGGGCTTTAATTGTGTCACTTTCCTCCGTACCTCTCTCATCAATCTCGCCTGACTCTTCGCTGATGTTGAATGTCTCTGCATTTGGTGTTTCTATCGGTCTGGGTCCGATCGCCGATAGTCGCCCAATATTTCGACGATCTCTTTGACGGGCCTCCTCTAACAATCCATCCGCTGTAGTTGATTCCCAATGAAGGGAGTTCTCATTGTTTTGTTGCGACATTTTATTCTATTCTATTTTTCTCTATTCTATCTAAATTGTTCGATTTTATCTTTATCTATTTTTATCTATTTTATTTTATCTATTTTATCTATTTATCTATTTTATCTATTCTATTTTATCTATTTTATCTATTTTTATTATTCTTATTATTATTATATAAACACCTTTTACGAGTTTTTCTTTCTTATGTTCGAGCCCCACGTTGGGCGCCAAAATGTAACGGGTCTTAATTCGTTACAAATAAATTTATAGGTTCGGGGACTCGAACAGTGAAGAAATTAATAGAAACTCAGGTGTTTTGGGTATTTTAACAAAAAGTCTGATTTATTCAAGTTCTTATGGCTCGATATAATGCAAAAATGACGCTATGTATAAGTGTAGTGTGTTGTTTGTGTTGTTTTTGTATTTTCCGCAATGTTTTCTCGGTCGGTAAATGTTCACTTCGCGTAATTACTCGAATGGTAAACCCTTCCGGGCGCGACCCGCATTGATTATCATGGGCCGATAAATTTTCCCCCTCTCTTACTCGCCCTATCGATCGCGGCGCGGTGAATCGTGACGCGCTGGCTCGCTCAATGTTTACATTGTATCGGTGGAGGTGTGCGTATGTTTGTTGTGTTTTTGCCTGAGTATCGTGACGCTCGCAAATTAAAAATACCTCTTCGCCCTTTATGCTCTCCTAATATAATTTTTCTACTTAGTTTGCGATAACTGATTTCAGCGCTTTATTTATCGTCCTTTCGTATCTTTATTTTCCAAATTTAATATTCTTCCCTTATATCTATTCGCCACGCTCGCTCGTTATGCTACCTTCTCGGATCCTATTTTCTCCTGTTCTAATTTTCCTATCTACTTTCGATAATTGTTCGTTCCCCTTAAGTGGTTAACTTTCCTTATTGCTCTTTTTATTTTTCTTTGGTTTTCCAATATTTTCTCATAAAATAACTTTATTTTAATTCTCCTTCGTTTTTTGTTCCTTAACGTTCCGTGTTCTAGACGTTTCCGATCCGTGAGGGATGTACTTGGTCCAGCAGTACTTGTTATCTTCCAAAAAAATGAAGAGAGCTTTCTAATGCCGTTTAGGCGCGACTCCGTTTTTTCCTTGTTTCTCAACGTTCCGTGTTCCCAGCGTTTCCTTCCACTGAGGAGGTACTTTGCCAAGCAGTACTTGTCGATCCACGAGGAATTTAAGAAGTGATCTTTCCAACGCATTTTAGGCGCGACTCTGTGTTTCGCTTGTTTCTCAACGTTCCGTGTTCCCAGCGTTTCCTTCCACTAGGGATGTACTTTGCCAAGCAGTACTTGTCGATTCACGAGTGACTCAAAGAGTGATTTCCTCCCAAAATTCTCCTCCTTTTATACCCTGATTTTAACGCTTTCAGGTCCCCTTCCTCTCCGTCTTTCTCTAATTAAATTAGTGGATATCCGGATTTTACCGGTTTTTCTTTCCCTGTAGTTCCAATAGTCGTTGTGTCCGGTTTTCACTGGTTTTACTTTCCCATTTCTTTGGTCTACCCTTAATCTAATTAGTGGGTCTCTCGCTTACCCAAAATCGGTTACCTTTTGAATGTGTGGTGGGGGAAATAATGATGAGACGGACCTGTACGTCTCAATATATATATATATATATATTGTAACGGGTCACCCCTAGTTACATTAAATTTATGAGGATTCGGGGCACGATAAGGGAGTAAATTAATGTAAACCTTTTATGTCTCAACAAATAAACGAAGATTGATTCATATTTCGCTTCATCTCATGTTACAAACAAATTTTGAGTCGCCCTGTATCTGGGTTTCGCGCGCTCGGTCGGTTTGGCTGTCGCGGCTCTCGCGTACCGGGGAGGCGGGGCTTACTACGTCTTCGGAATTTCGCGAGTCTCCGTTGCTCGGGTAACGAGTCACTCCTTTTCTATAATGGCCGCCGTTTCGTGTTTGTGTACGTTTGTTGTATGTACATCTTTGACTTGTACGTATTCGAAATTTTAAATGCTCCAATTGTGTGTGCTTATGTGTGTCGCGCGGTCTTCGCAATTTCTCCGGTTCGGCCTTGCTCGTCGGCCACTGCCCCCTTTGTTGTTGTTTCTTCTCTCTCTCTCTCTCTCGTTACATGTTTTCATCTAGGCTTCCAGCTGGCTGTCAGCTTAATATTCTGATGTTTATTAACGCGGGATGCTTCGAGTTTCGTGACTCTATGCTTTCTCCTTTAAATTTACCGAATTTTCTCCTTCGAATATCTGCGAGATTCGTGATTTTTTTCTTTTCTCTGATTATCGCACTTTTCTAATCGGATGGTGCCTATACTCTCCTTTCTGTACTTGCTCTTCTTTGCCACTTTCCTTGTTTAGTCGCCTTCCTTGCCTTTCGGGCTCGGACATGCGCTTATTTCATTACTAATGGCAAAGTCCACGTTCCATAGTCATAAAAGCTTGGCACCTCCGCTCGAGACTCGTGTGAAAATCATTTAAAAAAAGATTTCCAAAAATTCTCTTTTTACCTTCTCTTTTATTGTTTCGTCTCCTTTCCTCAACGGTCACTTTCCCCGCTGCAATCAGTGGGTACTTGCATCCCATACTAAGGCCGTCACAATCAAAGAGATTCTCAAATTTATTGTGCTCACTTGCTTCGTTTTGTCCAATGCTTTCCCTAGTTCGATACTTTCCACGCTTAAAAAGCCTGTACTAATATCTCGTTTCGGTACTCGCTTTGAAGGTGACTTGAAACAAGTAGGCCTTTCCTCTCTCGAGGTGGCCCTTATGTACCCCTTATTTTCCGCGCTTTTCTTCCCCTTCCCAAGCATCCTTTATTAAATAAATGTTGCTTTAATATTTACTCAATTTTTCTTTCGTTTTTGTCTCTATCTTTTCCGCGTCCCGAGGGATGGCGCCACTTGGCCCTTTTCTCGGTTTGTTCTTTTCCCGTATACCACCTGGAGGCAGTGACTGCGCTTGTCAACATCGCTGTTTCGAATAAGTGGTGGGGGGATTCACGCATGAGACGGACCCATACGTCTCAATATATATATATATATATATATATTGAAACGTTTCGCGATATTGTAGCGAAGCTTTTAATTGTTTTCACCGATCACTTACGTGATAGTGGGGAAAACAATTTTAGGACGGCGAATATTCGACCGATGGATGATTTTTAGGGATTCCCGTAGCCTCCTGAAGGGCGATGTATGCGACGTGTGCCGGAATAGATGATAGGAATTTGAAGGTTTTTTGGAGGATGCCTCAGTGGTTTTGAGGGTCTCAGTGACACCTGTCATCATCCGTCATCATCGGCATTTGATGTTTCGGATTTTCGTATTAAATTAGGATCATAAACTGAACAATAATTTATTAGTGTGTTAATTTTGAGATTTGAATTTGATTAGTAAGGTGTAGCGACGTTTACCGGGATATGGAGTAGGTCGCGAGAAGCGCGGTCGTGTTTGGAGCGACAACGATGGAAAAAATACGGTGAGGTCGCACACGATGTTTAGAGGCGCTGATTCACTCACTCATTCTTTCTCTCTTGCTCGCGCTCGCACAAACCGTGAGCGTCGTCGTGTACGCGTTACGCCGGATTCGGGGTCGCTTCTGAAACAGATTGCGATGGCCCTTGAATTTACGGATATCGAGATTTCTATGGCGGTACAATCGGTTGGCACAGGTTGCAAAGTGCAACTAAGTACGCGGATGCCAACCCGTGTTACTCATGCGCTAGTTCTCTAGCGTTCAAATAATGCACGAGCTCGGGGCAGAATATTCTCCCCGAGTGTGCATAGCGGGGCCGTCCGGAAGGGACGGCTGACCTCCTCGGTGCCAAGCAAGGAGGACCATGAACCAGAGAAGCTGGTTGTAGAATTTCCTCGTGTGCAGCGAAGCGCGGTAGGCTCTTCTCGGACTGCACACTTCGGGTATTCGGGTACGAGAGCGTAGGATGGCGATCGATCGTCGTCCGGGCGATCGATCGGATGTTAAAGACTGTTCCCTAACAGGCAATCACCACGATGACTCTACTTCCGAGGTCGGGCAACCAGGCGCAATGCTGGGGCTTCCCAAGGAAGTAGAGTGTCTACCACGAAGCTGAGGTCGTTCTAGGATGGGACCAGGGCGACGGCAGCAAGGCCTCCATCCTTCGATCCGATGTCTCGGATGACGGTGACTCCACGTAGTAATTGAGAGAATTTGCGAAGAGTGCCGCTCTGGCTCGTGCTCGCCCTTAAATAGCCTAAGGCCCGTCAGGAGAAATTCCATTTCTCCCGCGATTCTGGAGACCTAGGTGGGAAATCACGCCGCCGAGGAACACTCCGTTGGTGGGGTTGACTGCGTCGGTTATTTTGAGGACGTTGGCATATTATACTCAGATCGAGGAATAAAATATACCCGATGGCTCCTCTCTAGGATATTAGGCGAGCATGCGGTGCGAAGAGGCGTCATGATGAATTTAGGTCACGTTCTTAATGTGATAGGAGTGGTCGAGCACGGGAAGCGAGAAATTCGACTAAAGGCGGCGATTTCCGCGAGTCCGCGGTGGTCTTGCTCCTCGCGGTGGGCGGAGCTCCTTGCGAGGTGTCGCGGGCTCGCCCCAATCTCTTAACTCAGGAGACCCTCCCGGCCGGCGGCATGGCCGGTTGCTCTGAACGCTGGCCAGAATACGCAGGTGTCTCGTGAACGGTTGGACGCTATCGTATTCGGTGTGACGGTGGCTTACCCATATAGCCGAAACGTTACAATATATATATATATATATATATATATATATATATATATATATACACATACAGGGTGTTTCATAATAAGTGACCCACCCGGAATTGACGGGTTCAGGAGGGTCCCCCGAGTAAAACTGCTGAGGCGATTTTTTTTCCGTCAAATAGTTTTTAAATGGGAGCGATTAGAATTTTTGCGTTCGGCTGATTGTTGTAGGGCTGCCGTCTGCCCTTAGCGACGACGCCACTCGAGTGTCGCGTCTGAGCGCGAGACACGTAGAAGGCAGCGAATAAGGTAGCTAGGCATCTGTCTCGCTCGCACGGCCAGTTTGACGTTTCGCGTATCGTCTTCTATTATTTTCTGTCATCGTGGGTAGGCAAGTTCAGAGCGCGCGTTGAGGTTCTGTAGAAACGCATCGTTTGACAGATGACGATGCGGGGGATTTGACGTTTATCGTAGCATTCGCTTAGTCGGCTTGTCAACCGATCGGGTTCAAGACTCGTGACAGGCCGGCGAAAGTGACATTGTCCGCTTCGTCGTCTGTCGCTCCATGAATTCCGGGCCAAAGCGTGAAGGTTGCCGACATTCATGAGATTTGTAATCGCTGGCTCGGTAAAACTACCGAGCCAGCGATGATGTTCAAAGATCAGATTATTAAATGCATTCGTCATCTTTATTTTCTAGAGAAATGAAGCACAGAATAATCAATAATTTGGTGTTTTCCACATTTGAAGGTACCGTGCAAGTGTTCGCATTGCCGTAGTGGCTTTTTTCGGGTCGACGGTGGTGAATTTTTCAAAATCATTCACAGGGAACGAATCCAAAACTCTGAAGGTTATTCAGATAACGAAACACAAAACAGAGCTTTGATAGACCGTTTTTTAGACTGGGTTCCTGTCGATCCAATTAAAAAAAAAACGGTCGAAACGAGCGTATTTATCAACGTCGAATCTCATGTGAATCTCTCTTCGGATCGACGTCTTTTACATCTGGGAACGAATCAGAGTCCGCTGCAAGTGTTTCTATTGTGGAATACACCCTACAAACTGAGAACGCCTCGCTGAACATTGGATTCGTTCACGTGCATAGTCCGCAGCAGCAGTAGTAGTCCTCAATGGCTATTTGCGTGCCGAGGGAGATACATTTTTAAAAATCACCCACTGGGAGCGAATCCGAAGAATCTGAGGGTTATTTCGATAATGAAACACAAAACAGAATTTAAATAGACTGTTTCCCACATTGGATTGGTCTCGATTCTTGTTCTATCTCCCTCTCTGCCGAATTATGAGACTAATATTTTTTTGAACTACTAGAGACTTCTAGAACACGAAAGGAAACATGTCAGCAGGAAAGAGAGGCTTCGGACGGACGAAACAATTTTTTGATCGGAAGGGTACACGATGGTAGAGCAGTCTGACCTCTCATCCCTTGTTGACTGATTGTTGTCAAATGATTTAATCAGGGTACTAGAGAGTTGTAGTGCACGTGAAGGCGCATGGAAAAAGCAGCCAGAAGCTTCAGAAATCGAGAATAATTTTTTTTTCTGAAAAGTATTCCATACACCAGTCGAGCAGTGTGATTTCTCATTCCTTGCCGATTTATTTTTGTCCAATATACGTTTTTAAAATACTGGAGAGTTCACCTACACATAAAGACGTACGTGAGAAGTAGCCAAAGGCTTCAGGCACGCGAGACAATTTTTTCTATTCAAGCCCCATTGCACAACAATCAAGCTGTGGTATCTTTCCTCTCTTGATGACTTTTCGTTGTCTATCATTTCTTTACAGTACTGGACAATTATAGTACACGCAAGAAGATGACGGAGAAGGAGCGATAAGCTTGAGAGGCGCGAAATAATTTTTTATATGAACGTTGAACGATACAACAATCGAGTAGTGTCACCTGTTATTCCTTGACGACCTAGTGTTATGAAATATTTTTTTACGGTACTGCAAAGTACTTTTAAATATGAAAACATATGCGAGAAGTAACTAGAAGCTTGAGACACGGGAAATCATTTTTTAGATTAAACCTGTACCACGCAACAGTCGAGCAGACTCACCTCTCATGCCTGGGCAATTTATTGTTGTCCAGTATTTTTTCTGAATTCATGAAGATTTCTAGTACGCATACAAACAGATGTAAAAAGTCGGCCGAATAATCAGGCACAGACAATTTTTTTCTCTACGTGATGAACAATACAACATTTGATTTGTGATCTATCTCCTTCTCTGCCGATTTATTGAGACTAATATTTTTTTTCAACTACTAGCGACTTTTAGTTCACGAAAGAACTAATGTCAGACGGAGCCAGAAACTGCGGATGCACGAAATAATATTTTTGATCGAAACTGCACCATACGACGTTACAGCAGCCTGACCTCTATCCATTGATGACTGGTTTTGTTCTAATGATTTATTTGGCATAATAGAAAGTTTCAGTATACATATGGACACATGGAAGAAGTAGCCAGAAGCTTCAGAAATCGAGAATGAATTTTTTCTGGGAAGTATTCCAGACAACAGTCGAGCAGTGTGATTTCTTATCCCTTGCCGAACAATTAATGTCCAACATTTGTTTTTCAATACAGGAGAGTTCTCCGACGCATAGAGACGTGTGTGAGAAGTAGCCGAAAGCTTCAGACACAAGAAACAATTTTGTTAATTCAAGCCCCGCCACACAACAATCGAGCAGTGGTACCTTTCCTCCCGTGATTACTTATCGTTGTCTAGCACGTCGTTACAGTACGAGAGATTTACGGTACACACAGAAGGATGGCTGAGAAGTAGCCATAAGCTTGAGAGGCGGGAATAATTTTTTTTATAATGGAAGTTGTCCGATACAATAATCGAGCAGTGTTCTATGGAACACATTTAAGAAAAGAAATAATTTTCGACTTCTGAAACTCCTGGCTACTTCTTCCATGTGTCTTTATGTGTACTGAAACTCTCTAGTATGCTAAATAAATCGTTAGAACAAAACCAGTCATCAATGGATGAGAGGTCAGACTACTGTAACGTCGTATGGTACACTTCCGATAGAAATGTTTATTTCGTGCGTCGTAAGTTTCTGGGTCCGTCTGACATTAGTTCTTTCGTGTACTGTAAATGTTGTACTGTACTACACCTCGTGGCAAAAAAAAAATTGCGTGTTCCTGAATATTTCGCCGACTTTTTAGATCAATGTGTATGTGTACTAGATCTCTGCAGAAATTCCGAAAAAATACTGGACAACAATAAATTGGCCAAGCACGCGAGCTGAAACTTCTCAATTGTTGCAGGGTACAGGTTTAATAGAATAAAAAATAAAAAAAGATTTCCCGTATCCGAAGCTTCTAGTTACTTTTCACATATGTTTTTATATGTACGAGAACTTTGCGGTACCGTAAAAAAATATTAGATAACAATAGGTCATCGAGGGATGACAGGTGAGACTGCTCGATTATTCTATCGTACAACTTCAATGAAAAAAAATATTTCGCGCCTCTCAAGCTTATGGCTGCATTTCTGTGATCTTTCTGTGTGTACTCTAACTCTCTAGTACTGCAGAGAAGTGCTAGACAGCGAGAAGTCATCAAGGGAGGAAAGGTACCCCTCCTCGATTGGTGTGTGGTGGGGCGTGAAAAAAAAATCGTATGTCTGAAGCTCTTGGCTACTTCTCACATACGTCTTTATGTGTAGGAGAACTCGCTAGTACTTCTAATACAAATATTGGACAACAATGAATCGGCAATGAATGAGAAATCACACTGCTCGACTGTTGTATGGAATACTCTCCAGAAAAGAATGATGCTCGATTTCTGAAGCTTCTGGCTGCTTCTTCCATGTGTCTTTATGTGTACTGAAACTCTCTAGTATGCCAAATAAATCATTAGAACAAAACCAGTCATCAATGGATGAGAGGCCAGGCTGCTGTATCGTCGTATGATGCAGTTTCGATAAAAAATATTTTTCCGTGCGGGCGAAGTTTCTGACTCCGTCTGACATTAGTTCTTTCGTGTACTAAAAGGCGCTAGTAGGTGAAAAAAGTATTAGCCTCAATAAATCGGTAGAGAGGGAGATAGAACAAGAATCGAATGTTGTATGGTACAGGTATAATGAAAAAAATCGATTTCCTGTATCCGAAGCTTCTAGTAACTTCTCACATATGTTTTTATATGTGCGAGACCTTCCTCGTACTGTAAAACAAATATTAGACAACAATAAGGCATCGAGACATGACAGGTGACACTGCTCGATCGTTCAACCGGACAACTTGCATGAAAAAAAACTATTTCACGCGTCTCAAGCTTACGGCTACTTCTCAGCCATCTGTCTGTGCGTACTGTAACTCTCCAGTACTGTCAGGAAGTGCTAGACAACCAGAAGTGATCAAGGAAAGCAACGTACTACTGCTCGATTGCTGTGTGATGGAACTTGAATAAAAAAAATTGTCTCGTGTGTCTGAAGCTATTGGCTACTTCCCATATACGTCTTTATATGTAGGAGAACTAGGCAGTATTTTAAAAACAAATATTGGACAACAGTAAAGCAGCGAGGGATGACAAATCACACTGCGCGACTGATCTATGGAACACTTTTCAGAAAACGATCATTCGCGATTCCTGAAGCGAATGGCTACTTCTTCCCGGGGTCTTTATGTGTATGAAAACTCTCCAGTATACTAAATAAATCAAAAGAACAAAACCAGTCATGAATGCATGAGCGGCCAGACCGCTGCAACGTCGTATGGTACACTTCCGATCAAAAATCTTACTTCGTGCGTCCGAGGTTTCTGGCTCTGTCTGACATTGGTTCTTTCATGTACCAAAAGTCGCTAGTAGTTGAAAAGAAAAAGTAGTTTCAATGAATCGGCAGAGAAGGAGACAGATAAAAAATCAAATGTTGTATTGTACATGTCGTAGCAAAAAAAAATTAGCGTGTGCCCGAATAATCTGGCTACTTTTTACATTTGTTTGTATGCGTACGAGGACTCTCGAGAAATTCAGAAAAAATACTGGACAACAACGAATAGTCCAGGCATGAGAGGTGAGTCTTCTCGATTGTTGCGTGATACATATTTAGTAAAAAAATATGATTTCCCGTGTCTGTAGCTTCTAGTTACTTCTTACATATGTTTTTATATGTGCGAGAACTGTCTCGTACTGTAAAACAATATTAGTCAACAATAAGTCATCAAGGGGTGACAGGTGACATTGCTCGATTGTTTGACCGTACAACTTCTACGGTTCTATGAAACTTCTATGAAACTTCTATGAAAGTTCTATGATACTTCTATGAAAAAAGAGCGAGAGCGAGAGAGAGAGAGAGAGAGAGAGAGAGAGAGAGAGAGAGAGAGAGAGAGAGAGAGAGAGAGAGAGAGAGAGAGAGAGAGTGGGAGGCAGAGGGAGAGGGAGAGACACATAACAAGAATCGAGTGTTGTATGGTAAGGGGAATAATGAAAAAAAAATCGATTTCCCGTGTCCGAAGCTCCTAATTACTTCACACATATGTTTTCATATGTACGAGATCTACCTTGTTCTGTCAAAAAAAATATTAGACAACTAAGGTCATATTAGGTCATCAAGGGATGCCAGCTGACACTGCTCGATTGATCTACCTTACAACTTTAATGAAACAAATGATTTCCCGCCTCTCAAGCTTATAGCAACTTCTCTGTTATCCTTCTTTGTGTACTGCATGTAACTCTCTAGTACTGTAGAGAAGTGCTAGACAACGAGAAGTCGTCAAGGGAGGAACGGTACCGCTGCTCGATTGTTGCGTGCTGGGGCTTGAATAAAACAAATTGTTCTTGTGTCTGAAGCTTTCAGCTACTCCTCAGATACGTCTCTATGTGTAGGCGAACTCGCCAGTATTTCAAAAACAAATATTGGACAACAATGAGTCAGCAAGGGATGAGAAATCTCACTGCTCGACTGGTGTATGGAACACTTTCCAGAAAAAAATCATTCTGTATTTCTGAAGCGTCTGGCTACTTTTTCCATGCATCTTTATGTGTTCTGAAACTCTCTAGTACGCTAAATGAATCATTAGACAACAGTCAGTCCACAATTGATGAGCGGTAAGACTAAAGTACCGTCGTGTGATGTACGTCCGATCAAAAAAATTATTTCGTGCGTTCTAAGTTTTTGGCTTCTTCTGACATATTTTCTTGCGTGTTCTAAAAGTCTCTAGTAGTTAAAACAAAATGGTAGTCTCAATGAATCAGTAGTGAGGGAGATAGAACAAGAATCAAATGTTGTACGGTACAAGTTTAATTTTAAAAAAAGTCGATTTCCCGTGGCTAAAAGTTTCAGTTACTTTTCACATATGTTTTTATATTTACGAGAACTATGCGGAACCGTAAAAAAATATTAGACAACAATAGGTCATCAAGGGATGACAGGTGACACTGGTCGAATGTTCTACCGTACAGCTTTAATGAAAACAAATATTTCACACCTCTCAAGCTTATGGCTAGTTCTTTCTCATTTTCTGCGTGTACTGTAACTCTCTAGTACTGTAGAGAAGTGCTAGACAACGAGAAGTCATCAAGGGAGGAAAGGTACCGCTCCTCGATTGATGTGTGGTGGGGCTTGAAAAAAGATAAAAAATTCGTGTGTCTGAAGCTCTTGGCATACTTTTCACATACGTTGTTATGTGTGGGAGCACTAGCTAGTATTTCTAAACCAAATACTGGACAACAATGAATCGGCAAGGGATGAGAGAAATCACACTGCTTGACTGTTTTATGGAATACTTTCCGGAAACACATAATTCTGTATTTCTGAAGCTTCTGGCAACTTCTTCCATGTGTCTCCATGTGAACTGAAACTCTTTAGTACGGTAAATAAATCGGTAGATAACAATCAGTCAACAAGGGATGAGAGGTCGGACCAGTGTCCCGTCGTGTGATATACTTCCGATCCAAAAAAAATGACGTGCGTCCGAAGTGCTTGGCTCCTTCTGCCATCTGTTCTTGCGTGTTCTACAAGACTCCAGTAGTTGAAAAAAAATATTAGTCGCAATAAATAGGAAGAGAGCGAGGTAGAACAAGAATCGAATGTTGTATGGTACAGGTTTAATAAAAAAACCGATTTCCCGTGTCTGAAGCTTCGAGTTGCTTCTCACATATGTGTTTATATGTACGAGACCTTCCTCGTACTATAAAAAAAATATTGGACAACAATAAGCCATTAAAGAATGACAGGTGATACTGCTCGATTATATTACAGTACAACTTCCTTGAATAAAATTATTCCGCGCCTCTCAAGCTTATGCCTACTTCTCAGCCATCTTTTTGTGTGTACTGTAATTCTCTAGTACTGTAATGTAGTGCTAGACAAAGACAAGTGATCAAGGGAGGAAGAGTACCACTGCTCGATTGGGAAGTGGTGGAGCTTGAATGAAGAAAATTAAAAATTGTTTCGTCCGTCTGAAATTTTTGGCTACTTCTCATACACGTCTATATGTGTAGCAGAACTCGCCAGTATTTCAAAAACAAATATTGGACAACAATGAATCGGCGAGGGATGAGAAATCACAGTGCTTGACTGTTCTATGGTACACTGTCCAGAAAAGAATCATTCTCGATTTCAGAATCTTCTGGCTACTTCTTCCATGTGTCTTTATATGTACTGAAACTCTCTAATACGCTAAAGAAATCATAAGACAACAACCAGTCATCAAGGGATGAGAGGTCAGGCTCCTGCAACGTCGTATGGTACAGTTCCGAACAGAAATGATATTTCGTGCGTCCGAAGTTTTTGACTCTGTCTGACATTAGTTCTTTCGTGTACTAAACGTCGCTAGTAATTGAAAAAAAATATTACCTTCGACAAATCGGCAGAGAAGGAGGTGGATAAAAATAAAATCTTGTAGGGGACACCTCGTAGCAAAAAAAATGCGTGTGCCGGAATATTCTGCCGACTTTTTAGATCTATTTATATGCGTACTAGAACTCTCCAGGAATTCAGAAAAATTACTGAACAACAATAAATCATCGTGACATGAGTGGTGAGACCACTCGATTGTTGCATGGTACAAGTTTAATAAAATAAAAAAATGCTTTTCCGTTTCTGAAGCTTCTAGTTATTTGTTACATGTGTTTTTATATGTACGAGAACTTTGCGGTACCGTAAAAAAATATTAAAGAACAATAGGTCATCAAGGGATGACAGGTGACACTGCTCGATTGTTCTACCGTACAACTTGCATGAAAAGAATTATTTCACGCGTCGCCAGATTATGGCTACTTCTCACCCATCCGTCTGTGTGTACTGTAACTCTCCAGTAGTGTAAGGAAGTGCTCGACAACGAGAAGCGATCAAGGACAGGAACGTATGTACCACTGCTCGATTGTTATGTGGTGGAGCTTGAATGAAAGAAATTGTTTCGCGTGTCTGAAGCTATTGGCTATTTCTCATATACGTCTTAAGGTGTAGGAGAACTTGCCAGAATTTTAAAATCAAATATTGGCCAGCAGTAAGGCTGCGAGGGATGAAAAGTCACACTGCTCAACTGACCTATGGATCACGTTTCAGAAAACAGTCATTCGCGTCTTCTGAAGCTTCTGCCTACTTCTTCCGTGGTTTCGTATGTGTACTGAAACGCTTCGGTATGCTCAATAAATCATTACAACAAAACCAGTCATCAATGAAGGAGTAGTCAGACTGATGTGACGTCGTATTGAGCACTTTCGAAAAAAAATCCTACTTTCTGCGTTCGATGATTCTGGCTCTGTCTGACATTAGTTCTTTCGTGTAATAAAAGTCGCTAGTCATTGGAAAAAATATTATTTCCAATAAATCGGCACAGAAGTAGACAGATAAAAAATCTAATGTTGTATTGTACACCTCGTAGCAACAAAAAAATTGCGTGTGCCCGAATGAACTGGCCACTTTTTATATTTGTTTGTATGCGTACTAGAACTCTCGATAAATTCAGAAAAATATTGGACAACAACCAGGCATGAGAGGTGGTACTGTTCGTATGTTGCGTGATACAGATTTGATTTAATAACAATGATTTCCCGTGTCTGAAGCTTCCAGTTACTTCTCACATATGTTTTTATATGTACGAGAACTGTCTCGTATTGTCGAATAATATTAGACAATAATGAGTCATCAAGGGGTGACCGGTGACACTGCTCGATTGTTTTACCATACACCTTCTATGAAAAAAAAATATATATTTCGCTCCTCTCAAGCTTCTGGCAACATCTTAGCCATTGTTCTGTGTGTACGGTAACTATCTTGTACTGTAAATACGAGCTCGACAACGAGAAGGCATCAAGGGAGGAACGGTACCACTGCTCGATTGCTGTGTGGTGGAGCTTGAATAAAAAAATTGTTTCGCGCATCTAAAGCTTTTGGCTACTTCTCACATACCTTTTTATGTGTAGGAAAACTCGCGAGTATGTAGAAACAATATTGGAGAACAATGAATCGGCACGGGATGAGAAATGACACCGCTCGAATGTTCTATGGAACACTTTCCAGAAAATAATGATTCTCGATTTCTGAAGGTCCTGGCTACTTCTTTCATATCTCTTCATGTGTACTGGAACTCTCCAGTATGCTAAATAAATCATTAGAACAAGACCAGTCATCGATGGATGAGAGGCCAGTCTGCCGTAACGTCGTATGGTACACTTTCGATCTAAAATACTATTTCGTGCGTCCGAAGTTTCTGGCTCCGTCTGACATTAGTTCTTTCATGTACTGAAAATCGCTAGTAGTTGAAAAAATATCAGTCTCAATAAATCGGCAGAGAGGGAAATAGAACGAGAATCGAATGATGTACGGTACAGCTATAATAAAAAAAAAATCGATTTCCCGTGTCCAAAGCTTCTAGATACTTGACGCATATGTTTTGATATGTACGAGATCTTCTTCGTACTGTAAAAAAAATATTGGACAACAATAGGTCATCAAGGGATGACAGGTGACACTGCTCGATTGATCTACCTTACAACTTAAACGAAACAGATTATTTCGCGCCTCTCAAGCTTATAGCAACTTCTCTGTCATTCTTCCTTGTGTACTGTATGTAACGTTCTAGTTCCGCTGGTCGATTGTTGCCTGGTGGGATTCGAATAAAAAAAAATTGTTCGTGTGTCTGAAGCTTTTGGCAACTTCTGAAATACGTCTTTATGTGTAGGAGACCTCGCCAGCATTTCAAAAACAAATATTGGACAACAATGAGTCGGCGAGGGACGAGAAACCACACTGCTCGACTGTTGTATGGAACACTGTATAGAAAAAAATCTTCATGTGCTCTGAAACTCTCTAGTACGCTAAATAAATCATTAGACAACAATCAGTCCACAAGGGACGAGCGGTCAGACTGCAATACCCTCGTGTAATGTACTTCCGATCAGAAACATTATTTCGTGCGTCCTAAGTTTTTGGCTTCTTCTGACATCTTTTCTTTCGTGTTCAAAAAGTCTCTAGTAGTGGAAAAAAATAGTCTCAATGAATCGGCAGAGAGGGAGACAGAACAAGAATCGAATGTTGTATGGTACGAGTTTAATTTTAAAAAAATCGATTTCCCTTGTCGAAGCTTCTAGTTACTTCTGACATATGTTTTTATATGTACGAGACCTTCATGGTACTGTAAAAAAAAAATAGACAACAATAAGTCATCAAGGAATGACAGGTGACACTGATCGATTGTTCTACCGTACAACTTTCATAAAGAAATTATTTCGCCCCTCTTAGCGTGTGTACGGTAACTCTCTAGTACTGTAAATACGAGCTAGACAATAAGAAGTCATCAATGGAAAAACGGTACCACTGCTCGATTGTTGTGCGGTGGAGCTTGAACAAAAAAAATTGTTTCCTGTGTCCAAAGCTTTTTCCTACTTCTCATATACGTCTGTATATGTAGGAAAACTAGCCATTAGTTGAAAAACAAATATTGGAGAAGAATGAATCGGCAGGGGTTGAGAAATCACACTTCTCGACTGTTCTATGGAACACTTTCCGGAAAAAAATCATTCTCGATTTCTGAAGCTTCTGGCTACTTCTTCTATGTATCTTTGTGTATACTGAAACTCTCCAGTACGCTAAATTAATTATTAGACCAAAACCAGACATCAATGGATGTGAGGTCGGGCTGCTGTAACGTCGGACGGTACACTTTCGATCAAACATATTATTTTGTGCGTCCGAAGTTTCTGGCTCCGGCTGACGTTAGTTCTTTCGTGTACCAAAAGTCGCTAATAGTTGAGAAAAGAAAAATATATTCATCACGATCAATCGATAGAGAAGGGGATAGCTCAAGAATCAAATGTAGAAATGTACGCCTGGTAGAAAGAAAAATTGCGTGTGCCCGAATATTCTGGCCACTTTTTACATCTGTTTTCATGCGTACTAGAACCCTCGAGGAATTCAGAAAAAATACTGGGCAACAATAAATGGTCCAGGCATGAGAGGTGGGACTTCTCGCTTGTTACATGGGACAGATTGAATAATAAAATATGATTTCCCGTGTCTGACGCTTCTAGTTACCTCTCACATATGTTCTTATATGTACGAGAACTTTCTCGTACTGTAGAAAAAATATTAAACAACAATAAGTCATCAAGGAATGTCTGGTGACAGTGCTCGATTGTCCTACCGCACAACTCGCATGAAAAAAAAAAAGAAATCGCTTCTCTCATCTTCTGGGGGTCCGGTAAGTGCCTAGTACAGTAAAGACGTGCTAGACAACGAGAAGTCATCAAGGGAGGAAAGGTGCTACTGCTCGATTGTTGTGTGGTGTAGCTTGGCTAAAAAAAATTGTTTCTTCTGTCTGAAGCTCGTGGCTACTTCTCACATACGTCTTTATGTGTAGGAGAACTTGCCAGCATTTCAAAGGCAAGTATTGGACAACAATGATTCGGCAAGGGATGAGAAATCACACTGCTCGACTGTTGTATGGAATACTTTCCAGATAAAACATCATTATGCATTTCTGAAGTTTCTTGCTACTCCTTCCGTGTGCCTCCATGTGTACTGTAACTCTCCAGTACGCTAAATATAATTAGATAATAATCAGTCAGCATGGGATGAGAGGTCAGACTGGTGTACCGTCGTGCGATACACTTCCCATCAAAGAAATTATTTCGTGCGTCCGAAGTTTTTGGCTCCTTCCGACATCTGTTCTTTCGCGTTCTGATAGACTCTAGTAGTTGACAAAAAAATATAAGTACCAATAAATCGGCAGAGAGGGAGATAGAACATGAATCGAATGTTGTATGGTACAGGTTGAATAAAAAAAATCGATTTCCCGTGTCTGAAGCTTCTAGTTACTTCTCACATATGTTCTTATATGTACGAGACATTCCTCGTACTGTAAAGAAGATATTAGACAACAATAAGTCATCAAGGGATGACAGGTGACACTACTAGATTGTTCTACCATACAACATCCATGGAAAACATTATTTCGCGCCACTCAAGCTTATGGCTACTTCTCAGCCATCTTTCTGTGTGTACTGTAACTGTCCAGTATTGTACATAAGTGCTAGAAAGTGTTCCATAGAACAGTTGAGCAGTGTCATTTCTCATCCCCCGCCGATTCATTGATGTCCAATATTTGTTTTTCAAATATTGGCGAGTTCTCCTACACATAAAAACGTATATGAGAAGGAGCAAAAAACTTCAGACAGAAGGAACAATTTTTTTTATCCAAGCTCCACCACACAACAATCGAGCAGTGGTACCTTTCTTCCCTTGATCACTTCTCGTTGTCTAGCACTTCTTTACAGTACTGGATAGTAACAGTACACGCAGAAAGATGGCTGAGAAGTGGCTATACGCTTCAGAGGCGCGAGATAATTTTTTTTATGGAAGTTGTACGGTTAAAAAATCCAGCAGTGTCACCTGTCATCCCTTGATGACCCATTGCTACTTAATATTCTTTTTACGGTACCACGAAGTTCTCGTGCATATGAATAGGTATATCAGAATAATAGAAACTTCAGATACGGGGAATCATTTATATTTATTAAACCTGTACCATGCAACAAGCGAAAAGTCCCAACTTTGATGCCTGGACCATATATTGTTGTCCAGTATTTTTTTCTGAATTCCCCGAGAGTTCTAGTATGCATACAAACAGATGTAAAAGGTGTCCATACGCCAATCGAGTAGTGTGATTTCTCATCCCTTGCTGATTCATTGTTATACAATATTTGTTTTTAAACCGGTGGCTAGTTTTCCTACACATATAGACGTGCGTGAGAAGTAGCCAGAAGCTTCGGAAACACGTAACAATTTTTTTCATTCAAGCTCCATCACACACAAAAAAACGTATGTGAGAAGTATCGAGAAGCTTCAGACACGGGAAACCAGATGTTTTTAAATTAAATCTGTACCATGCAACAATCGAGAAGTCCCACCTCTCATGCCGGGGCCATTTATTGTTGTCCAGTATTTAGTCTGAATTCCTCGAGCGTTCTACTATGCGCATACATACAGATGTAAAAAGTGGCCAGAATATTCTGGCACACGCAATTTTGTTTTGCTATGAGGTGTACATTACAACATTCAATTCTTTATCCATCTTCTTCTCTGCCGACGTATAGAGACGAATATATATATATTTTTTTTTTCACCTACTAGCGACCTCTAGTACACGAAAAAACTTATGTCAGAACGTGCCAGAAACTTCGGTCGCACGAAATAATACATTTGGTCGAAAGTGTATCATATGACGCTGCAGCAGCCTGACCTGTCATCCCTTGATGACTGGCTGTTGTCTAATGATTTATTTAGCGTACTGGGGCGTTTCTGTACACACAAAGACATGTGGAAGTCACAGCCAGACGATTCAGAAATCAAGAAAGATTTTTTTCTGGACAGTGTTCCATAGAACAGTCGAACAATGTGATTTTTAATCCCTCGCCGATTCCTTGTTGTGCGATATTTGTTTCCAAATTTATGGCGAGTTCTCCTGCGCATACAGACGTGTATGAGAGGTCAGACCGCTGTACCGTCGTGTCATACACTTCCGATCAAAAAAATTGTTCGTGCGTCCGAAGTTTGTAGCTCTTTTTAAAATAAGTTGTTTCATGTTTGAAAAATCTGTAGTAGTTGAAAAACAAATATTATTCCCAATAAATCGGCAGAGAAGGAGATATAACAAGGATCGTATGTCGATTTGTACAGGTATAATAACAAAAAAATTGATTTCCCGTGTCTGAAGCTTCTGGTTACTTCTCACATACGTTTTTATATGTACGAGACCATCGTCTTACTGTGAAAGAAATATTAGACAACAATAAGTCATCAGGGGATGACAGGTGACACTGCTCGATTGTTATACCGTACAATTTCCATGAAAAAAATTATTTTGCGCCTTTCAAGCTTATGGCTACTTCTCAGCCATCTTTCTGTGTGCACTGTAGCTCTCCAGTACTGTAAAGGAGTGTTAGACAACGAGAAGTGATCAAGGGAGGAAAAGTACCACTGCTCGATAGTTATGTAGTGGAGCTTGAATTTAAAAAAACAACGTTTCGTGTGTCTGATGTTTTTGGCTGCTTCTCATACACGTCTGTATGTGCAGGAGAACTCGCCGGTAATTCGGAAACAAATATTGCACAGCAATGAATCGGCGAGGGATTAGAAATCACATTGCTCGACTGTTCTATGGAACACTGTCCAGAAAAAAATCATTCTCGAAATCTGCATCTTCTGGCTGTGACTTCCACGTGTCTTTGTGTGTACAGAAACGCCCCAGTACGCTAAATAAATCATTAGACAACAGCCAATCATCAAGGGATGACAGGTCAGGCTGCTGCAACGTCCTATGGTACACTTTCGATCAAATGTATTATTTCGTGCGACCGAAGTGTCTGGCTCGTTCTGACATTAGTTTATTCGTGTACTAAAGGTCGCTGGCAGTTGAAAAAAAAAAAAATATTCGTCTCTCTAAATCGGCAGAGAAGGAGATGGATAAAAAATTGAATGTTGTAATGTACACCTCGAAGCAAAACAAAATTGCGTGTGCCCGAATATTCTGGCGACTTTTTTACATCTGTATATGTGCATACTAGAACGCTCGAGGAATTCAGACAAAATACTGGACAAAAATAAGTGGCCCCGGCATGAGAGCTGGAACTTCTCGATTGTTGCATGCTACAGATTTTATTTAATAACATCTGATTTCCAGTGTCTGAAGCTTCTAGATACTTCTCACATACGTTTTTTTGTTTCTGATGGAGCTTGAATGAAAAAAATTGTTTCCTGTGTCTGAAGATTCTGGCTACTTCTCCCATACGTCTATATGTGTAGGAGAACTAGCCACTAGTGTAAAAACAAATATTGAACAACAATGAATCGGCGAGGGATGACAAATCACACTGCTAGACTGTTAGTAGTAATACTATGAGAGTTCTGGAACACTTTGTGGAGGGGGAAGCCGAAAGGGGGGGGGGGGGGTCGGCCATGTGGTGGGGGAAGTCGGTAGTTTATGGAGAGGGGGAAGTGGGTGGTGGGGGAAGTGGGTGGTGGGGGAAGTGGGTGGTGGGGGAAGTGGGTAGTCTATGGAGAGGGGGAAGTGGGTGGTGGGGGAAGTGGGTGGTGGGGAAGTGGGTGGTGGGGGAAGTGGGTGGTGGGGGAAGTGGGTGGTGGGGGAAGTGGGTAGTCTATGGAGAGGGGGAAGTGGGTGATGGTGGAAGTGGGTGGTGGGGGAAGTGTGTGGTGGGGAGTATGCGGTGAAGGGGAAGGGGTGAGGAGTCCATAGCAAGGGGAGGCAGGTGTCTGGCTGTCTCGCGAAGGTCTGGGGACCCTTTTGGGGAATTGGGGGAAGGGGATTTGCGGCTCGCGGAGAGAGGTCGGCGAGTGACGTCACGCAGGGAAGAGGATGCCCAAAATCATGCCCAAAAGCACGAGAGGATAACAGTTGTAGGTGCGGGCCGAGGGGGCACCGGCAGCCGGGGGACATCTTAGACGATGCGTCGTTTTTCTAAGGGGGCGTTATTGACACAGGTGAATCGTTTTCAGACAATGGAGGAAAATTTCTCTCAAACATGTGGATATGCATGTGAAAGCCAGCATCTATGATACACTCTCGGCAACTTAATGGAATTTTACTGCTAGATGTCAAATTAGACTTTACAGATAAACTTTTTTATGCAGCTATAGTAAAGCAGGCCCTTATAAAATTACATTGCATTCGGTCTTGTATTCATTCCGAGAGATAACGTCGAGATGTTTGCATGTGCGAGTATGTATGCAGTGCACCCGGCCAAGAACCCGTGGGACTTGACGAAGAATGAGCTCGAACACGTTCCAAAGACCTTGCTCATAAAATATTGGAGTCGACACATTGGTATGCTGTGGGATCGTTTGCCGGAACATCATCGAAACGACAGTGAAATATTATCATATCTTCCATGCATGAAGCATTACAATACACCTGAGATGTTGGATCATATTGATGGCCCCCCACCTCCGCAACGGAATTGTGAAAAGTGTTGTGAGGGAGACAATACTATTCGTGAGAAAAAATAAACGTTCCGCGACACATTTGAAGTTGTTTCGTCGATGAAAAATGGATTTCTCATTGTCGGCAAAACGGCGGAATTCTTCCCAACGAAGAAGCTGTCTCAAGGTTCCATCGTGTTATCCAATCTCCGACATGAGGGCTGCCCACACCAAATTAGCAAAGCGTTACGTAGTGGACATCATGGACGAGTTCGCCGTCTTCTTACCAGCATGGCTCATGAAGGCTTTCAATCACGGTCCAAAGATGTTCGAGAAGATATTAGAAATGGCTCGCAATGACGAACTATACATGAACTATACATGAACTATTATGGCGGACAATACAGCAGCATCGCGTTTAATAAACAGTGAGCACACGATTGTGCTGGTCGGAACTGATGAGCTCAATGGAATCATCGGTCACTAACATCGTTGAGTTTTCAACATGCTCACAACAATATAAAGGATAGCTTTCATTGAATATAAAAATGTTCCACGTTGGTGTTGGATGTAAGAATAAATACAATCGAAAAAGATATATATCAAAATGTTTTTTTTTTATTTAAAAATGTTTTTTATTTAAAAATCCTCCGCTTACGCAGCGCTTCGTATACACTCAACCAGATTTTCAGCGATTTTACATTCGCAGTGGCGCAATTGTATTTCATATTGAAGAAATGATGGGGACATTCAAAGTCGGAGATATTTGGCAATTTCTGCAGCGAGGGACAGTCCAGAGTCTCCAAGTCAACAATTTTGGTTGTAGGATCCGTGAATTTTGATATCCATGAACACTTTTCGAATCCCTTCACGTAGATGGTAGGAGCTCCTTGCATGATGGTTCGAATTATCGTTCTAGCTGCCTCGTATGGTATATCACCGTGATCCCATCGTAATCCGTGAAAATTGCGTTCCAACCATTTGTTTGTCTTTTTGTATTTGTCTGGCAACGAATCCCATGCAGATGGTGCGTTGAAGAAAAACGTCAGCGGTTCGGCCTTCTTGTCGTGGAGTTTGACGATGGAAATCTCCTTTAGTACAAAATCGTTGATGGGTCTCTTGAACCCCTGCACATCGACGACGAGCTCCATATTGACTGAAGAGTCCGCAGACAGTTGACAAGATTTATACCAATTTTTTAACCGCACCACTAATCGGATTGTATTCGACAATACGATCATGGAGGATTAAACAGAATGCAGCAGTTTTCGGCGGAATATTCGTTTTCAATTCAAATTCGAGACGCACATCCACGGGGCCGGCCTTAAGAGAATCATTTTGCTTTGAGCAGTCAATGATGGCGAGGGGGGCTTTTTCCAAGAATTCCGTCTTATTTAGCCATGGTTCAGCTTCTTTGTTGTGATAGGTGAATTGGAAGTTTGTATACATCTCGTAGAGTAAAGCATACTGATTTTGATTGATATTTAGGTTTAGATTTCCATATGGATAGCATTGGGAGTTTAGGTATAGCTTGACATCGCTGATGTTGCAATGATCAAAGTTGCTCGCATTCCTCTCTTTCATATTTTTTCGCCCCGTCTGCAGCGCGAGAATGACATATCGTGGTTTCTCCAACTGATTGGAAGTCTTGACAGACCACACATGCTTAGAGGTGATGGGGAGTAGTGGATATTCATACAATTCCCACGTCCGAAAACTCATGGAAATTGGTGCATCTTTGGCGAGAAATTTCAATAGCTGAATTTTTCGTTGATCTGAGACTGTTACATACGGTACAAGCCATTCCATTTTATGCAATACGAGTTTGTAGTCTTCGGGAGCTGTTTGCATGATGGCATTATCATCAGTCTTCGATCTCGTAAGAATTAGCTCATGCTTGGCATTTACCACAATTTTCCGATAATCTTCAGCAAATCCGAGCAGCATGCTCAGTGGTATACACACATCAAAATTTCCCGATACATCAACAATCTGCTTTGTCTCTTCAACATCGAGCCATCCCGTGTTCTCGAGCATAGAACTCTTAGCTGGACTGAGAGACGAATATCCTTTAATTACACTCGTAATACCGACATTCCTATTACGATCGATTTCTATGGCATTCAACTCATATCGCACTTCTTCAAACAAATGGCAGATGGCATTGTTGACGAGACTTGTGGCAGCGGTTGGCATCCCATCACGCTTAGATAATTTTCCACAGATGTGCAAGGAACTTTTGCTTGGCAGAGTGGATAGATCTTGATTTTGAATGGCAATACGTATTTCGTCGCTGTTATTAAAGGTCGAAGATGCATATGGTTGATGAGCGTGAATTTCACAATGTATGATGGATTCGTCGAAGACTACGGGCTCCTGAATGTTTACGATTTCTTCTTCCATTGCACGCAGCAGATGCACAAAGCATAAAATAAATAATGTTTTACACGCTGTCCCCACACACTTTCAGACCCAAATTCTTCAAGAGTAGCACGTTTTGAGGTGTGAGCACTTTGGGTGCAGGCCGACGACTGATTGTTTTTACCCATGGTTGTTTAGTGTTATTAGTGACTCTATTAAAGACTATACCCATTATGATTTTATATGCAGCCGAATTGTGAGTACTTCACCGCGGAAATTCACCAAGTCACCGTCCTGATCCACTATTCGAAGTTGTATTGTGTCTATCGTTCGGCTTGTGATTGGTAGATAAATGACGTGTGATGGAACCTCAATGATTTTATATCCTGGAGGGACCGATGGAAAAAATTCATGAATGGTGTGCACTTTTTGTCCGTTAATATAGGCACCAGCGGTTATATTGCACTCAACCCGTAGGGCGTTTACTTTGAGAATGGCTACTGGAAGATCAGATTCGTGTCTTTTATTCGCTTCCAATTTACGTGCTGTGAAGCCCAGTAGATGTCCAATCGAATCTTCAGGCTCAAAATTTACACCATGATCACACTCGATTTCACTGCGCAAAGTATTATTATTAGGTTTGATGTTGATTTTGATGTTTTTCCGTGACAGCTCGGCTTGCGCAAATGTATCAATATCCTCTATTTCATAGCTACCCGTAGGTATTGTCAAGACCTCATCTCCCACGTAAAGTTTGTTGTGGTTAATGTCTATATTGGGAATAGAGTTGAATGTTAATAGTTCCACGAGACCGAGAGTATAATTTTTGTTTGGTGAGAGTTCTATAGGGGGAAAGTATTGTGCCTCGAGTATGGATGACGATCCAGATATGGTCAATGTTAAACTATCTTCCATGACGCTGGTACTTTGACAACTAAACTCTCAGCCTTATACTCCACGTATATATAACATGTATTTGTCTTTGTATCGTAATTGTTGACAAAGAAACTTGAGACATAGATGTCCGCATTCAATCGTATCATATTCTTGATATCTCTTATAATTATAGTTCACGCTACCTACACCAAAATATCTCATGAGTTCAGATGGTGGTGGAAGATCGCCGAAACTATCAAAGTACATGACTTTCCATCCAGTCTTTTTGTAGGCAACCCAGTGTGTGCCAGGCCCTACATTTTCATCCAAGTTCACAATCGCTGATTCATATTTGAGTGGCCCGCTCATTGGTAATGTATCCCGCATGTACACGCCACGGAAATGTGGAACCTTCACGACTCTTGCATATTTGAGTAGGTCGATGTCGGTCAACGGTCGGTGTGGTAGCGTTACTTGACGTTTTTTGGCTTGATATGAAGACCCAATCCTTGCTTATACGGTTTCAGATGTAACCCCCTACCCAAAGCAATCGCTTCAATTGTTCGATTATGTCGTTTACTTTCATTCAATTCACGTTTAGCCGCTTGAGCAGCATTAACAGCTTTGGCTATACCAGCCGCACCACCTGACAAAGCCCCAGCAGCGCTGAGACCCGCAAATATAGGTATCAGAAATGGCAATAAACCACCAATTTTATGAGGTATAGGTAGAACGCGCGGTGCGCGCACTTTGCCACCTTCAGTCTTTACCGCTACACGAGCACCCTTTAGAGCCGATTTAATAACCGTATGCGGATCATTACTTTGAATCATTGTCTTCTTCGCAGCACGAATAATTTTTTTCAAACAAACGCCGCCCTTACGTGCTCCCTTCATCCCCATGCCAAATTTTCTCTTTGTCTGCATAATATTTGACACACTCCAAGCACTTGCTTTCTCGCCGATGCTAGCGTCTTTAGCGGTAACGCGGTGCCAAGCTTGCTCGGCCAACACTTTATCTGCTGAATGTCTCGCTTCAAGGTTATCTGGATTTTTTGAATATGCAATGTCGTGTTGTTTGCAAGCCGTGTCTAACGGATTAATTCCCGGATCACCACGAGCAAGGCGCTTAGCCAGCTTTGTACCCGGCCCACAATACTGGTACCCAGGCAAATGTAATTCGACAGGGAGTTTGTTGATTAGTTGGTTGACAAAACCTTTACCGCTCTTGCCATGAACGATCATGACTAAGGACAATACTAGACTGATAGACAATCCCTATAAAATGCCTTTTTATATTGATTTTCCATTAGTCGTGTGTGAGATGGCGTCCAAGAAACAAACTTTCGGAGGCGGGCTTCCCGTAATAAATTTTGATAAATTTGTCGATGATGGAAGAATGAAGAGGCAAAAACGTCATGGAAATATATTGCCGGATAGCATACGCGCCGTTTTTTGTGGTCCATCGAATTGTGGGAAAACTAATGCACTGCTCACTCTCATAATACACCCCAATGGTTTGAGATTTGAGAATATTTATCTGTATTCCAAGTCGCTGAAACAGCCAAAATATAAGTTGCTCGAACGATTACTCGAACCTGTGAGTGGCGTTAAGTATTATCCATTCAATGAGCATGAACAAGTTATAGCGCCAAGTGACGCACAACCCAACTCTATATTCATTTTTGATGATATAGCGTGTGAAAAACAGGATAATGTGAGAGCTTTCTTTTCCATGGGAAGACATGACATTGTTGACAGTTTCTATCTTTGTCAGACATACACTCGTATCCCCAAACATCTCGTGAGAGATAATGCGAATTTTGTGGTGCTTTTCAAGCAGGATGATACGAATCTCAAGCACGTGTACAATGATCATGTTAATACGGATATGTCTTATACATGCTTTAAAAACATGTGCACGAAATGTTGGAATTCCGACAAGTATGCATTCATCACAATCGACAAGGATACCAATATTAACGAGGGTCGATATAGACAAGGTTTTGATTATTTTCTGACGGTCGATAAATGACCCCGTCATTGATTGCGAAAAGGCAGTATCGTGTACACACCGATAGCGACAACATGAAGAGCGAACAGCTGTTGAGGGAAAAAGATGTATTGCGTGAAATCTCCAAGGCGAGCGATGCAATCAGACGAAAGCATCGAATACTCAAGATCGGAAGAGACATCGATGAGCAGAGAATGCAAAAGGTCTTTAAACCTATAGTCAGACCATTGGAACAATTAGTGTCAAACAAAAACAACGAGGTGGTAAAGATGGAAGTTAAAGATGAAAAAGTAATGGATAATGATGTGGAATATTTGATGAATGGTGTCGAGCCCCAATTCGAGAACGAAACACAAGATTCTTTCAAGAGTGAAACGCAAGACTCTTTTAAGCTGGTATATAACGATGATGATGACTCACCAACCCAAAATGTTGATGAGTTAATCAGTGAATATCTTCTTTTATTACGTACAAATAGAAAGACGAGCTTAGATGTCTCATATGGTGTACGGAACCTCGCGAACAACAAATTAATGATTGGTGATTCTCCTATATTCTTCGATTCTCAAAATATTCGTGTGCGAGATTCAACCTATCCGAAAACTGTTGGATTAGCAGAGCTATTGTTTCAAAAAGTTCCCAACGTCGAAGCTCTGGCACCGGATGACTTGAAAAACTATGAAAAAATAATTATCTCCACGAATGCTCATAAAAAATATTACAAGCCTGGTGAGGCTATACGACATAGTGTCGGTCACAAATTCGATACTTATATTGCAAATATAGTTGATCATCACAAGCACATGGGAAAGGGTATGCCAAAGTATAAGGTGGCGAGAAAAAATACCCAAATGGATTACATTTATTGGGATAGTCCCAATGAGCTAGTAGATCGTCTTCGCTTACTTCTAGCATCACAAGCAGCTGGAAATTCGTCACATTCAAATGAAATTGTATCGATTGTTGAGGAATTGCGTGAAGCCAAAATTATTTATTAACCCAACATTTGAAATTTCACGCATTATCAACATGAGTGTCGATGTGTTCGGACGCCAACTGAAAAAGAATATCGTTCTCGATAAGCAAGGTCCTCCAGGCAGACCGGGGATTGGGTTTAGAACTACCGCAGATGGTCATTATGACTTGGGGCAAAAACGATTGTGTAATATCGCCAATCCGGAAGAACAAGACGATGCGATCAATCTAAGTGCTTTACATAAAAGATCTCGAACAATCATTAAGAACATACGTAAAGAAATAAATGAGAGTAACCTGTTGTTGGTTAATGGATTAGAAGTTACGATGAGAGATATTGCGAGGACGCTCGATGTAGATCTCAAAACTCTACAAGACTTGGTGATTCGCAATTCACACATCATTGCTGAACTGGATGCACGACTGAAAAGACTGGAAAATGAATGAGAAAAAGAACGCTCTCGTGCGGGAGCTGCACAAACCTGCTCGCCGAAACTATCCGCGTCGGCATGTTGACATCCGTGGTTTGGATGAGACCTGGCAAGCTGATCTCGTCGATATGTCATCGTACGCACATAAAAACTCCAAACATAAATTTCTTCTAACCGTCATCGAAACTTTCTCAAAGTTCGCCTGGGCCGTACCAATGCGGAGCAAGAATGGTAAAGATGCAGCAACCGCACTGAAGTCGATACTCGTGAAGGGACGCATACCGCAGAAGTTACACGTGGATCAAGGAAAAGAGTTTTATAATCGTGACTTTAAAACCCTAATGAAAAAGTACAATATCCACATGTATTCAACATATAGCAATTTAAAAGCTTCCATTTGCGAGCGTTTTAATCGTACATTGAAAAATAAGATGTGGGTGCAATTTAGTATTCGTGGTAATTATAGGTGGATCGATATAGTTGATAAATTAGTAGCCGAGTATAATGATTCCGTGCACCGCACGATTAAGATGAAACCGCGAAATGTCAATGCTGGAAATGAGAAACAGCTACTACAACATGTCTATAATAAGACTCCATTGAAAAAGTCATCGACATCAAAATTCGAAATTGGTGATAAAGTAAGAATCAGTAAATTCAAGAGTGTTTTCGAAAAGGGTTACACACCGAACTGGACAACGGAAATATTTACTATATATAGAGTGAAAAACACAAAACCTGTAACATTTCACCTCAAGGACTATAACGATGAACCGATTGCAGGTGGTTTCTACGATCAGGAGCTACTTAAAGTTCAACATCCTGATATTTATCTCATCGAAAAAGTATTGAAGAAGCGTGGTAATCAAATATTTGTAAAATGGTTGGGTTTCGATAGTACCCACAATAGTTGGATAAGCAAATCTGATTTGTAGCGGACAATAAAAATGTTTTAAATTTGATGATTCTTCTCTCTCTCTCTCTCTCTCTCTCTCTCTCTCTCTCTCTCTCTCTTTCTCTCTCTCTCTACTCATCCCAGATGACGAGGCCTTTGTGTCGAAAAGGGTCGACCGTTCTCTTCAGCGTAGCATGTGTTTTCTCGCTTGGGCAGCCTTCTCCTTCTGTCTTTTTCAAACCTGTTTCTCTCACAAAAGTGTGTTAGGAAAGTGTGGAGAAAAAAATCGTGATTATAGCAAATTACAATGGGGTTTTCTTTATTTCTCCACTTGAAAAATTGACAAACCAATTCATTAGTTACAAAACAATTATTTACAAAGTCGGTTATTCCTAAAACGTTTACAAAATACATGCTACGATTGTATTCTAAAATGCCCCCATGGTAGCGTTTTCGTGGTTCCGGGTATGATATACCGTTTGTCATCGTGCGGGCTTAGAGCAATTTTTGTCTCGTTCATGGTGTACACTTCATGTAACTTTGATCTTATGCACGATTGTTGGCGAGTCATTTCGATTTGTTCGTTTAAGCATTTCGTGTAATCCTCGAACGAGATCGTTCTTGCAACGATGTTACTCTTGACACCTTTTACTTTCTTTGTATCGTCTTTGCCATCGACTCGCACCGCATACATTTTTGCTCTAAGCCCAACGAATTCCGTCATTATCCGACCATTATTTTCGTCTTTCATTAATCCAGGGACTTTTTTGTTGACAAGCGGTATATCATACCCATTATCCGCGGGATAGTCGCTAGTATCGAAACGATGAATGTTGCGCTTTATGTCATCATACACATCCTCACACTCAATGTTGTATATGAGGCTGTCCGTATCGGTGTACAACACCGTACATTTGTTTTTATACAGAGGTACCATATACTCATGATGAAAGTCATATAAACATGTCTTCGATATGTCGAGTATGCACATACCCACATATATCGGCTTATTGAATTTCACCTCCAGTTTGCGTAATTCGACAGCAATAAGGTTTTCTGAAAAAACGCTCCGGCTATGAAAATTTGGCTTTGCAATCATTGCCTCTGCACCGTACCTGCCCTCCCATCGTGTCAAAAGCTTAACGTCTACATGATTGCGCACATTTTCCATAGTTTTCCCAAACACTGCATTATTCATCAATTTATAGAGATTTTTTTCGAATTCATTCTTCGCTTGGGTTCGGAACTGTGTATTAAGCTCAATATATGTTCGTAGCCAGGGTGATTGGGAGAATTGCAGTATTCTGTGAATTTTTTTTATTTTGAGGCCATGGCGTACACTCTGCTGCAGATTGCGATAATGAATAACATACCGTTCCTTGTTATTCACGGTTGCAAGCAGTTTTTCGTGTTGCTTACCAGGTGGTTTACAATGTGTTGAACAAAACGGCAAGTCCATGTGCGCATCGTCTAGACATTCTGGGTACTCTAAGTCAACCTCAAGAATGTAGCCTGTCGGGGAATCTAGCGCGATCGATGATAAATCGAATGTTGACAAGTCATCGATCCATCGGAAATTAGCATAGGGCAATGATTGACACATTGCCCATCCATACAAATTATTTACATCGAAATACATCAAGTATGATGAAGACTTTGATGGATCGAACGATTCCATGTACTTGTTATTGGCATGCGCGTACCTGTTTGAGCACTGACTCAGACCGCCGCGTATACCCCGTTCAACAAATAACACCATGTCAACGTCGTTGAGCAATTCGAAGTTAATTTTTGTATGCTTTAACATTGCATCCCAGGTGTATCCGGGAAGAGTATAGTAATACGCGGGATCGAGCCTGTAACTTTCGATGCAGGTATTACGAAAGTTCTCAAAAACGTCGGCGAGTAACAAAACATCAGTCTTCAGGTATAAGTCGCTATATTCACCTAACGTTTGAATAGAAAATCGATCCCATACATCCACGGCATGAGCGTATTCGTTCTCACTTACAGTGTCACCGGTCAAATTGCTGTAGAATGCATCTCGTGGTGGTAGGTGGCAGTCATCCAATCTGTTTACGCTATCAATATATTCATAAGGAAAGACACCCTTCCGAGTTAATAGCATAAAATTATCTGTCGATATGTCATGAAATTGTGACCGCGAAATGTTGAGTTTGTCCATTGTCAAAAATGATGCCAGTTTATCCAAACTTGCATTGAGGAATTTGTATGAATCAATGAAACGTAATTGAATCTGGTGTGGCTTGTCTGCCGTTTGAACTGTTTTCGTGAAAGAAATGTATTTTTCCTTTGTTATGGGAAGCACGTCGGTTTTTCCTTCGAACGCTGTGGCTACTTCCTTGATGATGAAATGTGCGTCATAACCAGACAAATTATGAAAAACTACAGGAATGAAAAACGACTGCTTGTAATTCAAATTGCAATTAGAGTGAGCGGGGCCTCTATAACGTCCAGTCAGATGACAATGATCGCGAACACGTATGTCGTCTTCGACAAATGGTTTCTCGCATATGTGACACTGAGTGACCCTTCGATATTCTGCCCATTCATTTGGTGTTAGAGGTATCATTGGAACATTATCTGATAAAATATCGTTGATGCGCAGAGCTAAATTTTTAAGGTTCTCAACGAACCATGAAACGCAGTCAGCACTGCGACGTGAGTGGTATCCTGATAATGAATTGTCATACGAACAATGTACATAGTACGCAATGCTAAACACTTCATGATGCTGATATATATTTTTGTCGGCAACCTTTGCCAGAACGCACTCGAGATCGGCGTAAATAATGAATGGAAGACGCTCTTTTCGTTGAAAGTTTTTGAATGTCAGCCATTTGTCCATTGCACTAGGTAATCGAATGGCGCAATTATTCAATTTTCCACAATCCACCTCATGTGTTCGCAATTTGTTCTCCGTGTAGAAGTAGTGCAAACACCTGTAACAAAACGGCGAAATCAATTTTTATATTATCAAGTACATAATTACTCATAGGTATATTTTCGAGTGGGGTTTTTACTCACCGATCGCACATGTGTTTTTTCCCGTTTCTTTTGTTCAGCTGCCTGCTCACAAGCCTAGATAAATTTTTTATCCAGACAAAGTGTCCCACGCTGTGGGCCGATGAATCCTCCACGAATAACAAATTGATGTGTTTATCCAGCTTTTGGCTGCATACTCGAATCGGGACGATGTTTTTCTTTTCGAATGTATATACGTTGATTGAAACTTTATTTTGCAATTCAAATTTTTTTATTTGATTGAGAGTCATTGGGAAAACAATGCCCTGAAGTTGCAGTACAGTTGAATAGTGTGGATATGAAGTTACTCGATGCACGTTTGTTTCCACTGGATGAAGAGCAGCCACAACTGACCACGCGAAACATGCGTTATCCTTCGACTTTATATTCACCACCGCTTTCTTCAGGTCTATTTCCCGCGACAAAACAGTTTCACACCCAGCACGCATTGGATTATATTTATTGATATTCAAAGTTAAGTTTAGTATCCGTAATAATGCCCACCCACTATCACGTTTTTGAAAGTCTTCGAGGGATGCTAGAGTTGGCTCGATAACTCGTTGTGTATACCACTCACGCAAATCAGATGTAGTAAAAAGTTCAAAGTTCTTCGTGTTGATACTTTTATTTGCACGTTTGTCACCTGCCTCAAATTCACCATTGAGAACTGTATTCACTTTTACACTGAGGTGTTTGTTGGTAATGTCTTGCACATGTGAAAGCATCATATCACGTGCGTCTTCGAGAAACTGACGAGGTTCAATATGATCATTATTGATGACGCAGCCAGTCAGGACACGATTTTGGAACGCCGTATCAATTTCTCGCCAGATCAAACCGCGATCACTGTGTCCCGAGCCCGCATGTAAAAATTGTCTGCGTAGAACATTTTTTAAACCTTCTAAGCGAGCGATTCGTGCTACCAATGATTGCTGATTTCCGAGCGATAATCGCGGTCGCTTAATTCGGCTTTCTGTTTCCAACGACTCTATACACTGATCACATTGTTGCTCCCACACTATATACTCTTCCACCGAATTTATAAGTGTGGCTTGATCACGCAGATTTTGTTCTGATTGTGGAACAATCTCAGCCATTTTCACGCTAGTTAAAACGAAGTATTCGAGAGATGATGCGGGCGATGGGACTGCCCGATTCAGAGTGTGAGGCTTTGGGTGGTAGAAGCCGTTTTCATTCGGAAAAATAAATGTCCATCTTTCTCCTCTATCTTAGAAAAGTGCCACCTTGCCATAGTTTTTTATATATTACAACCCAATAAGAATGGTGGGAACGAGAGGGAACAGAATGAAGATCTGGGGCTGTTCACACAAAAACTTGTGTTGAGACACTCACACACACTTTGTCAAGTGCCTGACACATGCAAATACCTCGATCTTATTTATTTGAAAAGAAGGTCCGGATGCAACAAAATTTGGAAGAGCGAGCCTGTCTGTTACTACTGGTGCATAAAATGAGTTTTATCGGCGATGACTTCATTTCACATCTACCATTTCTATTGACTCAATTTTCAAGCGAGTTTCATCAACGCTGGCTTTCACATGTATATCTGCATGTTAGAGACACAATTTTCTTGCCATTGTCTGGAAACGATTCACCTGTGTCAATAACGCCCCCCTTAGAAAAAACGACGCATCGTCTACGATGTCCCCTGGCCGCCGGTGCCCCCTTGACCCGCACCTACAATTGTTATCCTCTCGTGCTTTGAGTTTTATCGGCGATGACTTCATTTCACATATAACATTTCTATTGACTCAATTTTCAAGCGAGTTTCATCAACGCTGGCTTTCACATGTATATCTGCATGTTAGAGACACAATTTTTCTCGCCATTGTCTGGAAACGATTCACCTGTGTCAATATCGCCCCCCTTAGAAAAACGACGCATCGTCTACGATGTCCTCTGGCTGCCAGTGCCCCCCTTGGCCCGCACCTACACCGTTATCCTCTCGTGCTTTTGGGCATTGACCCATGATTTTGGGCATCCTCTTCCCTGCGTGACGTCACTCGCCGACCTCTCTCCGCGAGCCGCAAATCCCCTTCCCCCAATTCCCCAAAAGGGTCCCCAGACCTTCGCGAGACAGCCAGACACCTGCCTCCTCTTGCTATGGACTCCTCACCCCTTCCCCTTCACCGCATACTCCCCACCACACACTTCCCCCACCACCCACTTCCCCCACCACCCACTTCCCCCACCACCCACTTCCCCCACCACCCACTTCCCCCACCACCCACTTCCCCTACCACCCACTTCCCGCACCACCCACTTCCCCCACCACCCACTTCCCCTCTCCATAGACTACCCACTTCCCCCACCACCCACTTCCCCCACCATCCACTTCCCCCTCTCCATAGATTAACCACTTCCCCCACCACATGGCCGACCCCCCCCCCCTTTCGGCTTCCCCCTCCACAAAGTGTTCCAGAACTCTCATAGTATTACTACTACTGTTGTATGGAATACTTTCCAGAAAAAAATAATTCTGTACTTCTGGAGCTGCTGGCTACTTCTTTCATGTCTCATTATTTGTACTGAAATGCTTCAGTATGCTAAGAAAATCATTAGAACAAGACCAGTCATCAACGGATGAGAGGTCAGGCTGCTGTAACGTCGTATGTTACACCTCCGATTAACAGTCTTAAGTCGTGCGTCCGGAGATTCTGGCTCCGTCTGACATTAGTTCTTTCCTGTACCAAAAGGCGCTGGTAGATGAAAAAAAAAAAAATTGGTCACCATTAATAAGAAGAGAAGGGGATAGCTCAAAAATCAAATGTTGAAATGTATACCTCGTAGTAAAAAAATTGCGTACGCCCGATTATTCTGGCCACCTTTTACATCTGTTTGTATGCGTACTAGAACTCTCGGGGAATTCAGAAAAAAATACTGGACAACAATATATGGTCCAGGCATCAAAGTTGGGACTTTTCGATTGTTGCATGGTACAGGTTTAATAAATATAAATCATTCCCCGTGTCCGAAATTTCTATTATTCTGACATACGTATTCTGACTTACGTATTCTGACATACGTATTCTGACATAGGTATGTACGAGAACTTTGTGGTACCGTAAAAAGAATATTAAGTAGCAATGGGTCATCAAGGGATGACAGGTGACACTGCTCGATTGGTAACCGTACAACTTCCATGAAAAAAATTATCTCGCGCCTCTGAAGCGTATGACCACTTCTCAGTCATCTTTCTGCGTGTACTGATACTCTCCAGTACTGTAAAGAAGTGCGAGACAACGAGAAGTGATCAAGGGAAGACAGGTACCACTGCTCGATTGTTGTGTGGGGGAGCTTGGATAAAAAAATTGTTTCTTCTGTCTGAAGGTTTTGGCTCCTTCTCATATACGTCTGTATGTGCCGGAGAACTCGCCAGTATTTCAAAAACAAATATTGGACAACAATGAATCGGCGGGGGATGAGAAATCACACTGCTCGACTGTTCTATCGAACACTTTCTAACACTTATGTACAATACTGGACAGTTACAGTATACACAGAAAGATGGCTGAGAAGTAGCCATAAGCTTGAGAGGCGCGAAATAATTTTTTTCATGGATGGTGTACGGTAGAACAATCGAGTAGTGTCACCTGTCATCCCTTGATGACATGGTTGTCTAATATCTTTCGTACAGTACGAGGAATGTCTCGTACATATAAGAACATGTAAGAAGTAACTAGAAGCTTCAGACACGGGAAATCGATTTTTTAAATTCAATCTTTACCATACAACATTCGATTCATGTTCTATCTCCCTCTCTGCCGATTTATTGATACTTATATTTTTTTGTCACCAACTAGAGACTATTAGAACGCGAGAGAACCAATGTCGGAAGGAGCCAAATACTTCGGACGCACGAAATAATTTTTTTGATAGGGAGTGTATCGCACGACGTTACACCATTCTGACCTCTCATCCCATACTGACTGATTATTATCTAATTATATTTAGCGTACTGGAGAGTTTCAGTGCACATGGAGACACACGGAAGGAGTAGCAAGAAACTTCAGAAATACAGAATGATTTTTTATCTGGAAAGTATTCCATACAACAGTCGAGCAGCGTGATTTCTCATCCCTTGCCGTATCAATGTTGTCCAATATTTGCCTTTGAAATACTGGCAAGTTCTCCTACATATAAATACGTATGTGAGGAGGAGCCATGAGCGTCAGACAGAAGAAACAATTTTTTTTAGCCAAGCTCCACCACACAACAATCGAGCAGTGGTGGAGCCCTTTCCTCCCTTTATGACTTCTCGTTGTCTAATATTTTTTCTACAGTACGAGAAAGTTCTCGTACATATAAGAATATATGTGAGAGGTAACTGGAAGCTTCAGACACGGGAAATCATATTTTATTATTCAATCTGTCCCATGTAACAAGCGAGAAGTCCCACCTCTCATGCCTGGACCATTTATTGTTGCCCAGTATTTTTTCTGAATTCCTCGCGGGTTCTAGTACGCATAAAAACAGATGTAAAAAGTGGCCAGAATATTCGGGCACACGCAGTTTTTCTTTCTACCAGGTGTACATTACAACATTTGATTCTTGAGCTATCCCCTTCTCTGTCGATTGATCGTGATCAGTATATTTGTCTTTTCTCAACTATTAGCGACTATTGGTACACGAAAGAACTAATGTCAGCCGGAGCCAGAAACTTCAGACGCACGGAATACTATTTTTGATCGAAAGGGTACCGTACGGCGTTACAGCAGCCCAAGCTCACATCCATTGATGTCTGGTTTTGTTCTAATCATTAATTTAGCATACTGGAGAGTTTCAGTATACACAAAGACACATGGAAGAAGTAGCCAGAATCTTCAGAAATCGAGAATGATTTTTTTCCGGAAAGTGTTCCGTAGAACAGTCGAGAAGTCTGATGTCTCAACCCTTGCCGATTCATTGTTGTCCAATATTTGTTTTTGAACTAGTGGCTAGTTCTTCTACACATAAAGGCGTATATGAGAAGTAGCCAAAAGCTTTGGACACAGGAAACAATGTTTTTTGTTCCAGCTCCACCGCCCAACACTCGAGCAGTGTTACCTTTCCTCCCTTGATGACTTCTTATTGTCTAGCTCGTCTTTACAGTACTAGAGAGTTACCGTACACATGCTTAAGAGTCGCGAAATAATTTTTTTATGAAAGTTGTACGGTAGAACAATCGATCAGTGTCACCTGTCATCCCTTGATGACTTATTGTTGTCTAATTTTTTTTTACAGTACCATGAAGGTCTCGTACATATAAAAACATATGTCAGAATTAACTAGAAACTTCAGACAAGGGAAATCGATTTTTTTAAAAGTAAACTCGTACCATACAACGTTCGATTCTTGTTCTGTCTCTCTCTCTCTGCCGATTCATTGAGACTATTATTTTTTTCCACTATTAGAGACTTTTTGAACACGAAAGAAAATATGTCAGAAGGAGCCAAAAACTTAGGACGCACGAAATAATTTTTCTGATCGGAATTACATTACACGACGGTACTGCAGTCTGACCGCTCGTCCCTTGTGGACTGATTGTTGTCTAATGAATTATTTAGCGTATTAGAGAGTTTCAGAGCACATGAAGACGCATGGAAAAAGTAGCCAGACGCTTCAGAAATACGAAATGATTTTTTTCTAGACAGTGTTCCATACAACAGTCGAGTAGTATGATTTCTCGTCCCTCGCCGACTCATTGTTGTCCAATATTTGTTTTTGAAATACTGTCGAGTTCTCCTACACATAAAGATGTATTTCAGGAGTAGCCAAAAGCTTCAGACACACGAACAATTCTTTTTATTCGAACCTCAGCAGGTAACAATCGACCAGCGGAACTAGAAAGTTACATACAGTACACAAGGAAGAATGACAGAGAAGTTGCTATAAGCTTGAGAGGCGCGAAATAATTTGTTTCGTTTAAGTTGTAAGGTAGATCAATCGAGCAGTGTCACCTGTCATGCCTTGATGACCTATTGTTGACCAATATTTTTTTTACAGTACGAAGAAGATCTCGTACATATCAAGACATATGCGTCAAGTAACTAGAAGCTTCGGACATGGGAAATCAATTTTTTTTTTTAAATTATACCTGTACCGTACAACAGTCGATTCTCGTTCTATCTCCCTCTCGGCCGATTTATTGAGACTGATATTTTCTTAAACTACTAGCGACTTCCAGTACACGAAAGAACTAATGTCAGACGGAGCCAGAAACTTCGGACGCACGAAATAGTATTTTTGATCGAAAGTGTACCATACGACGTTACGGCAGACTGACCTCTCATCCATTGATGACTGGTCTTGTTCTAATGATTTATTTAGCATACTGGAAAGTTCCAGTACACATGAAGAGATGTGAAAGGAGTTGCCAGGACCTTCAGAAATCGAGAATCATTATTATCTGGAAAGTGTTCCATAGAACAGTCGAGCGGTGTGATTTCTCATCCCGTGCCGATTCATTGTTGTCCAATATTTTTTCTACATATTCGCGAGTTTTCCTGCATATTCAAAGGTATGTGAGAAGTAACCAAAAGGTTTAGATGCACGAAACAATTTTTTTATTCAAGCTCCACCACACAGCAATCGAGCAGTGGTACGTTCCTGTCCTTGATCGCTTCTCGTTGTCGAGCACTTCCTTACACTACTGGAGAGTTACAGTACACACAGACGGATGTCTGAGAAGTAGCCATAAGCTGGCGACGCGTGAAATAATTCTTTTCATGCAAGTTGTACGGTAGAACAATCGAGCAGTGTCACCTTTCATCCCTTGATGACCTATTGTTCTTTAATATTTTTTTACGGTACCGCAAAGTTCTCGTACATATAAAAACACATGTCAGAAATAATTAGAAGCTTCAGAAACGGGAAAGCATTTTTTTTATTTTTAATAAACTTGTACAATGCAACAATCGAGTGGTCTTAATCGAGTGGTCTCCTTAAGACGTATATGAGAAGTAGCCAATTGCTTCAGACACGCGAAACAATTTTTTTCATTCAAGCTCCACCACACACCAATCGAGCAGTGGTACGTTCCTGTCCTTGATCGCTTCTCGTTGTCGAGCACTTCCTTACACTACTGGAGAGTTACAATACACACAGACAGATGGCTGAGAAGTAGCCATAAGCTGGCGACGGGTGAAATAATTCTTTTCATGCAAGTTGTACGGTAGAACAATCGAGCAGCGTCACCTGTCATCCCTTGATGACCTATTGTTCTTTAATATTTTTTTTACGGTACCGCAAAGTTCTCGTACATATAAAAACACATGTCAAAAATAACTAGAAGCGTCAGACACGGGGAAGCATTTTTTAAATTTTTATTAAACTTGTACCATGCAACAATCGAGTGGTCTCACCACTCATGCCTCGATAATTTATTGTTGTTCAGTAATTTTTCCGAATTCCTGGAGAGTTCTAGTACGCATATGAATAGATCTAAAAAGTCGGCAGAATATTCAGGCACACGCAATTTTTTTGCTACGAGGTGTACACTACAACATTTTATTTTTATCCATCTGTTTCTCTGCCGATTTGTTGAAACTAATATTTTTTTTCGACTACTAGCGACGTTTAGTACTAGTGACCTCTCATCCCTTGATGAGTGGTTGTTGTCTAATGATTTCTTTAGCGTACTAAAGAGTTTCAGTACACATAATGACACATGGAAGAAGTAGCGAGAAGATTCTGAAATCGAGAATGATGCTTTTCTGGACAGTGTACCATAGAACAGTCGAGCACTGTGATTTCTCATCCCTCGCCGATTCATTGTTGTCCAATAATTGTTTTTGAAATTCTGGCGATTTCTGCTACACATATAGACGTATATGAGAAGTAGCCAAAAATTTCAGACGGACGAAACAATTTTTTATTTTTTTTATTCAACATCCACCACTTTCTAATCGAGCAGTGGTACTCTTCCTCCCTGGATCACTTGTCTTTGTCTAGCACTACATTACAGTACTGGAGAATTACAGTACACACAAAAAGATGGCTGAGAAGTAGTCATAAGCTTGAGAGGCGCGGAATAATTTTTTTCAAGGAAGTTGTACTGTAAAACAATCGAGCAGTATCACCTGTCATCCTTTAATGGCTTATTGTTGTCCAATATTTTTTTATAGTTCGAGGAAGGTCTCGTACATATAAACACATATGTGAGAAGTACCAGACACGAAGCTTCAGACACGGGAAATCCGTTTTTTTTTTACTAAACCTGTACCATACAACATTCGATTCTTGTTCTACCTCACTCTCTGCCGCTTTATTGCGACTAATATTTGTTTTCAACTACTGGAGACTTGTAGAACGCGCAAGAACAGATGTCAAAAGGAGCCAAGCACTTCGGACGCACGAAATTATTTTTTGGATCGGAAGTATATCACAGGACGGGACACCTGTCCGACCTCTAATCCCTTGTTGACTGGTTGTTGTCTAACGATTTATTTACCATACTAAAGAGTTTCAGTACACATGGAGGCACTTGGAAGAAGTAGCCAGACGCTTCAGAAATACAGAATGATTTTTTTCTGGAAAGTATTCCATACAACAGTCTAGCAGTGTGATTTCTCATTCCTTACCGATTCATTCTTGTTCAATATGTGTATTAAAAGTACTAGCGAGTTCTCCTATACATAAAGACGTATGTGAGAAGTAGCCAAGAGCTTCAGACACACGAATTTTTTTTTTTTCCAAGCCTCACCACACACCAATCGAGGAGGGGTACCTTCCCTCCCTTGATGACTTCTCGCTGTCTAGCACTTCTCTACAGTACTAGAGAGTTAGAGTATACACTGAAAGATCACAGAAAAGCAGCCATAAGCTTGAGAGGCGCGAAATATTTTTTTTTCGTTGAAGCTGTACGGTAAAATAATCGAGCAGTCTCACATATCATCCCTCGATGACCTATTGTTGTCTAACATTTTGTTACGGTACCGCAAAGTTCTCGTCCATATAAAAACATATGTGAGAAGTAACTAGAAGCTTCAGATACGGGAAATCCTTTTTTATTTTTTATTTTATTAAACCTGTACTCTGCAACAATTGAGAAGTCTCACCTCGCGTGCCTGGCCAATTTATTGTTGTCCAGTATTTTTTCGGAATTTCTGCAGAGTTCTAGTACACGTATGCATAGATCTCAAAAGTCGGCAAAATATTCAGGCACACGCAATTTTTCTTTGCCACGAGGTGTAGTACAGTACAACATTTACAGTACACGAAAGAACTAATGTTAGACGGAGCCAGAAACTTACGACGCAGGAAATAAAATTTTATATCGCAGGTGTACCATACGACGTTACAGCAGTCTGACCTCTCATCCATTGATGAATGGTTTTGTTCTAATGATTTATTTAGCATACTAGAGAGTTTCAGTACACATAAAGACACTTGGAAGACGTAGGCAGAAGCTTCAGTAATCGAAAACATTTTTTTTTCTTGAATGTGTTCCCTAGAACACTGCTCGATTATTGTACCGGACAACTTCCATTATAAAAAAAATTATTCCCGCCTCTTAAGCTTATGGCTACTTCTCAGCCATCCTTCTGTGTGTACCGGAACTCTCTCGTACTGTAACGACGTGCTAGCCATCGATAAGTAATCGCGGGAGGAAAGGTACCACTGCTCGATTGTTGTGTGGCGGGGCTCGAATTGACAAAATTGTTTCGTATGTCTGAAGCTTTCGGCTACTTCTCACATACGTCTCTATGCGTCGGAGAACTCTCCAGTATTGCAAAAACAAATGTTGGACATGAATTATTCGGCAAGGGATGAAAAATCACACTGCTCGACTGTTGTATGGAATACTTTCCAGAAAAAATTCATTCTCGATTTCTGAAGCTTCTGGCTACTTCTTCCATGTGTCTTTATGTATACTGAAACTCTCTATTATGCCAAATAAATCATTAGAACAAAACCAGTCATCAATGGATAGAGGTCAGGCTGCTGCAACGTCGTATGGTGCAGTTTGGATCAAAAATATTATTTCGTGCGTCCGAAGTTTCTGGCTCCGTCTGACATTAGTTCTTTTGTGCACTAAAAGTCGCTAGTAGTTGAACAAAAATATTAGTCTCAATAAATCGGCAGAGAAGGAGATAGATCACAAATCAAATGTTGTATTGTTCACCTCGTAGCAAAAAAAATGCGTGTGCCTGATTATTCGGCCGACTTTTTACATCTGTTTGTATGCGTACTAGAAATCTTCAGGAATTCAGAAATAATACTGGACAACAATAAATTGCCCAGGCATGAGAGGTGAGTCGTCTCGACTGTTGCGTGGTACAGGTTTAATATAAAAAATGATTTCCCGTGTCTGAAGCTTCGGGTTACTTCTCACATGTGTTTTCATATTTAAGAGAAGTTTGCAGTACCGTAAAAAAATATTTCATAACAATACGTCGTCACGGGATAACAGCTGACATTACTCGATTGTTGTATCGTTCAAGGTTCATGTAAAAAATTATTTCGCGCCTCTCAAGCTTATGGCTACTTCTCCGTCATCTTCTAGTGTGTACTATAATTGTCCAGTACTGTAAAGAAGAGCTAGACAACGAGAAGTCATCAAGAGGGGAAAGATACCACCGCTTGATTGTTGTGTTTCGGGGCTTGAATAGACAAAAATTGTTTCGCATGCCTGAAGCCTTTGGCTATTTCTCACGTACGTCTTTATGTATAGGTGAACTCTCCAGTATTTTAAAAACATATATTGGACAAAAATAAATCGGCAAGGAATGAGAAATCACACTGCTCGGCTGGTGTATGGAATACTTATCAGAAAAAAAAAATTATTCTCGATTTCTGAAGCTTCTGGCGACTTTTTCCATGCGCCTTCATGTGCACTAAAACTCTCTAGTACCCTGATTAAATCATTTGACAACAATCAGTCAATAAGGGAAGAGAGGTCAGACTGCTGTACCGTCGTGCGATACCCTTCCGATTAAAAAATTGTTTCGTCCGTCCGAAGTTTCTCGTTCCTGCTGACATGTGTCCTTTCGTGTTCTAGAAGTCTCTAGTAGTTCAAAAAAATATTAGTCTCATAATTCGGCAGAGAGGGAGATAGAATCAGAATCGAGACCAATCCCATGTGGGAACCGGTCTATTTAAATTCTGTTTTGTGTTTCATTATCGAAATAACTTAACCCTTAGATTGTTCGGATTCGCTCCCAGTGGGTGATTTTTTAAAATTTATCTTCCTCGGCACGTAAATAGCCATTGAGGACTACCACTGCTGCTGCGAACTGTGCACGTGAACGAATCCAATATTCAGCGAGGCGTTCTCAGTTTGTAGGGTGTATTCCACAATAGAATCACTTGCATGCGGACTTCGATTCGTTCACAGATGTAAAACACGTCGATCCGGAGAGAGATTCACATGAGATTCGACGTTGATAAATACGCTCGTTTCACCCGTTTTTTTTAAATCGGATCGACAGGAATCCAATATGACAAACGGTCTATGAATGCTCTGTTTTGTGTTTCATTATCTGGATAACATTCAGAGTTTCGGATTCGTTCCCTGTGAATGATTTTGAACAATTCACTCCGGCTGACATTAGTTCTTTCGTGTACCAAAAGTCGCTAATAGTTGAGAAAAGAAAAATATATTGATCACGACCAATCGACAGAGAAGGGGATAGCTCAAGAATCAAATGTTGATATGTACACCTGGTAGAAAGAAAAATTGCGTGTGCCCGAATATTCTGGCCACTTTTAATATCTGTTTTTATGCGTATTAGAACCCTCGAGGCATTCGGAAAAAATACTGGGCAACAATAAATGGTCCAGGCATGAGAGGTGGGACTTCTCGCTTGTTACATGGGACAGATTGAATAATATAATATGATTTTCCGTGTCTGAAGCTTCTAGATACCTCTCGCTTATGTTCTTATATGTACGAGAACTTTCTCGTACTGTAGAAAAAATATTAGACAACAATAAGTCATCAAGGAGTGTCTGGTGACACGGCGCGATTGCCCTACCGCACAACTTGCATAAAAAAAAGTTTAAAAAAAAATCGCATCTCCGATCATCTGTGTGTCCGGTAAGTGCCTAGTACGGTGAAGACGTGCTAGACAATGAGAAGTCATCAAAGGAGGAAAGGTGCCACTGCTCGAATGTTGTGTGGTGGAGCTTGGCTAAAAAAAATTGTTTCTTCTGTCTGAAGCTCACGGCTCCTTCTCACTTACGTCTTTATATGTAGGAGAACTTGCCAGTATTTCAAAGGCAACTATTGGACAACAATGATTCGGCAAGCGATGAGAAATCACACTGCTCGACTGTTATATGGAATACTTTCCAGATAAAAAATCATTCTGTATTTCTGAAGTTTCTTGCTACTCCTTCTGTGTGTCTCCATGTGTACTGAAACTCTCGAGTACGCTACATACATAATTAGATAATAAGCAGTCAGCATGGGATGAGAGGTCAGACTGGTGTACCGTCGTGCGATACACTTCCTATCAAAAACATGATTTCGTGCGTCCGAAGTTTTTGGCTCCTTCCGACATCTGATCTTGCGGGTTCTAAAAGTCTCTAGTAGTTGACAAAAAATACAAGTAGCAATAAATCGGCAGAGAGGGAGATGGAACATGAATCGAATGTTGTATGGTACAGGTTGAATTAAAGAATTCGATTTCCCGTGTCTGAAGCTTCTAGTTACTTCTCACATATGTTCTTATATGTACGAGACATTCCTCGTACTCTAAAAAATATATTAGACAACCATAAGTCATCAAGGGATGATAGGTGACACTACTCGATTGTTCTACCGTACATCATCCATGGAAAAAATTATTTCGCGCCTCTGAAGCTTACGGCTACTTCTCAACCATCGTTCTGTGTGTACTGTAACCGTCCAGTATTGTACATAAGTGCTAGAAAGCGTTCCATAGAACTGTCGAGTAGTGTGATTTCTCATCCCTCGCCGATTCATTGTTGTCCAATATTTGTTTTTGAAATACTGGCAAGTTCTCCTACACAAAAAGACGTATAAAAGCTTCTGGCAGAAGAAACAATTTGTTTTATCCAAGCTCCACCACACAACAATCGAGCAGTGGTACCTTTCTTCCCTTGATCACTTCTCGTCGTCTATCACTTCTTTACAATACTGGAGAGTAAAAGTACACGCAGAAAGATGGCTGAGGAGTGGCCATACGCTTCAGAGGCGCGAGATAATTTTTTTCATGGAAGTTGTACGGTTGAACAATCTAGCAGTGTCACCTGTCATCCCTTGATGACCCATTGCTACTTAATATTCTTTTTACGGTACCACAAAGTTCTCGTACATATGAATACGTATTTCAGAATGATAGAAACTTCAGGCACGGGGAATCATTTATATATATTAAACCTGTACCATGCAACAATCGAAAAGTCCCAACGTTGATGCCTGGACCATATATTGTTGTCCAGTATTTTTTTCTGAATTCCCCGAGAGTTCTAGTATGCATACAAACAGATGTAAAAGGTCGCCAGAATAATCGGGCACACGCAATTTTTTTTTGCTAAGAGGTGTACATTTTAACATTTGACTTTTGAGCTATCCCCTTCTCTGCTGATTCATGGTGACTAATTTTTTTTTTTCATCTACTAGCGCCTTTTGGTACACGAAACGACTAATGTCAGACGGAGCCAGAATCTACGGACGCACAACATAGGACTTTTAATCAGAAGTGTACGATACGACGTTACAGCAGCCTGACCTCTCATCCGTTGATGACTGGTCTTGTTCTAATGATTTTCTTAGCATACTGAAGCATTTCAGTACACATAATGAGACATGAAAGAAGTAGCCAGGAGCTTCAGAAGAACATAATTATTTTTTTTCTGGAAAGTATTCCATACAACAGTCGAGCAGTGTGATTTCTCATCCCTTGCCGATTCATTGTTGTTCACTATTTGTTTTTATACTAGTGGCGAGTTCTCCTACACATATAGACGTATGTGAGAAGTAGCCAGAAGCTTCGGATACACGAAACAATTGTTTTCATTCAAGCTCCATCACACACAAAAAAACGTATGTGAAAAGTATCTAGAAGCTTCAGACACTGTATATCAGATGTTTTTTAATTGAATCTGCAGCGTGCAACAATCGAGAAGTCCCACCTCTCGTGCCGGGGCCATTTATTGCTGTCCAGTATTTTGTCTGAATTCCTCGAGCGTTCTAGTATGCATACATACAGATGTAAAACGTGGCCAGCACATTCGGGCACACGCAATTTTGTTTTGCTTCGAAGTGTACATTACAACATTCAATTTTTTATCCATCTCCTTTTCTGTCGATTTATAGAGACGATTATTTTTTTTAACTACTAGCGATTTTCAGTACACGAAAGAACTAATGTCAGACAGAGCCAGAAACTTCGGACCCACGAAATACTATTTTTGATCGAAAGTGTACGATACGACGTTACAGCAGCCTGACCTGTCATCCCTTGATGATTGGCTGTTGTCTAATGATTTACTTAGCGTACTGAGCCGTTTCTTTACACACAAAGACACGTGGAAGTCACAGCCAGAAGATTCAGATATCGAGAATGATTTTTTTTCTGGACAGTGTTCCATAAAACAGTCGTGCAATGTTATTTCTAATCCCTCGCCGATTCATTGTTGTGCAATATTTGTTTCCGAATTACCGGCGAGTTCTCCTGCCCATACAGACGTGTATGAGAAGCAGCCAAAAACTTCAGACACGGGAAATCTTTTTTTTTAATTCAAGCTCCACTACACAACTATCGAGCAGTGGTACTTTTCCTCCCTTGATCACTTCTCGTTGTCTAACACTTCTTTACAGTACTGGAGAGCTACAGTGCACACAGAAAGATGGCTGAGAAGTAGCCATAAACTTGAGAGGCGCTAAATAACTGTTTTTCATAGAAGTTGTACGGTAGAACAATCGAGCAGTGTCACCTGTCATCCCCTGATGACTTATTGTTGTCCAATATTTCTTTCACAGTACAACGACGGTCTCGTACATATAAAAACGTATGTGAGAAGTAACCAGAAGCTTCGGACACGGGAAATAGATTTTTTTTGTCATTAAACCTGTACCAACCGACATACAATCCTTGTTATATCTCCCTCTCTACCGATTTATTGGGACTAATATTTTTGTTTTTCAACTACTAGAGATTTTTCGAACATGAAAGAATCGATTTCAGAAGGAGCCAAAAACTTGGGACGCACGGAATAATTTTTTTTATCGGATGTGTATGACACGACGGTACAGCGGTCTGACCTCTCATCCCATGTTGACTGATTGCTGTGTAGTGATTTATTTATTGCACTGGAGAGTTTTACTACACATAGAGATATATGAAAGAAGTAGCCAGAAGCGTCAGAAATAGAGAATGATTTGTTTCTGGTCAGTAATCCATACAGTTAAGTGAAGAATATGTTCTTGGGCGGGACGAAAACGACCCAGGTTCGCGAATCGCGGGTTAGCATTTCCTTCGCAATGGGTCAGATTGAGTCGAGAAATCTGACGATGCTGCGACAACGACGGAAGGAGCATTATTTATTTAACAAAGATAAAATCGGTGCTCGCAACGGTTCCCGGAGCCTTAGTCGGACAATCCGGATATTACTGCCCCGAATTCATCTTCGATTTTATCTTATTTCCGGTCAGATTGGGTCGAGAAATCTGACGATCCTGCGACAACGACGGAAGGAGCATTACTTACTTAACAATGATAAAATCGGTGCTAGCAACGTTTCTAGGAGCCTCAATCGGAAATTCCTGACAGTACTGCCCCGAATTCGTCTCCGATTTTATCTTATTTCCGGTCAAATTGGGTCGAGAAGTATGACGATGCCGCGAGAACGACGGTAGGAGCTTTGTTTATTTAACAAATACAAAATCGGTGCTTTGAATGGTTCGCGGGGCCTCGATCGGACATTCTCGATATTACTGCCCCGAATTCGTCTCCGATTTTATCTTACTTCCGGTCAGATTGGGTCGAGAATTCTGACGATGTCGCGAGAACGACGGTAGGAGCTTTGTTTATTTAACAAAGATAAAATTGCTGCTCGGAATGGTTCTCGGAGCCTTGATCGGACATTCCCGATATAACTGCCCCGAATTCGTGTCTGATTGTATCCTACTTCCGGTCAGAATGGATAAGGAAGTCTGACGATATCGCGAAAACGACGGAAGGAGCATTGTTTATTTAACAACGATAAAATCGGTGCTCGGAATGGTTCTCGGAGCCTTGATCGGACATTCCCGATATTACTGTTCCGAATTCGTCTCCGATTTTATCTTACTTCCGGTCAGATTGGGTCGAGAAGTCTGACGATGCCGCGAGGCCGACGGTAGGAGCTTTGTTTATCTAACAAAGATAAAATCGGTGCTCGGAATGGTTGCCGGGGCCTTGATCGGACATTCCCGATATTACTGTCCCGAATTCGTCTCCGATTTTATCTTACTTCCGGTCAGAATGGATAAGGAAGTCTGACGATGCCGTGAGAACGACGCTAGGAGCTTTGTTTATTTAACAAAGATAAAATCGGTGCTCGGAACGGTTCCCGGGGCCTCGATCGGACATTCCCGATATTTCTGCCCTGAATTCGTCTCCGATTTAATCCTACTTCCGGTCAGCTGGGGTCGAGAAGTCTGACAATGCCGCGAGAAGGACGCTAGGAGCTTTGTTTATTTAACAAAGATAAAATCGGTGCTCGGAATATTCCCGATAATATCGGGAATTTCCGATCGCGGCTCCGAGAACAATTTCGAGCACCGATTTTATCTTTGTTCAATAAACAAAGCTCCTACCGTCGTTCTCGCGGCATCGTCAGACTTCTCGACCCAATCTGACCGGAAGTAAGATAAAATCGGAGACGAATTCGGGGCAGTAGTGTCGGGAATGTCCGATCGAGGCCCCGGGAACCATTCCGAGCACCGATTTTATCTTTGTTAAATAAACAAAGCTCCTACCCTCGTTCTCGGGGCATCGTCAGACTTCTTGACCCAATCTGACCGGAAGTAAGATAAAATCGGAGACGAATTGGGGGCAGTAATATCGGGAATGTCCGACGGAGCCCCCGGGAACCGTTCCGAGCACCGATTTTATCTTTGTTAAATAAATCAAGCTCCTACCGTCGTTCTCGCTGCATCGCCAGACCTCTCGACCCAATCTGACCGGAACTAAGATAAAATCGGAGACGAATTCGGGGCAGTAGTATCGGGAATGTCCGATCGAGGCCCCGGGAACCGTTCCGAGCACCGATTTTATCTTTGTTAAATAAACCAAGCTCCTACTGTCGTTCTCGCGGCATCGGCCGACTTCTTGACCCAATCTGACAGGGAGAAAGATAACATCGGAGATGAATTTGGGGTAGTAAAATCGGGAATGTCCGATCGAGGCCCCGGGAACCATTCCGAGCACCGATTTTATCTTTGTTCAATAAACAAAGCTCTTAGCGTCGTTCTCGCGGCGCCGTCAGACTTCTCGACACAATCTGACCGGAAGTAGGATACAATCGGAGACTAATTCGGGGCAGTAATATCGGGAATGTCCGATCAAGGCTCCGAGAACCATTCCGAGCACCGATTTTATGTTTGTTAAATAAACAAAGTTCCTAGCGTCGTTCTCACGGCATCGTCAGACTTCTCGACCCAATCTGACCGGAAGTAGGATAAAGTCAGAGACGAATTCGGGGCAGTAATATCGGGAATGTCCAATCAGGGACAATTTTATAAACTTCATTCTCCTGCACGTAAAACGGATTTTTTATTCTTTTCCAGAATACGCTATTTTCTTTAGCAAATGCTATTCATGACAAAAATACGATATATTTTTGTTCAAAGAAAGCGTGAAAAACCATTAAAAATCATATTTTTTCAGTCCCAAAATCACCGCGCAAGACCCTCAAAAAACACCTGTCCACCTTATAAAAGTCACCCTGTATATAAAAATACATGTGAGAAGTAACTAGAAGCTTCAGACACGGGAAATCATTTTTTTTTCTCAAACCTGTACCATGCGCCATTCGACACGTCTCACCTCTCATGCCCGGTCAATTTATTGTTGTCCAGATTTTTTTCTGAATTCCTGGATTTTCTGAGTTCGGGTAAGCATACATGTAGATGTAAATAGTCGGCAGAATATTCACGCACACGCATTTTTTTGCTACCAGGGTACAATTCAACATTTGATTTCTTGTCTATCTCCTTCTCTGCCGATTTATTGAGTCTAATATTTTTTTTTCATCTACTAGCGACTTTCAGTACACGAAAAAATTAAAGTCACACGGAGCCAGAAACTTCGGACGCACGAAATAATATTTTTGGTCTAAAGTGTACTGTATATACAAAATGTCTTGTTCTAATGATTTTCTCAGCATACCGGAGCATTTCAGTACACATAATGACACATGAAAGAAGTAGCCAGGAGCTTCAGAAGTACAGAATGATTTTTTCCTGGGAAGTATTCCATTCAACAGTCGAGTAGTGCGCTTTCTCATCCCTCGCCGATCGTTGTCGTCCAAAATTTGTTTTTGAAATCCTGTCGAGTTCTCCTATACATGAAGTCGTATTTGAGAAGTAGGCAAAAGCTTCAGACAGACGTAAAATTTTGTTTTATTCAAACCCCACCGCACAACAATCGAGGAGCGGTACTTTGCTTCCCTTGACGACTTGTCGTTGTCTTGCACTCCTCTACAGTACGAGAGAGTTCCGTACAGTACACACAGACAGATGACAGAGAAGTAGAAATAAGACTAAGTGGCGCAAAAGAATTTTTTCCATTAAAGTTTGTGGCGTTTCTTCCACCAATGTGCCAAAAGCTGCTTCGCCGCTTATCCGGCGTGAGGATGAATCCACGGTCGAGGTTAGGCAGTTGCATAATCTTTACACTGTCTAATTCACTCTATTCGTATTTTATATATAATCGGGCGCTCGGGATAATTCGAATCACGCGCCTGTATATACGTCAAGGGCCCGCCAGCGGCGCCTGCTCGGGCGATCGCTACAGCGCCGGACGCGGACGATTGCGCGCACATCGCGCGCCCCACCTCCCATTTCTGGGACGAACGTTGTCGAACCGATGAAGTAGAGACCACAGGAGCTGGTCCCGCCATCATGCCACCAGAGCCACCTGAATGCATTTGCAAAACGAATCGTAGATAATCATTTGTTAATCTCTTACTCCTTTTTTTTGCAGGAAGGTCTCGAAGGGTACACGGTAAGTATTACGGTCAGTAGTGTTTTATTGATAATAGGAGCGTGGCACAAAAATGCTCCGAAAGTAATATTCGACTAGATTTACGAATACAGATCACGGGAAAATTCGCACACACACACGCAAACGTTACGTTCGAGACAATCCATGCTAGACACTTTACAGATCGCCCTAAGGCGAGTCCACACGCACTCCGAAGAAAACGTCCCTGCGTTGCTCTCACTCGCGATTCTCTCTCTCTCTCTCTTTTTCACGGCCCTTTTCGCGGTGGCCCCTTAATTTTAGTCTCTCATGCCGGCGATCGCGGTCGCTCGGTCGATGCTCACGCCGGTTGCTCGTACGCGTACTCGGCTATAGATACATATGTATATATCAACACCTTCTTCACGTTTGTTCGCTCACGGACTCTCGCTCTCACGCTCGACGCCCGACTGCCCTGATGGCCTCCTTTCCGGTCACGGCCACGCGGCTCCCGCTCGGCCGCTTTCCGACGCGTCCGCTGCCCGATGCGCCACCTCGTCGGCGCTACCGGAGCTTCGTGGTCCGCGGGAAATTTCAAAACCCCGAGAAGGACTCGATAACTCTAACAGTTCGGCCCTTCCTGACGGTTGCTCGTCCTCGAGCTAGTCCTCGCTGCTGGTTCGATGTCGTTCCCGTTCTCCGCTGTTGACTCAGGCTCTTCGTCGTCGCCGCTTGCCGGGGTACCTCGCCTGCCGCCTTGTGGACGTGCCGATCGCTTGAGGCGCTGCCTTCCCTAACACGATGTTGTCGGGCCTGACGCACACGTCCGGTTGTCGACCTGTATCGTACCCTCCGTCTCCTCTCTTGCTGAGTTTCCCCGATCCGCCGGCGTGCTCCGTTGCCGTCAGATGGAGCCTCCCGAGTTCCGCTTCACCTCGGTGCGGTACGTACCCGAATAGGAGTGCGAACAGACCGACGATGACCCTGGCTACGCCTTCTATGACCGCGTATACTCGTCTCCCAGGCGGACTCGAGTGGCGACCCTCCGACTGACGTCCCAGCTTCGCCTTCCGGTTAGTGCAGGCCCAGCACGCCCGCATGTGGCGTTTGACGTTCTTCCGCCTTCCTGGAAAATACAAACAACTGGACGCACGCGCGCTGGTGCGCGCGTGCGTCCAGTTGTTGATTAATGCTAACACCAGCACCAGCGCCATGCTCCAGTTGTTAATTAATGCTAACACATTTATGAAGTTTTAGTTAAGTCTTTGCCAACGTCTACGTGTACATCATAAAAACTTACCGCCAACTTCTCTATAGCAAACGCTCAAAGTGGCCACCGTTTGCCTGCACGCAGCAACGGGCTCGGCGCAACAGGCTCTCCCGGCAATTTGCAAGCATATCCGCCGCTACGCTGCGGAGGGCTTCTTCGAAGCGGAGCTCCAGGTGAGCCTGATCGCGCAAGGGTTGGCGATATACGTGGGACTTTAAATGGCCTCACAGGAAAAAATCCAACGGATTCAGATCCGGGGATCGCGCCGGCCAGTCCCGCATCCCCCCTCGGCCGATGAATCGATCGCCAAATATGTCTCTCACCGCCTGCCTCGCAATTCGGCTCGTATGTGCAGGTGCACCGTCATGCTGTAGTATGGCGTTCTGTGACGCCCTCTCCCCTATACCCGCACGCCTGCACAATTGCAGTAAGTTTGTCGAGATGAAGTGTGCGTACTGCACACTTCTCAAATGTCCCGCAAACTGAAACGGTCCAATCTGAAAGGAACAATATCCGATGATCGGTGCGTTCAATTTATTTTGTCTTCGAGTTTGCATTTGTCGAATGCGAAATGGAAATTCTCATTAATGCCCAGCCTAGCCCGAAAGTATGTAAGACCCTGTACGAATACCCAGTCATTTTTTTCCTATTTGGGGAAATAATCGAATATCTCGGCAAAAAAAATCGTTAACCAATTTAGAGAACGGCGTTTGGAAGAGTACAAGCTTTATTTTGCTTTATTATTTTTATTTTAGCCATTTTATTGTAGCCGGAATGTTGTTTCGAAAATGCCGGTTTTATCACAATTTTCGTACGTAGCAAAATCGCGTCCCGGACTTTGAACAATACTGATTTCGCCATTTAGCCATAATATCCTGCGAAAAGGGCACTGTTACCTTTAGTTTTGTTTATTCCTTTTATTTTTGCAATTTCTTTTCGCAATGATATTCAATTTTTTCTTTGAAAAAAAAACGGCCAGTTTTTCAAGAGCCGGCAGAGTGCGCCGTAACTTGAAAACTACGAGGTTTAGAATACTTTAGTCGAAGGAGTAAAAGCTTGTGTTTTATTATGTTGAAGTCACTTACTGTTTTTTTTTTTAGATTTCATGTCGAAATTTCTTTGCATCGCTATTTTCTGTCGACTATTACTAAAACAAAAAATAGCGAAGCAATGAAATTTGGAAAGAAATCTGACAAAATTCGGTGACTCCAAATAGCGAAATACAACTTTACACTTCTCAGACTAAATATTCCAAACCTCATAGTTGTCAAGTTACCCCGCACGATGCTCGTTACTCGGAAATCTGCTTAAAAAACCCAATAACACGGCGCAAAGAAAATTTCATTTTTTTTTACGAAACTGAAGATATTGGTGTCCTTTTCAGAGAGCTTGTCACTGGGTGGTGACATTACTACTATTCAGAGTCCAGCACGCGATTTTGCAGAGTGCAAGAATCGTGAAAAAGCTGTATTTTCAAAATGACGTAGCGGCTAGAAAAATCGCGAAAGGAAAAATAAAAAAGCAAAATGAAGCTGGATTTGTCCTCATCAAAAACCCGTTTGATACATCGGTTTGGAATTTTTTTCCACTGAGATATTCGATGTTTTGCCCGGATAGAAAAATGACAGGGCGCCTCATACTTTCGGCCAAGTAAAGGCTAGAGTATGTATTCTCCTTCTAAAAAAATGTAAAAAGGTTCTATTTTCCTATGTTGGAGAACACTTTGCATTCATTTTTCCCGCAATTTCTTCGTATCGCTATTATCGGTTCATAGTCGATGGTTCGCAAAAGTATCGCAAATACAGAAATAAAATTGAGAGGAATTTTTTTCTTCTTTTCAAACAAGCTTTTCTATAATGTGCCAAAAAAAATAAAAAATAATTTTGTTTACCAAATCACCCATATGTGATTACAAATAAAAGCTTGGGGGCGCTAAAAATGTCTAATTGTGCGAAATTAAATACCGTTCATGAAACTGCATTCATCGAATTTATTAAACATTCAAAAAGTTGAGCGCCCCAATCTTTTATTTATAGAAACATTTGTTAACAACGAAAAATCTTACCAAATTGCCTCCCATTATTCCAGCCCACACGTTCAACGGCGGAAAACGATGTTGATGCCGGGCTTCGATGGCCAGGTGGGGATTCGCGTCCTTGGGAGCCCAGTAGTGCGAATTCCTCGTATTCCAGGTCCAGGTCGTTTCGTCCGAATGAACTCTCATCGGTGAAAATGATCGCCCTTAAGAAGTTATTGTCCACCTCGTGTGCATTTACGAGCCAACGGCAAAACTCTGTCCGCCTCTCGTAATCGTCCTCGAGAAGACCCTGCACACGCGTATAATGGAAAGGGTGCATTTACGCGGATTTCAGCGACCGGTGCACCGTTGATGCACTCGTTCCAAGCGCTTGGGGCACGGCGCGCGTGCTTGTAGTCGGATCTTGCTCAACCGCTCGGAGAATGTTTTCTTCCCGGCGAACGGTTCGAGCAGTCCGTGGCCGACCCGCACTACTACGATTCGGCATCACGTTTCCGCATTCGCGCAAGCGGTTAAACGCTGCCGAAATGACTTTGTGGCTTGGGTGCCGTCGTCCGGGAAAATTTTCCGCGTAGGCAATTGCTGCTGCCCGTTCATTGAATCGGCATTCTCCGTAGCACCCGATCATGTCCTCATATTCTCCGGTGGTATAATCGCCAATCGTTCGCTCAGTACGTGGTCATCTCTATCTATGATAGGATCTAAATCGTCGAAGACTTCCTGGACAGTCGGCGATACCTCAACCATATCGGCTGATTGTTCTCGCCCTTCGCAAATTTTCTGTTCGAGTTGTTTCAGTGACTCGTCGAATTTCCCGAAGGTACGTTGCAACCCCTCGTGGACCGATTCGTTTCCGCCGGGAACAAAATCTTCCACCGGAGTACTGTCATCCGTGTTGGTAGGAGGAGGTTCGACCGGAACGATAATTTCGTTAGAGCTAGCAGGGCCGGGGGCCTCAACGTCTATAGCCACGGGTGGTGGACACAGCGTCTTATCGGCTAGCTGTGGCGGACGTTTGAGAATTCGTCGTTTCGGGGGAAGGAGCATGCTGCGATTTAGCCGCTGTATGGGCCGGGCTTCCTCTCCCGAGCTTGTCCCCGAAGACTGCATAATTGGGTCGCCCGCGTGCTGCATTTGAATCAGCTGTTTGTTCACGCGTACGGCGAGCGATAGGGCTCCGAGCGTTAGGATCCGGATGCCTTGGATTCATCGGCCCCATGCAACGTTCACTCGGGGAGGAGTGCAGCCGGGGTCTCCCGTTATCTACAGGGTGTCCCAAAACTCAGCGACAATCTGAGACCGGATGAAAGGCCAAGTTATACCAGTTCTGGGAAAAATTTTAAAAAAATCCATATCACTCAGTTCAGCGATAATAGACATTTAAAAAAAAAAGTTGAAATTCGACACCCTTGGTCGCATTTTCAAGTCCTGTGATTACCAATGTCACAATTTCGCTGTGATTTTTTTAATTTCGTGATCTTCATTAACGATGCTATTAATCGCAACTACAAATTAATGCAAAAAACATTGTTAATTTAATAAAATAAGTTAAGTTTTAGTGAGTCATGGTTCACAAAAATATTGTTAGTTAACTTTGACACTTCATTTTGAAAAAAAAATGTACTACACTACCCTTGGCAAGTTGTTTTAAAAGATGGCGCATTTAATCAAGATTTCAAAATGGTGCAACACTTGCCACTTTTCTTGCCATTAAAAATTTTATTTCTTATTTTTTTAAAATTGAGCTCATTTTGAACAACTCAACATTAGGATTTTTTGTTACTAAAATTCGTATTTTTTGTTTCTGGTCTGAAATAAAATTATTATTTTTAGTAAAGAGGTAATATACTGACTCAATTACCTCTTTACTAAAAATAATAGTTATTTCAAAAGATGGCGCATTTAATCAAGATTTGTGGAGTTTGTTTCACACAAATAGAGTTTGAGAGCACGTTGGGGATTTACTGAGCGAATTATTTATTTCTAATATCACGTTTCTTTTCCTTACAATAACTTGGTATGTTGAGAGTATCACAAGTTCGCGTCCTTTTTCGTTGACGGTTACGTGGAGAAGAAGGAGAAGTAATATATACATAGAGAGCTGACTATTTTATATATTTGGTAGTTTGTGCTTCGTCCACCATGGCGCTGCTGAGCCGGCCTCTGATTGGTGGACAAGGTGGTTTTCTCTAGTGGAGAAATTTGGACGGAATTTGGTGGTTCTGTTTTACCGACTGTGCTCAGAGCGGCACACTGACCGCCACATCTATTCCCCCTTCAGTGCCATGACCGGTAGGGAAGGGAACGAGACCTTTTTTTTCGATGGGCGACCGTAGGTCCTGAGAGGCTGATCCATGGTGGTCGACTCGTGTGCCGCTGGCGCTTGAAGTTGTGCCTGAGGCGAATCCTCTGTTTTGGCCACGAAAGCCGGCTTCAAGCGGTCCACGGAGATGGCCTTATCCACGCCGTTGATGCGAATGATAAATACCCGGTCGTCCACGCGGTCTACGACCTGGTGCGGCCCCGAGTACGGCGGATCAAGTGGCCGTTTGACGGCATCCACCCGGACGAAGACTTGAGAGCAGGTGTACAAGTCTTTCAAGATGAAGCAGCGCGACTTCGTGTGGTGCGCTGTAGGCGTCGGGCGAACTTGCCGAATAAATTCGCGGAATTTTTCCAGAAAGAAGGTCGGATTGGAGGGCAAGTCTTCCGTCAGGAAGAATTCGCCAGGAATCCTCAACTCCGTTCCATACAAGAGCTGAGCAGGAGACGCTTGGATGTCCTCCTTGATGCAAGTGCGAAGTCCCAGCAGGACTGTGGGCAACAGCTCTGGCCATGGTGTGGGAGCGTTGCACATTAGTGCAGCCTTGACGGTGCGATGCCACCTCTCGACGATGCCATTTGCTTGCGGATGATACGGCGTGGTGTGTATCCTGTTTGCGCCTACCATGCGCGCGAGAGCTGTAAAAAGATGCGACTCGAATTGGGTACCTTGATCCGTTGTAATGGTGAGGGGCGTGCCATAATGAGCGATCCAGTGCGCGAAGAAGGCAGTGGCGCAAGTGTCCGCCTCCATGTTGGCGAGAGGGACAGCCACGGGCCATCGAGAGAATCTGTCGATCATTATGAGACAGTATCGGAGACCTTTGACGGGCGGCAACTCGATGAGGTCCAGATGTACGTGATCCAATCGATTATCCGGAACGTCAATGCGCTTGAAGTTGACGCGGTTATGCCGAGAAACTTTTGAGCGTTGGCAGGCGACGCACTCACGAGACCAGCGAGCAACATCCTTCTTAATTCCGGGCCAGACAAATTTGTCTGTGAGATGTCGAGCAGTGACCCGGCCACTGGGATGAGATGGTCCATGAATGACATCGAACGCTCGTTTGCGGAGGCTGGCAGGTAGGTACGGTCGTATTTTGGACGTGGAGACGTCGCAGGTGATTTTGTGACCTTCCAAGGTCAAGTCCTGTAGGTCGAGTGACGAATTTTCTCCAAGGGCCTCGAGCTCTGTGTCCTCGAGCTGAGCCAGCTGGATGGTCTCAAGATCCAGATTACTCGGCATGTTAATTGCGTTGATGCGAGAGAGAGCATCAGCGACCACGTTGTCTTCGCCTCTGATGTGCACCAGCTTTGTGTTGAACTGGGCGATGTAGTCCAGTTGTCTCAGCTGGCGAGGTGATGCGTTGTCCATGCGCTGAGAGAGAGCCGTGATGAGTGGTCGATGATCCGTCCTCGTGGTGAATTCACGTCCATCAAGGATATGCTTGAAGAATTTGATCCCCGCGAAGATTGCGAGAAGCTCTCGATCGTACGCGCTGTATCGGGTCTCGGCTGGAGAAAGTTTTCGCGAGAAAAACCCGAAAGGTTTCCATGAACCATCTTCGTATTGCTCCAGCGAGGCGTCGATGGCGAAGTCCGACGCATCCGTGGACAAGGCGAGAGGTGCAGTTGCCGAGAGAAAGGCAGTCCTGGTCGCCATGGCGATGCTGCGCTTGCACTCCTCGAAGGCCTGCTCGGATGCCGGAGTCCATAGGACCTTTCGTTTGTCTTTCTTTTTTGCGTTTTTCAGGTGCTCGTTGAGAGGCGCTTGCAGGTTTGCTCCATGCGGTATGCAACATCGGTAATAGTTTGCCATTCCGAGAAATCTTCGCAGATCTGATATCGTTTCAGGCTTTGGAAACGAGAGAAGTGCCTCGACCTTGTTAGCAGGTGTGAATCCCTCGGCGTTGACGGAGTAGCCCAGGTCGATGACTTCGGTCAGGCCAAATTGACATTTTGCCGGATTGATGGCTAACGCGTTGTCCTGCAGGATTCGGAAAATCTTTTCTAGGTGCTGTAGATGCTCCTGTTCCGTTGACGAGAAAACGATGAGATCGTCCACGAAACACGCTGCGAAGTCGCAGTCGCGCAGGATCCGATCCATATGACGCTGGAACGTCTGCGTGGCATTTCGTAGTCCAGGTGGCATGCCGCAGAATTCGAAAAGGCCGAATGGCGTAGTGACAGCCGTCTTTCGAATATCCTCAGGAGCAACCGGTATCTGGTGATAAGCCCGTACCAAGTCGATGGTCGAGAACACGCTGCGTCCCTGACAGCGATGCAAGATGTCCTCGATGTACGGTACGGGGTACCGATCCGGAACCGTTTGGTGATTCAGTTTGCGATAGTCTCCGGTGGAACGCCAACTGCCAAGCTTCTTGGGCACCATGTGAATGGGGCTAGCCCATTGGCTGCTTGAAGGTCGAATCACCCCTTGGTGCAATAGCATTTCGAAGTCGGCTTTCGCGGCTTGGAGTTTGTCGCCCGTGAGACAACGTTCGCGTTCCGCGACCGGCGGACCTGTTGTGACAATGTAGTGTGCAACAGCATTGTCTGTTCGTGTGGATGTGATCGGAACTGGCGTGGCAATGCTTAGGTACTTACAGAGCAGTTGCCTGTAAGCAGGCAGCATCACCGGAGAAGACGCTTCGATAGATGAGATGGTTGAGACCGTGTGAAGTGAAGCCTGGGTCAATTTGCAGCTGGCAGAGAGCAGTGTGCTGCGATCGATGAGGCATCGGCCCTTCAGGTCGATGAGAAGGCCATAGTGCGTCAGCAAGTCGGCTCCAATGATCGCCGTGGTGACGTTGGCGACGACGAACGTCCAGCGAATCTCTCGTCGCAGCCCGATGTTGAGTATTAACACATGTTGTCCGTATGTCTCGATGAGTGTCGTTTGCAGCGTAGAGCTTGTGGCTCGTGGCTTTCGCCTTTCGGAAAGCTCCAAGACGCGGCATGATGGACATTATAGAACCTGAATCGATGAGGAATTGCAGGTGAAGATGTCGATCGTAGATGAGCAGGCGGTTTTCCACAGGTGAAATGATGCTGTTGATGTTGTTGCCATCTTCCACCGCCTGGACAGAAGACAGCACCCTTAGTTTCCCTGTGGAGCTGAGGCGCTGCCCTGGAATGAGCACGGCTGGTGACAGTTGCGAGCGCTGGACCCATATCCCTCATGATAGTAGCATAGGCCTGTTGATGAGCTCGGAGTGGAAGGTGTTGCGGAGCGTGGCCTCGAGCGACCTCGACTGCGGTGGCTGCGCTTGTTGACAGCTGCGAGGATAGCCTTGTTTTGCGCGAGGAGTTGTTCGAGCAGCTCTTGAACTTTATGCAGCTGCGAACCTGTCACTTCGGAGGGTGAAGAGTTTCTTCTTGCCGGAGAGCGGTGCGGATGAGAGTGGCTTGCCGCAGCCATGACGGTGTGACCAAGACCGTTTTCCAGGAACGTGTCGGCACCTTTTGCCAGTTCGTCGAGCGATGACGAAGCTTGAAAAACCCTGAGAAGGCTCTGCAGAGTAGGTGGCAAGAGTGCGAGCCATCGCACGCGAAGAACATCCTCGGAGGCTGTGTTGCCAGCCAGGGATTTCATCTCCCGTAGGAGCTCTGAGGGCCTCTTACCGCCAAGCTCTAGCTCGGCGAGGCATTTGTGCAGTTGCCTGTCAGAGGATTCGGAGAGTCTGTTTATAAGGTTCACTTTGAGGTTTTCGTACCTGTTATTTGGAGGCGGAGCCTTGACGATGTCGACGACGACGAGCAAGGCGTCCGGCGTGAGAGCTCCAACGGTCAGGTTATATTTTGCGAGGTCACTGCGGACTCCATGTGATTGAAAAACTGATTCGACTTGCAAAAACCAGACATCAGGATTTGTCCTCCAAAAAGGCGGGAGAGTGCAGCTCTTCACAGCGTCGATGATCGGCGCTTGATGCGTGAAGGAACGCGCCGTCGAACTCGTGTCGATGTTTCCCAAAGTCGGGGAAATGTTCATGTCCGTTCGTGAGGTATCGGGGCGTTCTAAACCGTCGAGAACCCTGTTGGGAAGCGGCGAACGCGGCAAAGCCATCGCACTGTCTTTTTCTTTGTCTTAGCACACGCGCACGGAAAAAAATGGACGCCGGCACTGATCGCGGCATGTGGTGACGCGGAGAAAAGAGAGACACGCAAGCGTATCCGTTGGCAATCCCACTTCTGACACCAATTGTGGAGTTTGTTTCACACAAATAGAGTTTGAGAGCACGTTGGGGATTTACTGAGCGAATTATTTATTTCTAATATCACGTTTCTTTTCCTTACAATAACTTGGTATGTTGAGAGTATCACAAGTTCGCGTCCTTTTTCGTTGACGGTTACGTGGAGAAGAAGGAGAAGTAATATATACATAGAGAGCTGACTATTTTACATATTTGGTAGTTTGTGCTTCGTCCACCATGGCGCTGCTGAGCCGGCCTCTGATTGGTGGACAAGTTGGTTTTCTCTAGTGGAGAAATTTGAACGGAATTTGGTGGTTCTGTTTTACCGACTGTGCTCAGAGCGGCACACTGACCGCCACAGATTTCAAAATGGTGCAACACTTGCCACTTTTCTTGCCATTAAAAATTTTATGTCTTATTTTTTTCAAATTGAGCTCATTTTAAATAACTCAACATTAGGAATTTTTGTTACTAAAATTTGTTATTTTTTGTTTCTGGTCTGAAATAAAATTATTATTTTTAGTAAAGAGGTAATTGAGTCAGTTAATAACCAATTTTTATTGTAAAAAACATATGTTTTTTACAATAAAAATTGGTACAATAGTGTAGTACATTTTTTTTTTCAAAATGAAGTGTCAAAGTTTACTAACAATGTTTTTTGCATTAATTTGTAGTTGCGATTAATAGCATCGTTAATGAAGATCACGAAATTAAAAAAATCACAGCGAAATTGTGACATTGGTAATCACAGGACTTGAAAATGCGACCAAGGGTGTCGAATTTCAACTTTTTTTAAAAAATGTCTATTATCGCTGAACTGAGTGATATGGATTTTTTTTTAATTTTCCCAGAACTGGTATAACTTGGCCTTTCATCCGGTCTCAGATTATCGTTGAGTTTTGGGACACCCTGTATAGGGAGTACCATTGTCGGCCGGTCCGAATCCTCTGATTCGCTCGATTCTGATGATAGTGGATTTTTCGGGTTACGGGAAAGAGCGTCCGCATGGATATTTAGCTTTCCAGGTTTGTAAACAAACTCATAGTTATAATTTTGGAGGCTCAGTCTCCAACGTACCAACCTCGTTCCTGGATCACTCATAGATCTATATATTCTATCCCGCTATCTATAGGGAGTACCATTGTCGGCCGGTCCGAATCCTCCGATTCGCTCGATTCTGATGATAGTGGGTTTTTCGGGTTACGGGAAAGAGCGTCCGCATTGGTATTTAGCTTTCCAGGTTTGTAGACAAACTCATAGTTATAATTTTGGTGGCTCAGTCTCCAACGTACCAACCTCTTTCCTGGATCACTCATAGAGCCAATCCATTTAAGACGCTCGTGATCGGAGACGAGTTTAAATTTTCGGCCATATAAATACGGCTGGAAACGCTCCACAGCTTTTATGACAGCCAGACATTCCTTCTCCGTTGTACCATAATTTATCTGGGCGGGGAGAAGTATGCGGGAGAAGTAGGCTATTGGAAAGTCGAAGCCATCGTGCTCTTGACTTAACACGGCCCCAACCGCGTAATCTGAGGCGTCCGTGGTAAGCATAAATGGTCGGTTAAAATCGGGAAATGTGAGTATGGGCTCCGTACAAAGGGCCTTACGCAAATCACGGAAACTTCGTCGCTGCGCGCTTCCCGACTCGAACGGCTTACCCTTCTTCAAGAGATCCGATAACGGCTTGGCACGACTGGAAAAATTCATGATGAATCTCCGATAGTATCCAGCCAGTCCGAGGAACTGCCGGATATTTTTCGCCGTTTTCGGGGTCGGGAAGCGCTTCACCGCTTCGAGTTTTCGGAGATCGGGCCGTAAACCATCTCGCCCAATTATATGGCCGAGATAGCATACCTCCCTTTTCAGGAACTCACACTTGTTGGCCTCAAGCACGAGACTTGCATCTCGCAACCGAGCCATTAATCGACGAACTTTTGCGCCATGTTCCTCCAACGATCGGGCGAATACAACAATATCGTCAAGGTAAACGAACAATTCGACACCTTGGAGACCTCGAAGTACACTATCCATCAATCGCTGAAAAGTCGCGGGCGCGTTCTTCAAACCCTCGGGTATACGAACGTACTCATAATAGCCGTTCGGTGTCGAGAAGGCGGTCTTGGCGCTATCACGCGGATCCATTAGAATTTGCTGAAAACCACTCGCCAGATCGAAGGTCGAGAAGTACTGAGCCTCGCCCAACTGGTCCTATATGTCAAATATATTTGGTAGTGGGTAGGTGTCGGAGATAGTTTTCTCGTTCAGTTTCCTGAAGTCTATCACCATCCGCATCCTCGGCAGACCTTGAGAGTCGGGTTTCTTGGGCACAATCCAGACCGGAGAATTATACGGGGATTGCGATGGTATGATTACTCCATTCTCGAGTTTTTTGCCGATTTGTGTTTCGACTTCTCCTCGATGAATGGAAGGGAATCGGTATTGGCGAGTATTCACTGGCAAATCATTGTCCGTTGGTATCCGGTGTGTAACGGGGCTTGTACTGGGTAGCTTGTCGCCAGGCAATTTAAATCGCATAGGGTCTTCTTCCACGATTCGACGGACGTGAGAACGTTCGACGTCATTCAGCTCGTCCAAGCGCAAAGCTTCCAGCACTGCCGCAATGCGATCCGACGGCAGCAATGTTTCGTCGTCTGACGAACCACTGTCCTCACTTGGATCAGCCTGATAATATTCGAAGGGCAGTATTTCCTGCGGCGTGACCTCGATGTCTACGTCATGAGTTAACGTATTTGTTACGAGAACATGACATATTCTGTTCTTTTGGGATACCAGAGCGTTGCCGATGTATAACCCTGGTTCAGTCTCGATTCGTGGCAAATAACCCTCACGAAGGTCCGGATTCGTGACTGCGACTGCCAAGGGTTTTCGTGTCCGAGCTTTGATGGTAAAAATTTTCTTACTCGACGCGGAGATCATTTGCGGCGAGCCGCTTGGTAAAAACGGTCGAGGACGAATAGGATCACTCGTCATTACGAGAGCGTTATGAAAAAACGATGGCTCGGCCTTTTCGCGGCGCATAACAGGTCTACCGAGCAGTCCATTGCTTTCTGTCACGAATTCCTCGATAACGTGAAAGGTATGGGGTTGATCATTTATCGTTAATTTTACCGTCCCCAACGACCACGCCTTTTCGTTCGTAGGACCGACATATTCACGCGATTTCGCGGGGTCATACGTGACGTTATCACGGAGGGCACGAAGTTTGATGAAATTTAAACTCGACCCGGAATCACAATAAAATTTCTGGACTCCATTGACAAGCTCCGGTGCAGATAGTGTAGCAACCGGAGTCTCTACTTCGTCCTCGGTTTCTGACGAGGAATCTTTGATCTCGTTTTTGGAACTGGATTGAGGATATTTCCCTCTTAATGTCTGTCCTGAAATTTTACTGTGCGTTTTTCGTTGGTAGGGAAAGGAAGCTGGCTCGCCGTGCCCAGACGACGAGCCCCTTTCGAGTTTAAAGGCTCGGGACTCTGGGGTCGCGGACTGCGCTGATCCGCGACGGACGATGATGTTGAGCGCTCGCCGCGGGTATATCTCTGAGCGGTGACGGTCCAAGGAAAGCAATTGCACCCACCGGTATAGGCACAGCAGTACCGGTGGTTACAGCCACCCCCCTTTCGATATTGAGTAGGGGTCCGCTGGTTCCAAGGGCAACATCCGCAACCCGAACCGCGCAAATAACAATAACGTTGCTCACATTCGCCTCGGTCATCGGGTGACCTCGGTCGATTTGATCTGGCAGGCGAATCGTCTCGGTGTTTCGATATTCCCGAGGGTCTAAAATATTCTGACCTACTAGGACTACTGAATCGCGGTGCTGGCTCTTTTCGCGGTTCTCGTTCCGATTTAAGGCGATTTAAGGGACGTGGGGGAAGGCGAACGCGAATCTCTTCGCTTTGCCTCCGTTTTGGCGACTAACGCGAGGGCGTCGCCGACGGGGGTCCGCGATCGTTCTCCACACTTCGATTTTACCGCCCCAGCTAACGGATCGGGGGATAGATCCTCTACCATCTCAAGCGCCTCCCTGAGATATTTTGGTTTTGCGATGTAAAGTAATTCATTCATTCGCGAGGGTAACGCTTGACGGAAAGATTCAAGGGCCAGAGTCGCGATCGGATCAACCTTCATCCCAGAGGCTTCCCATCCTAATTGTTCCTTCCAGGCGATTCGAGCAACGCTCATTAGCCGGAGAATTCGGAGATATAAGCACCGGGGTGTTTCGCCTTGTTTTAGATGCAACCCATAGAGTCTACCCAAACATGAATTGAAATTTTGACGGTGAGTTAACCCGTCCTGCAATGCGGTTGTTAGTTCTCTAACCGAGCGAATACTTTGGCCTTGGACACAGGTACGCGCATCACCACGTAATCTACTTAGTACCCTGGTCACAAATTCGGGCATTTGATACGGGGGTACGAATACAGTTGCATTCTGGATGTTTTGTAAGTTGTCACCGAGGGGAATTGATGTGCCGTCGAATTCCGGAATTGACACCAACCTGTTTGTCAGGTTGATGCCGCTAAGTATGACCGACCGGTCGGCGGGTGTTACGGTTTCGTTAAGCGAGCCGTTAAGTCCCGCACGACTAGATCCCGCGCCGGCCCCGGGACTGCCATCGCGAGGATCGTCAACCATTTTGATTAATTATGTTTTATTCGTAAACGGAAAGAACGGAAAATTCGATACTCAGATCACGGATTTATCGCCGAAATACGAATTTAAAGTTTTGACAACTTAATACGAATAATTTTCCACCTTTCCGTTATATTCCGATTTCCACAATTGAGTTTGCACAGTGCAGTCGGGTATCCCACCGCTGCCACCAATTTGTTACGTCCAGAAGGGACGATTTTACTTTATGTTTATTTTATCTTTGGGTTCTTCAATATGATTTCTTTAAAGTAGAAGGGATAGCCGCACGTCCCATACGGGCCCTGCAAACTCTGCTGTGGAAATGGGAGTAGTGAAACAAATTCTAACGAATGCTATCTAGGGGTAAAGGGTTATAAATGATATTTTATTATATTATATTAATTTTACTTACAACGTTCCGTGGGTAATCACGCCTTTGCGCGGGGACAGTTTTCCCCGCGTCGCTCTCTCACTCTCGGTCTAGCACGCTCTTCCGCGGGGACAATTCTCCCCGCGTTTCTCTCCCGCACACCGCACGTTGAACTTATGAGTCCTCTATGTTGATCGGGGTTTTAACGTAGGCCCCGCGCCTTTATCACTGATTCGAAGTTTGTTGGTATTTTAGAGAATAAAGTTTGTATGATTAACATGGTTTTCTAAAGTAACGATCAATGTCTCTATGCGGGTCCGCCGGGTCGCTACCCAGGTCTTACAACACCGCCGCGAGTCTGTCGTTACCAAACTACGTTACTAGTAAAGACTGACGTCTCTATGCGCATCCACCGGTTCTAAGGCCTGGACTTATTACACCGCCGCGAGGACTGCTGTTACTAGGAGTTTTCTCCGCCTCCAGGAGCGAACCGTGGACAAATCGGAACTGACCATACTTACCGCCACCGGACCGACGTTAGCTCGGTCGCTGTTAGCTCGGTGGGGTTTTTGGCAACGTCCACGGAAACTTGTTCGCTCCCGGAGTCCCACGATCGAACCCCGCGGATCAAGCGATGCTCGATCAACGGAATTCGATCGGGTACATCCGGTCCCACCATCGGCGTTTCACACCCGACACCGCAGAGACACGAGGCGATGGAGTCGTCGGAAAATAATGAATATTAAACCCGTTGATAAAAAATAAAAAATAATGGAAACTAATGAACAAAACATTATAAATTTACGGGACGTGACAGTATTATCTTTAGTATGATTAAAAATATGATTATGTTTGATAGGTTAATAAAATGTATGATTTATTATGTTCCAGGATAACGGATCCGCTGCAGATATTTGACACACACACACACACACACACACACACACACACACACACACACACACACACACACACACACGCAGGCACAGTCACACACACACACACACGCGCGCGCGCACACACACACACACACCAAAGATTCCATGTATGATAAATACTAGGCAAGGTCATTGTTCAATTTAATTATTAATCAACTATTGTTTTATTGTCATATAATTCTAAGTATTCTTTTTGCCCCCTCCCCCTTCCTTGCACACACACACACACACACACAGACACAAAACACTCATCGACGCTGGCTTCCCTGCCAGGCCCCTCTGTGACGTCACACGCACCCGGCGACCTCCCCTCGACCCGGTGACCTCCTTTTGTAGCAGAACCGGCCTAGTACATCTACTAACATATAATACCGTGTCCACATTGAACAATTTTAAACCCGTTTTTCTCGAAACTATGTTTTCACTCAATGAATTTTGATGAAATTTGGTGTGCTTATTGATAGCATTAGAAACTAGTCCTTAATCGAAGGATTTTCATTTTTGTTGAAAATTTTTATTTGTTTACAATTAACGAGCGATTTTTTGGTCGAAAATGGAAAGTTATCTGTCGGAAGCCGCCATTTTGTTATTTTTTGAAAAAAAAAAGCTTTTATTAAGGACTAGATTTATTATTAAACGACAAAGATGGCTATGTTTTTATATATAATCAATAATTTTCTTTGAAAATGTGTACAAGTCAATTGAAATATTACATAAAAAATCTGTCTAACCAATTTTGTAAAACAAACTTAATTACCATACAAAAATTATAGAAAATTTTCATTTTTTCACGCCTCTGACTGCATCTCACTCCCTTAACATACTGCATTTTGGACCAAACATGTGTATCAGCGGTTGATGGTCTATTTTTAATATAAATTCGCGTCTATATAAATACATGTAAAATTGCTTAATGCCGAAAATAACCGCACCCGCTTCTCTATCGATTGTAGCCCATGTCCTTTCGTTTTTTTTGCAAGCGTTCTTGTCTCAAAAGCTATCGGTTTTTCAATGTCTCGCTCTATAATATGCGGCAGCACTGCAGCCATTCCTACTGCTAATGCATCGCAAGCCAATACGAGCGGTGACGATGAATCCTATTGCATTAATATGGGCGCCAACGCGATCTCGTGTTTTCGCGATCCTTTCAAAAGCTTGTGTACATTCCGTGTTCCATTTCAATTTCGGCAACTTTAACTGTGCGTATATTGGGTGCAGTTTTGTCGCAATATCGTATATGAAACGCGCGTAAAAATTAAACGATCCTAAAAAACGTTTAATTCCGATATCGTGGTGGGCTGCGGAGCGTCTCGCACCGCCTTAACCTTTTCATCCGTTGTATGTAATCCTTTTTTATCGATTTGAAACCCTAAGTACGCGATGCTCCTTTTCATAAACTCGCATTTTTGTTTTTGAGCAGTCAACCCACAATCTTCTAGTGTTCCAAGTGTTCTGTCGAGTTATTAGAAGTGTTCGTCCGCGCTTTTCACTGACACCAAAATGTCGTCGCTCAACGCTCCCACACCTTCTATTTCGCCAATTACGTTTTCGATCATGCGTTGGAATGATCCCGGGCCCGTTGATACCCCATAAGGCAGCCGCGTATATTGAAACAACCCGAGGTGCATCGTTACATATTTTCTAGCTTCGAGATCTATTGGAATTTGACGTTAAACGTGTTTGCCCCTGCGGATAAGTTTAACAAATCCTCAATTCTCGGTTACGGGTATTTATCTATTTTTAAAACGGGATTAATTATAACCTTGAATTCCCCGCATAGTCTCACTTGTCCATTTTTTTTTTCAAAATTGGCACCATCGCTGTTGCCCAGTCACTATATTTCCCCGGCACTAGAATGTTTTCTTTTTGTAATTCTGCGATCTCTGCTTCGACTCGTTCTTTTACTGCTACCGGAATAGCTCTGGCTTTTTAAAATATTGGTACAGTTCTCTCGCCTTTTTTTAATTTAATGTGACAGTGCTTAAACATCCCTTGCGTATCGTTAAATACTGCCGCATGCTTTGTCCCTATCTCTCGTAACTGTTCCTCATCTTTGTTTACCACCGCCCCAACGCTTTTACCCACTGTTTGCCTATAAGCGGGCCATAGCCTTTCTCCACTACAAATATGTCTAAATACTGTATGTCTGAACCGATTTTAACACGCATTTCGACCATTTTCCCTAACGGTAAGCATGGCGTACCATCATAGAATGTCATTGCCTGCTTAGTTAACTGTAATTTCACATCTGGAAATAACCGTTTTTTATTATTTGCTGTAATTAAAGTATAGAACGCCCTTGCGTCGACTTCCCACTTATGTTCTTTCCCGTTGATTTGAACCGCTAACGTCTTATCGTCCGTATTCTCTCATCTGTTCATATCTAGTAACGTAAACAAGTTCCCCAATAATCCCTCATCTCTATCTTTCTCATACGAACCTTTTTGCTCGTAGATGGCCTGACTGTAAACATATTACCTTTATCGCTATCCTCGCTGTTGTCGTCTATATCCGAGTTCTCTGACGTTACCGCTGTTGCCTCGCTTAACGCTACAATATTTTGATTCTTAGGCCTGCTCGATGGACACGCATGCTGTCAATTCTCCCGAACGCATTACATTTGTACTTATTGAATCTACGTACCCGAGATGAATGTCCTGCCTTGCCACAACAATAACAAACGATCCAACCTGTTGACTGTGTACTCGATCCTGAACCCGGACTTGTTTGCGGCCGACTTTCTCGTCTCTCTTCATATAGCTCGGCTTCTCATTCTTCTGGAATCTTCGCTGTAGTCCCATTTTCTGACGCGTGGCCTCGTTCGTTTTCTCTGCTGCCCCCGCCCATGCTGCTTCCGCTGCTACTGCGATGGATACCGCCTCATCGAAATTCGCCCGTTTCCCTTTGGTGACTTCGAACGGGATATTTCTGTCCTCCAGTCCCGAAATAAAACGATCTTGCGCCATTTCATTTGCTTCCGTGTATTTGCACTTATTTGCAGCACGTTTAACTTTCGTGGCAAAATCGATCATGCTTTTTTCCTTAACTTGTCGTATTTCATGGGATTTATTTCTTTCCACCGTTAAATTGATTGGCGGGGTCACTTTGTTCTTTAACAGATTTACCACTTCACCGTACGTTAGAGTCCCTGCTTGCTGTCCTGTATCCAGTTTTGTACGGAGTATTGCGTATGTTTTGGCGCCTATCTTCGATAACAGCAAGGCTGCTTTTTCAATGTTTCCGTTGTTTTGCACACCTTGAGAGAAATATCAAAACGCTCAGAATACTCCTCCGTGTCGTCAGTTCCGCTTTCAATCTCGGCTAATATGTTCATAGTTGCCATGATCGTTTGATTATCATCCTTGTCTGAGATAACCTTGGCGGCGCGCCCTTCCGCCTCACCGCCACTCGCGTGCCACGCCCTGAACGCTACTTTTAGTTTTTTTCTGAAACTGTCGATGGATAACGTCTCGTCGACAGGTTCTCCCAAAAACTTTTGTAGGGCCGGTAATACTTGTTGTTTCGATAACCCGTAAATCCGCGACGTTTGTCTATTTTAATCTGTTGCTGAGCGCTCGTCGGTATCGTAAGGGTTTATGATTGATTACCGTACCACCTTAGGGTTTTCATGCTACCCTCCTCGTCGCCAATGTGCTGTATTGCGAATTAAAACTTTTAAAAAGTAAAAAAAGAACGCCACGTAACAAAATGCCCCCTTAAACATTATTGCTTGTTTGACCATATACAAAATTCTGATTTATCTTGAAATATCTTTTAATTTTATTCAACGAATTCTTTTATTGTATTTTTTCAATTAAAATGTACAAAAAAGTGAAATAATTTTTTATAAAATAGCCAAGCAAGTTTACTAAAAACGTAAACAAAATAGTTAAACCTTAGAAATCATATTTTCCTAAATATTTCATTTTTATTTTAAAAATCACATTACTATTATAACAAAAATTGGTACTACCATTATATAAAAATACAACGTATGTACCACATAAGTACACTGGAAATGCTGTGCAACGACGTGGTGTGCATGGTTAAGAGAAAATGCTCGGGAAGATACACAATATATATATATATATATATATTGTAACGGCGTTTCTTTTCTGTCACAAACCCCATTAAACATGGGGATTTCTATGGATTGGCGCGGCAGGACCGAGTCTCTCCCTGTCCAGAACGTCTCTCGGGCAATCCAACAGGCTCCCTTAAAATATATATTATCAGCGCTATTACTTATATTTTTGTATTTTATTTAACCTATGCGATGTACCGCGGGACGAGGACCGATCCCAGCAGATACCATCTCTACTCAACCAGACAGGAAGGAGGGGTCGGTGGCGTCGAGGTTCATCAGGGAACAACTCACCTAGCCTTTTTTCCATCGGGCACTCTCGTCTACGTTCAACTCGGTCCGACTTATCGCACCTTTCACCGGCGCGAAATTCGAAGGCGTCCCGTGGCGAATCGCTGGCTCGAAGCCCCATTCTAAGCCGTCCATCTCAAGACTATCTTGGAAGTGTGGGGTCTGTCACCTTCAAGGTTCTCCACCCATGCACTACGACCACGGAGAGGGTGACACAAAGGGCCAAGAATCTCGCCAATCGAGCATTTCAAATCACCCGCCTCGGGCACGAAAAATCGAGGGTCGAATCGGTCGAAACCTAATCAATAGTCGATGAGTAGTCAAGGGGTGTGGGTCAGGATTCGCGTCCGGGGGACTGGGCCTTTTCGAAGGGACTCTGGATTCAGCGTTGGACGAGGAGAGACGCGTTCCCGCGCCGTTGCCGCCACCGTTACCCGAGAAAAGACGCCGCCGTTAGAAGTCAACGAGCGAGGCCAGGGGATCCAGGATCTCGTTCCGCGGAAAAGTCGGTAGGGCTGTCCTCTCACTCTCTAGTTGTGACTGTATTCGGGCCTTGTGAGTAGCCAAGTTGTTGTTTTGTAATCGGGAATTTCATCCCGCGGTCTAGAGCGATATCGCAGTGGCGGGGCGCCGACTGCGCGCAAAAAATATCGACCTCAGCGTTACTTGTCCTTTCTTTTTTTAAAATTAAATCCAGTTAGAATCGCCGAGAGGGGTTCACCTTTTGTTTATACGCGGATCCAAGTCTTTAGACTAAGTTATTTATTATTTTACTTGATATCGTTATTTCGGGAGAAAAGGAAAAACGAGAAGTTATCCTGTGTTATGTTATAAAATGGAATAAAAGTAATTGTGACACCCGAAGGAAAGTGTGTCCTTGTATCTTACCTCGCCCCTCTACCCGTTGTTGGGGCTGACGCGGCCGGCAACTAATTTTCCCGCTGGCCTTCCCAACTTTATAAATTTGCCACGGAGGCCTAATAACCTTGTGCCTGGCGCCCAGTTGGGAAGGGAACAGGGGAATCCCTTTGTTAACGTAAAAATAATCGTTACAAATTTTGGCGTGGTGATAGCGTATCGGGCCCCACGTTGTGCTTTATTCCGCGGTTTGTAGATTTTTCACCTGTCAGTTTGACAGTTCTCATGATAATATTGTGATTATCTACATGCCTGTGATTGATCTCTTATTCGAGAACGCAAAATTCTTTTCGTCTCCGCTCTGTGCGGACATTCGTTGAATATTTCGAAGATTTCGTGTAGTCGTGTGTGCTTGTATCGTACGGCCCTTAGTAGTGTGAAGTACATGTACCGTGGGACGACGCTTTCCTCCAGTCTTGTTAAATCCTCAGTGTCGAGCATGCCTAACTATACCAATTATAGCGAAAATATAAGAAGTGATCGAGAAAGAGAAATCGCGACGAAAATTAAGTGCGCGTAGGTTGTGTCTTTCCTCGATTTATCGGATCACCCAGGATGGTTTTTCTGTATCTTTTCCTTTGGATAACACGCTAACGAGGTAACGAGTGTTTTTCTTCTCTCTCTCTCTCCCTCTCTCTCTCTCTCTCTCTCTCTCTCTCTCTCTCTCTCTATATATATATATATATATATATATATCCTAATATTAAGAAACCTTGCCTCAGAATATTCGTATGAGCGTCTCACGGGAGCGACCTTGCGAGAGTTTTTTTTTCGTCATATTATGCCTGTCGGATATTGAAGTAACGACTGGCGAATATTTCGAATAACGTATACGGCAATTCGGGGCGCAATTTATTTTTACTGTATGTTAAATTATTACCGACTTTTGTCCTACTGGATGTCGGTTAGAATGCCCATATTTTATTTTTACATCTTTAACACATAAAATTTATCCTATTTTTATTTATTTATTTATTCTTTTTTTCGTTTGTTTAAACTTCCTTCTCTCATTTTAGTTTCTTGACGGCCCCTCTACAGCTAAACGAATTTATTTATACTCTTTTATTTTATTCTTACTTTTTTTCGTGAATCGTTTATTTTATCTCTCTGAGTATTTATTTTTTATCATTGGACCAAATTCCCAGTTAGTCTGGAACCCAGGTTCTTGTATTAATCTGACGTATCTATTCCAATTCACGGACAAGTAATTCGTTTGGTTTTCCTTCGAATCAGCTGACTTAATTTGCCTTTGACTTTAGCGACATTGACGCCGAGCCAAGGTTTCTGTGTGTCGTATTAATTTATCCTCTTTCGTCCTTACGTTTTAAGTGTGGGCTATTATCATCGAACTCGGGGCGAGCGATCGCTCACTGTAAGCCGGCTTTTCGAATTGCGCGTTGCGTGAAACCGCGGGAACGTGTCGGAGTAGGCGGTGTTGGTGTGCTCCGCGGCCAAGTATACGCGATAAATACTCGAGACGGTACAATCGTGTATATGTGAGACAGCGTGTCAAGAGTCAATAATCAAGTCGATAAAATCAAAGATTTAATTCTCGCATCCTCATATTTCTCACGACTGCGTCTCCTTGAGAGATTACGTGGACATCCGTGGGCTCTATTTGTCACATCTTGGAGGCGTAGGCCTTCAGCCATGCACCGAACACCGCCGAATTCTAAGGCCGAGGGTGCTGCGGGTCCCTCTCCACGCGAACAGCTGCGTTCCGAACCAGCTACTCGGCGGTTACCTGACAGCGATATCGTGAGAGGAGAGACGCGCTCTCGCCCGGAAGCGGATCCTCCCGAAACGATTATTGTGGCCGATCAGGAATACATAGTATTGAGTTCAACTAATCCGTTTTACGAGGACGTAGTTAATGCATCCGCGAGCCATGAACGAGAACCTTCGCGGTGGACGGCTGCTACGAAGGAGGGCGAGGAAATATTGAACAAGGAAAAGAGTGTCCCCCCAAGATCGATCCAATTTCGCGAACCCCTTCCGCCCCTGGTACCCGAACCTAGCCAACAATGGTTTGATCCAGCGTCGAAACAGAATTGTTGCCCGGATAACAGCCGCGACAATATACGTCATATTTTCCCGTCGCACTCGTCTCCTCGCGATTACACACAATCCCTATATAATGAGGCTACGGCCATGCGAGCGACGTATGAGACACTTCGGAAATGGGGTCTCCGATTTTCTGGCGAAAGGGGGGAGGATGTCGAGAGTTTCCTTCTTCTTTTGGCAAGGGGTCGCCCAATGTCGCCGGCTTCCGATGCAGATCTATTAGACTATCTCGAATTTTTTTTTCGGGACACCGCCCTGTGGTGGTTCCGAACAAAGCGATCGAGTTTAGCGACATTTCGAGATCTCGAAGTCGCAATGCGTAGCCGTTTCGGGAACCCTAATTATCAAATGGCCCTGAGGGAGGAAATAATGAAGCGTTCCCAAGGAGCTCATGAAGCATTCTCCGTATACCTTACTTGTATGCGCGCGATGTTCGAGCGTGTAAGGCCGATCTTGAGCTCGGAGGAGCAATTGATGTATGTCTGGCGTAATATGCATTCAGACTTAAAATATTTTATTCAACTCGGCACCATACGAGATTTCGACGACCTTGAGAACCGTGCCCGGGGTATCGAACAGAGTCTCGAAGACGACAAATACCGTCAACCCCCTCCGTTGCCGGAACGTTCGCTAATTCCTGCGCTTGCCTATCGTTCGCCCCAGAGGCCATCTAATCGTTCACATGCAAATTTCGCCGCTTTCCAAGAGCATAGCGAGCGAAGCTCTCCGCCAAAATGGGGTACTCGTGCGTGCGATTCCATGCCCTGGTCAAATCGTAATCGTGGCTCGAAGCCGAGGACGCAACGACCTCGAGCCAATGAGGATAGATGCTGGAATTGTGGGGGGGGGACCACCTGTCAATCGGTTGTCGTGCTCAAAAAACGGTATTTTTGTTATCGGTGTGGGAAAAAGGGCGTAACTACACGTGATGCACATAGCTGCTCGGGTAACGAGTCCGGGGCCCGCCAGTGAGGGTAGACCCCTGTCACAATGGATAAAACCCTCGGGAATAATTTGACATTAAGGCCTAACCTCACGGAATACTTTTGTAGCCCTATGAATAGCAATCGATCGCGAACGATTCTGATGGTGAAGGTCTCTCTTCGTAAGCATACTCTAATTGCTCTCGTCGATAGCGGATCCACTAACACTTATCTTAGGGGGGAGGAGCTTTGTTAGCGGCGGTACGTTTGGGGTTTTCACGTCGCCCAACACCACCGAGGGCAAGTACTATCCCGAACGGGGAAAAAATCATTTGTGATGAGGAAATAATTTTCCCACTACCGCTCGAGGACCGTGAATGTACGGTGGTCGGACGGGTATATCCCGCCTTGCCGGTTCCTCTAATTCTAGGCCTCGATTCTCTTGAAAAGCTCGGTATCGCGGTAGACCATCGGAAACGCGTATGGTACTTTAGTGAGGACCCCACCAGCGTTTTTGAATTCGAGTCTGGCGATAGCCTCGAGAACACCCAGGTACTCTTTGGAATAACGGAATTAGAGCGAGACGAGAACCGTCGCCTAACACAGTTCTTGGAAAAGGAACTGATAAACCTTCGCAACGCGCCCGGTTTAACCAACCTAATAGAACACCACATCGAAGTCGGTGACACGAGACCAATTAAGCAACGATACTATCCAGTCTCCCCAATAATACGCCAAGCCATCAACGAGGAGGTCGACCGTATGCTCGCAGAAGATATAATAGAACCATCTAAGAGCGACTGGTCGAGCCCGATCGTGATGATTAGAAAACCTAACAATAGCTACCGATTTTGCCTTGACTTTAGAAAGGTCAACGAAGTCTCTAAAAAGGACGCATATCCCCTACCGTATTTGAGCCAAATTCTGGATCGTTTGCGTTCTGCAAAATATATCTCGACCATTGATTTGAGCCAGGCATTCCACCAAATCCGACTAGACGAAGGCTCCAAAGAAATTACGGCTTTTACGGTACCTAATCGGGGATTATATCAATTTAAGCACATGTCATATGTGCGCTTGCGACCTTCCAGCGCTTGTTGGACCGTATTATTGGGCCCGAGATGGAACCCCACGCGTTCGCATATCTGGACGATATAATTATCGTCACAGAGACGTTCGATGAGCATTTGAATTGGCTCAAACGCGTGTTGGACCGTATCATGGGCGCCGGGCTTAGGATCAACCCGGAAAAGTGCGACTTTTCCTGCCCGGAGGTCAAATACCTTGGGTTCCTGATGAATCGGGAGGGCTACAGGTCGATCCGGAAAAAACCGCAGCGATCCAAGCGTTCCCGATACCCAAGGCTCTGAAACCATTGCGTCGCTTTTTAGGTATGGCCTCATGGTACAGGCGATTTATATCGCGTTTTGCGGAAATCGCGGAACCTTTGACCCGGCTCACAAAAAAGAAGCAGGCGTGGGTATGGAACAGCGAACAACAAGAGGCGTTCTCAAAACTTAAAGAAGCCCTAGCGAACCCTCCGACCCTCGCGTGTCCCAACTTTTCAACAAAATTCACGGTACAAACGGATGCGAGCAACACCGGTATAGGCGCTGTGTTAACGCAAGAAGTAGAAGGTGCGGAGCACCCAATCGCGTACACTAGTTGGACACTCTCATCGGCCGAGAGGAACTATAGTACGACGGAACAGGAGTGTTTAGCCATCCTTTGGGCGATCGGGAAATTTCGAGCGTACCTGGAGGGCTATCGCTTTACGGTGATTACAGATCACCACAGTTTGCGGTGGCTACAAACGTTGCGAGAACCCGCGGGTCGCCTAGCCCGGTGGGCCTTGCAACTAGCCCAGTACAACTTCGAGATCGTGTATCGGAAAGGGGCGCTTAACCACGTCCCCGATGCAGTGTCTCGAATGTTTGAGGGTGAGCACCCGATAGCTGCGGAATCTGTAAATTGCGCCACAGCGTACGGTTTCCTTCTTGTGACGAATGAGGGAGGCGACGGCGTTATCCGTCCTTAGGTGCCCGAGGCCGAAGACTCGTGGTACACAAAAAGGATGCGCGAGGTGGCGGCGAGACCAGGAAAATATTCGAATTACAAAATTCTAGAGGGCCGCTTGTACGTGCACCGGCAGTTTGCTCGGCGAATATCGTTGGAGGACGAGGACTCCGATTGGAAATTGGTCCTACCGCGCTACGAGCGAGTGAGAATTTTCAGCGAATGTCACGACGTTGCACAAGCTGGACACCTCGGTCGCCAAAAAACTTACGAGCGAGTGTCCCAGTCATATTACTGGCCGGGCATGCTCCGAGACGTGGAACGCCACGTGAGGCGCTGCAAGGTTGCCAGTGTGCAAAGGTCGAACAACGTCCCCCACTTGGCCTAATGGGCCGTAGGATAGTCGAAGAACCGTGGGCCGTAGTGGCCACCGATATTATGGGACCTTTCCCCCCAAGCCACACAGGGAATTCCTATATCCTGGTCATCCAAGACCTTTTTACGAAGTGGGTCGAGGTTTGTCCACTGCGTAAGGCCACAGGCAAAAAGATCGGAGAAGCTTTGGAAGACTTCGTCTTCTCTCGTTGGGGTACGCCGCAGGTGCTACTCACCGACAACGGCACGGAATTCAACAATCGGAGCATTCGTGCGATTGCTACCGAACGGGGCATTTACCATACTACCACACCGCCGTACCACCCACAGGCCACCCCGTTGAGCGAGTCAATAGGGTAGTTAAAACAATGATAGTGTCGTTCTTGGAGGGAGATCACCGGGCGTGGGACATGCATTTAGCCGAATTTCGATTCGCCTATAACACCGCCTACCATACTTCAATAGGTTCTACCCCGGCATACCTAAATTTCGGTCGAGAGCCGAAGCCGCATAATTTTTACCGTCGTCGAGAGGAAGGAGAGCTCGAATTAATTCCACTATCTACCGAGAGTTGGTCGGAGCGGATGCGAAAACTTTCGGAATTGCACGTCCAAGTTACACATAATCTCGAGGAGGCATATCGTAGGCAGTCAGAGCAGTTTAACCGGCACCGTCGCGACGTCAAGTTTGCCGTCGGAGACCTCGTTTTAAAAAAACAACGTATTTTATCGTCGGCGGCCCAAAATATTGCGGCAAAACTTGCTCCGCGATTTCATGGGCCTTTTAAAATCATGCGGGTACTTTCCCCAGTCGTAGACGAAGTCCAGGACGTCGTGTCGGGCCGGATTGTTAAGGTATCAATTGAAGACCTAAAACAATATCTACCCCCCGAGTGAGATGGGGTCAGTCATAAAATCGAGCCAAACGCATGACCAAACCTCCTTAAATACCGTCTGTGACTGCTTCCCATGTTCTCTCCTGAGATCGTTACTTCGTTGGTGCCACAGGAAGTCGTCTAGTTGGAGGGAAAGGTGAATCACGTCGGGGAAGGACAATTGGTTATTTTATATGCATGTCGTTTATAAGATCCTGTTCTGCCACTGCGAATAATTTCCCGAATAAATGCTCACGAAAGAGGCACTGAAGAGAGTTGCTGGCGGACGGTCTTATTCGGCCGGGTCGTCCTGGTCATAGGGGGGGAGGAGTTGTGACGGCGTTTCTCTCCTGTCACAAACCCCATGATTCATGGGGATTTCTATGGATTGGCGCGGCAGGACCGAGTCTCTCCCCTTCCAGAACGTCTCTCGGGCAATCCAACAGGCTCCCTTAAAATATATATTATCAGCGCTATTACTTATATTTTTGGATTTTATTTAACCTATGCGATGTACCGCGGGACGAGGACCGATCCCAGCAGATACCAGCTCTACTCAACCAGACAGGAAGGAGGGGATCGGTGGCATCGAGGTTCATCAAAGAACAACTCACCTAGCCTTTTTTCCATCGGGCACTCTTGTCTACGTTCAACTCGGCCCGACTTATCGCACTTTTCACCGGCGCGAAATTCGAAGGCGTCCCGTGGCGAATCGCTGGCTCGAAGCCCCATCCTAAGCCGTCCATCTCAAGACTATCTTGGAAGTGCGGGGTCTGTCACCTTCAAGGTTCTCCACCCATGCACTACGACCACGGGGAGGGTGACACCAAGGGCCAAGAATCTCGCCAATCGAGCATTTCAAATCAACCGCCTCGGGCACGAAAAATCGAGAGTCGAATCGGTCGAAACCTAATCAATAGTCGATGAGTAGGCAAGGGGTGGGGGTCAGGATTCGCGTCCGGGGGACTGGGCCTTTTCGAAGGGACTCTGGATTCAGCGTTGGACGAGGAGAGACGCGTTCCCTCGCCATTGCCGCCACCGTTACCCGAGAAACGACGCCGCCGTTAGAACTCAACGAGCGAGGCCAGGGGATCCAGGATCTCGTTCCGCGGAAAAGTCGGTAGGGCCGTCCTCTCGCTCTCTAGTTGTGACTGTATTCGGACCTTGTGAGTAGCTAAGTTGTTGTTTTGTAATCGGGAATTTCATCCCGCGGTCTAGAGCGATATCGCAGTGGCGGGGCGCCGACGCGCGCGCGAAAAATATCGACCTCAGCGTTACTTGTCCTCTCTTTTTTTTTAAATTAAATCCAGTTAGAATCGCCGAGAGGGGTTCACCTTTTATTTATACGCGGATCCGAGTCTTTAGACTAAGTTATTTGTTATTTTATTTGGTATCGTTATTTCGGGAGAAAAGGAAAAACGAGAAGTTATCCTGGGTTATGTTATAAAATGGAATAAAAGTAATTGTGACACTCAAGGGAAAGTGTGTCCTTGTATCTGACCTCGCCCCTCTACCCGTTGTTGGGGCTGACGCGGCCGGCAACTAATTTTCCCGCTGGCCTTCCCAACTTTATAAATTTGCCACGGAGGCCTAATAATCTTGTGCCAGGCGCCCAGTTGGGAAGGGAACAGGGGAATCCCTTCGTTAACGTAAAAATAATCGTTACAATATATATATATATATACACACACACACACACATGTATATATATATAACTTGTAAGAACGCATCAACTGCCAGTATTATTAGCAATGCAATCTCCTGCACCTTGCGCTAGTGTGATTCGGACAAGATAACATTGATATTTAGTGTTATCGGTGTATATATGGATCCACACAATTCACGTGACCGTGTCCGAGCTACGTTATATCCACTATTGACAAATATTCGACCGTACTCGAAAAAATCATCGAATATAGCGCAATAAGTGTCAGGAGAGATAATCAGATTAATAGTCAGATAATCAGATTAATTAATTAGTAGCCGATGCTGTGGCTTAGAGACGGGTACAATACACAAAAAGACGGATCAATACACAAAAGTATATACGAAATGTATTTCATGTAATGTATAAAGTTGTCTGATAGAGGAGAACGTATATACTTTTATATATCATATTAAATTATGCATACAAAATAAGGTTTAATGTATCGTGTGGTCTAGGGGACATCACTGATTTGATCCATACTTTGCGGGATCATAAAATTTCATTTCCACTTGCATAGCAAATTGCGACAGTCTCTGTTTTTTCAACCTGAGAGTTAAGTAGTTGGAAAGACGAAATCCTTCGCTGAGCTTTTTTTCTTAACCATGCACGTCAAGTCTTTGCACAGCATTTCCAGTGTACTTATGTGGTACATACGTTGTATTTTTATATAATGGTAATACCAATTTTTTGTTATAATAGTAATGTGATTTTTAAAATAAAAATGTAATATTTAGGAAAATATGATTTCTAAGGTTTAACAATTTTGTTTGGGTTTTTAGTAAACTTGCTTGGCTATTTTATAAAAAGTTATTTCACTTTTTTGTACATTTTAATTGAAAAAATATAATAAAAGAATTCGTCGAATAAAATTAATAGATATTTCAAGATAAATCACAATTTTGTCTATGGTCAAACAAGCAATAATGTTTAAGGGGGCATTTTTTTACTTGGCGTTCTTTTTTACTTTTTAAAAGTTTTAAAGAGGATTTCATATCTTTTTGAAAGGGGAAAAATCTTTTTTTCGTTCTGCGCCAGTTCAAAGAGGAGTGAATTCAAATATGTTTTCATTACTTGGCATTCTTTATTCTACTTTTTCAAAGTTTCTACAAGGGTAAGATTTAAACAGATGGCAAAAAAACAGGACACGTCGTTTCTGAAGCCTTATATATTACCAAATGTTATAAATATATATGTTTTTAAGTCTTCACTCCCTTCCACTATTGAATCGACGTATTTGCAGGGTGATATACAAACGCCTATTAGTGAAATATTTTGCTTTAAGGCAGGATTCTACTTTGAAACTATGAAAAAACGCTATTTTCGTGAATTTTTTCTGAGAATACTATTAAAGATATCGATATGGGGTTTAAACTGTTCAATAAATACACTCTTTAAGTACATAAAAAAAAATTTAAATGTATTTTATTCATTTTTTGTACACGTAAAATATGTTTAAAGCCAACGCCTCGAAAAGCAGGTACCGTTGCCGTGGTCGTGAAATCTTCCCGACGGATGGTCTGAAACAAAAAAATCAAATAGTTTCATGTTCAGTATGTCTTCAGGAACCGACCTAACTAGAATATTATATATACGTGCAAAATTAACAAAATGGCGGCTAAAATACGAAAAAAATGCGTTTTTTTGGGTCCCTTTTTGCAATAAAAAAATAGTTCTAATCAAAATTTTAAGTTGATTGTAGTTAGGTCGATTGGTACACACATATAGAATATGTGTTCCAAATTTCATAAGGATCGGTTCAGTACTTTTTGAGTTATCACGACCACGGTACTTGAAAATGTCGTTTCGAGAAAAACGCGTTTAAAGTTTTGGTGAGTCCGGGCCGCGCGCCGGGCGGGTCACAATAGCGCGCTCAGGTAGGTGCGTTCGAAAGGCGAAAAAGGATAGTTAGACTGCTTGGAACTTTATAAAATTTTGACCGAACATTCTTGAACATATTTACTTTCGAAAAATGTAAAAAAAAAAATTTTTTTTCAAAGTTTCAAAGTAGAATCCTGCCTTAATTCAATATCCATACCTTGGATTCATTTAAATGGTGAATTTCGTTGACCCTACTTGGGGCTGCTGAAAAATGTGTATTTGCGACAATCTTCAAAGTTCTAGTTCGCAGCACCCACAAGGTATATTGCTTGTCAGATTGATTTAAGAGAAATCAATATTTTTACCCTTCCGAAATCTAAAGCTCTGAGAATTTTTCTTCGTCCATGTTTGATGCGAGAAAATATCATATTTGTAGCCTCTCAATACCTAAAGATATGCATTTGTCATTGTCTTTGATCAAATTAACAAATCCATATGCTTCACAATGCTTTCAGCCCCACAATACATATAGGTATACCTTTCTTGTTCGAGTAATGAAAAGTTATTATTTCTGACCATTTAGTACCTAAAAGCATACATTTTTCATTAGCGGTGTTAGATACACGAAAGTTCCATAATTTTAGCGTTTTGTTCGCTTCACTGCATGGTATCATATACATAAAATCCATGTGATGCTTACGGCCAGATACAGAATTTCGGAGAATTATTTGACGTATAAATTTGCGACACGAAGAACCTTCGTCAAATTGATTGGTGGCCCTAAGAAGGGCCATTTGATTTACTAATCATGAGCAGCTCTGCATGAAGGAGCGTGCCAACGTCGCATGAAGGCTTAATGGCGCACATGTTATAATGCCATTGGTCACCATGGCCCGCCGATACTTTCAATAAAGCCCATTTTTAAAAGAGAATTCATATTTAGTTCTTTTAGGAAATCGACATTTATCGTCCAAATGAATTCGGTTGAATAAAGGAATGTAAACACTGTGAAAATCATAGACGAAAATCAGTTATTTGTTAAATATTCGGGTTCATGAAAGAAATACCTTAAAGTGCAGAGCCATATATATTCGAAACGCGGTTTTTCTTTTTTTTTTTTCATTTGACACCGTCACATTGTTACGGAAAATTTGTATATAGAAAAAAAACTTTTCTTTTAAACAAGCTTTTATTTAATTACTAAAAAGTGTAAAATAATTTTGTTTTACCAAGTCACGTGTATGTGACTACAAATAAAAGTTTGAGTGTCTCTACGTTTTAAATGTTTGATAAATGTAATCAATTCAGCTTCATTAACCTATTTAATTTGGCACAATAGAAATTAGAGAAATTATTATCACACATTTATACTCAGTTTCGGGATTTTTATTTAGGAAATCTTAGATTGTTTTACAGTAAATAAAACTAAAGCCGGTCTAACAAAAAAACGTTTCGTTGACAATCATCTTATTTTCTATTTACATAATAGCCGATAATCGCGTAACACATAAAATATGCAGCTTTAATCACACATTAATATTAACATTAAAAAGGGCACAATCATTCACAATCGTTGTTTTTTAAATAAAATTTGCAAAGTCGATAATCACGTAACATACATAAAACATGCCTTGATCACACATTCATATTAACATTAATAATATCAAACTCTTAAAAACCTTAAGAAATAATCATCCAATTTTTCATGATTGTTCAATGCAATTATCAGTCTTTTAACTTTACGTTGAGTAGATACTCAATTAAACAAGCCTTAGGTTTCGATTTTTTTCTGCAAATCGACCCAACACTCTTTTTGTTGGAATTTCTTTTTAACAAAGTTACAACGGCTTTATGTTTAGCAGCGAATATACATACAAATTTATTCATACTTCACTTATTGTAAATACGAATACAAATAAATTCGTATTCACATGCATGCATGCCAATACAATTGTATTCACAAATATTCTGAACATACAAATAAATTCACAGAAAAAGATGTGAATATTCACAAAAATGTGAATATTTGCATATGATGCAAACGTATTCACAAAAAATTGTAAATACGAAAAAATTCACTTAATAAGTTGTGATTTTTTTTCGTATTTAAGACAAATTAAAATCAAATTCATAATGATTAGATTAAAATTTACATCAAAAGTGAGTTCTTACTGGTTGAGTTCAATACAATGTTTTCTCTCAAAATACGTAAGGACTCACTTGTGGTGTAAATTTTAATATAATTGTCGTGAATTTGATTTTAATTTTCTTCAATTTAAGGAAATTCACAACTAATTTTGTGATTTTTTTCATATTTATTATGTGATATTTGAAACTCACAACTTGTTTTGCAAAAATTTCTTAACCTCGACGCAATGTTTTCTCTCAAAATACGTAAGAACTCACTTTTGGTGTAAATTTTGTGTGCGTGCGTGCGTGTGTGTGTGTGTGTTTTTAAGAGCTTTAGCGGGAAAATGCCTCCGCACCGTAGCAAATAATTGCCGTGTGTCGGGCTTGCATCGACTAAAAACCCCCGTTCCTCTGTGGCCTTACAAATTCTCCCGCGGGACGTCCGCTAGGTATTACATCGCGGGAGAGTCCTTAGCCGTAGCTCTTCCTGCAGTGTTGTCAGACGGCCTTACATCCCCCGTTCCACTCGAGATGGTATGAGTGGTTTAGGGGTTCGTGTCGCTGATTTCATCTATGACTGCCTGGTCTTCCGGCGTCATCTACTTCCTCGCGCGTTCTGCACGTCGCAACTCCTTCAATACTGCGGCAGCATAAGCCGATACCGATGTCCATGCGTCTGCTGACTTCAGCATCAACTCAACCAGGTTGTCCGGGGTGATGCGTATCTCCAGCTGATCCTCGACTATCGCGCGGGACGCACTAAAACGTGGGCATTGGAACAATGGATGTTCAGCGTTCTCCTCGACTGCTACGCATGCTGGGCAGTCCGGGGAATCTTCATCATTAAACTTATAGAGATAAGCCCGGAAACAGCCGTGTCCTGAGATCACTTGAGTGAGATAATAGTTGAGCTCCCCGTGTAGACGGTTTACCCATATCTCCACCTTCGGGATTAGTCGATGTGTCCACCTTCCCTTGGTAGAGGCATCGCACATCGTCTGCTACTGGTTGAAACTGGTTGCTCTCGCTTCTCTCCTTGCATAACTGGGGTTTCTAGCTCCCTTCTGCTGGTACATCGATCTACACTCCTCGGCGATCACCTCAATGGGCAGCATTCCCGCGATAACGTTGATAGCGTCCTCGGAGACAGTGCGAAATGCACAGGCTACCCTCAAGGCGCTGACGCGATACGTTGCCGTAGTCTTCCTGCGGTACTCCTCGATTTTTAGTGCATCAGCCCATATGGGTATACCATAGGTGAGCACTGAGGTCGTCACTGGTAACAGCAGTTTCCTCCTCTTCTGTCTGGGGCCACCAACATTAGGCATGAGTCGCGCCAGTGTGGTAGCCACCCCAGCGGCCTTTCTGCTGATCTGCTCGGTTTGCTCTTTGAAGTTCAGCCTCGCGTCGAGAATCACACCCAGGTACCGAATGAACGGTTGGGATGTGATTTCGGTGTTTGCAACCCTGAGCGTCACCGTTTCCATCACCTTCCTACTGGATACGAGGAGTACTTCTGTTTTGTGGGCTGCAAGCTGAAGTCCAACAGAAAACGTCCATTTCTTTATCTTTGCGAAAGCTTCGCCGAAGAGTGCGGTGATTTGCTCCAGGAATTTGGCGATGACAATCAGCGTCGCGTCATCTGCGAACGCTACGATGGATACTTCTTTCGGCAATTGTAATAGCAACAGATCATTGTACATGATGATCCACAAAAGCGGTCCAAGTACACAGCCCTGAGGAACTCCTCCAGTCAGCCTATACGACTTCGGTCCATCCTCTGTGTCGTACATGAGCCACCTATTATATAGGTAACTCGTCACTATTCTCCGTAGATATCATGGTACACCTAACGTTTTTAGGGCATCCATGATACACTTCCATATCGCCGAGTCGAAAGCGTTTTTGACGTCGAGAGCGACAATTGCGCAGTACTTCTTGGACCCTCTTGCCCATCATTTCCCCGCAGTCGACTCCTTTGCCTGCTTCACCACTGTGTTAATGGCATCCAGAGTAGAGCGTTTCTTTCTGAAGCCAAACTGGCCCTCCGCCAGAAGGTTCGTCGGGTGGCTTCTTCCCTTTCGGGAGGAGCACTAGCTTCTGCCACTTCCACTTGTCCGGGAAGATTCCTTCCTTGAGACACGCATTGTACATGCCCAGGAATATTGCCGGTGTAATATTGCCGGAATAAGCTCTTCTTCACTAATGACTGGGATGTCCTCATCGACATCCTCCTCGAGCTGGTAGTCCTCCTCGGGTTGCTCAGGGAACAGATGTGCAACAATCTTTTCCAGCAGGGCTGCGTCCACAGGCGATAGCATTGGCTGGCTTTTCAGCTGAGTCATTACTACTTTGTACGGCCTACCCCAGGGAGCATCTTCCACCTCGCTGAGCAGTTCGCCCCAGCTTTCAGCTTTACTCTGCTTGATACCCTTTTTAAGCTTCAAGCGCGCCTTCCTGTGCTGTTCTTCCAAATCGGGGAACGAGCGTTTGCCTCGAGCTCGTTGCGCTAGGCGGCGAGTTCGATGACACTCCCTTCGGAGGCCGGCAATTTGTTCGCTCCACCAGTGTACCGCCGGTCGGAAGTCGACGTCTCGTTTCCGTGGCATTGTGGCATCGCATGCTTCGGTGACCCTCTGCATGACCACCTCGACCTTCTCGGCTGCACTTTCCGCTGCGAGGGGGCTGGTGTCAAAAGTTTCACGAAACAAGTTCGCGTCAAACATTTGCGCTTTCCAGCCCTTCCTGTTTGTCTTCGATGCCTTCGCTGTTCTGCTGAAGTCTCCGCAAATCTCCCACAGAATCGCTTGATGATCAGTATGAGTGTAGATATCACTGACTACCCAGTGGCACTGGTTTCCTCTGGCCAGGCTACTACTCACGAAAGTGAGGTCCACTATAGAGAATGCTTCACCTTTAAGAAAAGTGGGCTTTGTACCTGCATTAAGTAGTACTACATCCAATAAGGACATAGCCTCAAGCAGGGCTTGGCCCTTCCTGTTCGTCACTTTACTACCCCATTCCACAGCCCACGCGTTGTAATCTCCGGCTATGGCAACCGGGAAGCGTTGTTTAGCGTCTGCGACTAAGTTATCGAGAAAATGCTCAAACTCATCAGTCGTCAGGCTAGGCGGTGCGTAACAAGTGTAGAAATGAACTCCTTTGGCTTCTATTCTCACAAAACCAGTTTCCATCCGACTCGCAAGATCCTGAAATGGAAGCTTTCCGCAGGACCAAATTGCGGCCTTCCCACTTCCGTCAGATTCCCAGGGTTGCGTGTCTAGACGTCTATATGGTTCCGTGAGTATCGCCAGGTCAGGCTTCTGACTTGGCGATATCAGGCGCACAGTCTGCATGAGCAAGTCCTGTGCTGCTTCACAATGGTTGAGGTTGAGCTGGAGTACTCTCATTTGCTTCGTTTTTGGAGTGCCTGGAGAGCCTGGAGAGCCCGCGTGTACGCTGGACATCGGCTGCTACCTGCGATGTGGGCTGTGGGTGCCCCATCTCCCGCTTCTGCACATATGACACACTTTGCGCTTGCTGTGCATTCGGCAACTTTGTGGCCAGTGTTACCGCACTTGATGCAGTATTTAGCCCGGTCGATGTTGCTCTTGCAGTTCCGTGATGAGTGTCCAAATTTCCAGCACTTGAAATAATTTAGTGGTCTCCACCTCTCGGATTCTGTAATTACACCAGCTGACTCGGATGATTCCTGTATCCGGAAATTTCCGGGAAGCAGGCACCATGAGTCGTACCACCGCGGTCTGAGTCCTGCCATATGCTTTACGCAGAGATTTAAGAGAGTTCTCCGTGACTGGATAGTCCGGTCCCAAGACTCTCTGCAGCACCGCCGATATCTCCTCCTTCGTCGCGTCCTCTTCCAGTTGATCTCCAGATCAACTTCCTGGACTTTACTCTGGACCGTTGATGATTCTTGGTTGGTTTCGCAATTTCGGTACTTTGGCTGAGCTCTCCTTATTCAGAACGATCAGCAGATCTCCCGCGTTCAGTCTGCGTACCTTTTGGACGCATTCACCTGCATCCTTGAGCGCCGGATCCTGCTTTATATGACTCAAGATCTCCGCATAGCTCGAGTCATCCTTTTTGTGGATGACGAGAGCGTTGGGCATGCGTGTGTGTGTGTGTGCGTGTGTGTGTGTGTGCGTGCGTGCGTGTGTATGAGCGTGCGTGCGCGCGTGTGTGTATGTGTGTGTGTGTGCGTGCGTAGGCGTGCGTGTGTGTATTGTGACGTGACAAATCTGCGCACGTCACAAAGTAAGGCTCGGCAGGGCGAGATGGCATTTTCCGCCGGTGAAAACCGCTCTCTGCGGTCCAACAGCACGCTCCGTTAATCACGCTACTCTTATATATATTCATTTATGTTATTTCGACCCCAAACGTTCCATGTACGACCGTGAGCGAACGAAGACGTCTGAAGCGGTACTCATACTTTTCCCCGAAAACACTTCCCCGAATGACACTTCCTCGAATGACATTTCCCCGAAAACACTTCCCCGAAAACATTTCCCCGAATCGACATTTCCCCGAATGACACTTCCCCGAACGGCACTTTCCCGAATCGACACTTCCCCGAAAAACAGTTCCCCGAATGACACTTCCCCGAACGGCACTTTCCCGAATCGACACTTCCCCGAAAAACAGTTCCCCGAATCGACATTTCCCCGAAAACACTTCCCCGAATGACTCTTCTCCGAAAAACAGTTCCCCGAATGACACTTCCTCGAAAAACATTTCACCGAATGACATTTTCCCGAATGAACACTTCCACGGACGACCCTTCCCCGAAAATGAGTGAAAAAGTTATTTATTTTAAGTCAAAGTCAAAATGGGTAAAAATTATTAATCGAAGGGTAAATAAGATGACAAGAAAAAATGAGTGAAAAAGTTATTTATTTAAAGTCAAAGTCAAATTGGGTCAAAATGAGTAAATGCGTAAATGGGTGTGAGCGCAGGGCACCTGGGATATGCGTGGGGAATAGCGGGGTCCGTGGAACACTGGTGTGGGCTCAGGGCACTTCGAATGTGCGTGTGGAATATTGGGGTGCGTGAAACACTGTTGTGGGCGCAGGGCACCTCGAGTGTGCGTGTGGAATAGTGGGGTGCGTGGAACACTGGTGTGGGCGCACGGCACCTCGAATGTGCGTGTGGAATAGTGGATTGCGTGGAACACTGGTGTGGGCGCAGGGCACCTCGGATGTGCTTGGAATAGTGGGGTACGTGGAACCCAAACAGACCCAAACAAACGGTTTTTCGGGAAAGTGCCGTTCGGAGAAGTGTCATTCGGGGAAATGTTGGTTCGGGAAACTGTTTTTCGGGGAAGTGTCGATTCGGGGAACTGTTTTTCGGGGAAGTGCCGTTCGGGGAAATGTCGATTCGGGGAACTGTTTTTCGGGGAAGTGCCGTTCGGGGAAGTGTCATTCGGGGAAATGTCGATTCGGGGAACTGTTTTTCGGGGAAGTGTCGATTCGGGGAACTGTGTTTCGGGGAAGTGCCGTTCGGGGAAGTGTCATTCGGGGAAATGTCGATTCGGGGAAATGTTTTCGGGGAAGTGTTTTCGGGGAAATGTCATTCGGAGAAGTGTCATTCGGGGAAGTGTTTTCGGGGAAATGTACTGATACGGTCTGAAGCCTTACCACCCGCCCACGCGAGATAGCCTTACCACCTGGCGAGCGCCACCTGTACCGCCTCCGTTAGCATCGCGGTTTCAAATTGATCGGCGTTAACCGTAATCGAGAAGGCCTAGGGACACCCGTGAGTAGGTAAAGGGTGGGGGCCGGAGCCCTGGTCCGTGAAGGCGATCCAAAAACTGGAGAGGTACTCTGCTCTCACCCGTCATCAAGGGAAGGTGACATCTGCCCTACCACGCCAAAGCCTGACGAGAATTCGGCGCTACCCACTTCAACAGACGAGTCTGAGGAAATCCCGGACGTCGTCTCGCAGAGAAAACCGGTAGGACGGTCGCGTCGCTCGTTTCGTTTGAAGAGTTCGTGGGGAATATTGGACTAGCGAAATATTTTGATTATTCGAAATTTGTGCGAGTAGAGCCATATCGTTGCGGCGGAAAACGTAGTGGAGTGGGTTAGAAAAACAAAAGAAAATAATAATAATAATAATCACGCCAGACGATCGCGCGGCGTTCCTTCCGATGGTCCGGAAAATTAGTACTAACCGCCGCGAGGGGTTTACCGTATATATAATTGAGACAGAGCCCCGATTCCTTTTTTTTTGTTGTGAATGTTGCATGCATGAACGGGTGGATGAACTTTTAATTATGTTATGAAGGAAAATTGGCCCAAGAGTGTCGGATGAGTGAGAGCGAGGTAGCGAACCCCCTTAAGCCGTTAAGAAAAAAAAAGAAAAAAAATTGTCGCGAAAATCGCCACGCACACTTCGTGCAATTGTGAAGCCTCGTCAATAAAAGTGATTTTACAATTGTGAACAACAGAGATCGCATTGTAATCCGGATTAATTTGCCACGTCACCTACGTCCCCCCTTTACCGTGTAGAACAAGTCGGAGACAGCCGGGACACGAGAGTCGTTTCGGCGAGTGAATTATAAATTTCGCCACGAGAAAACTCGTGGCTGGCGCCCAGCTCACTCGTGGAAATCGGCGAATTTGTGGCAAAATATTCGGTCAGAAATTTTTGGCACCCAACGTGGGGCCCGACGCGTTAAATGAAATAGAATAAAAACTCTGGTTAATTAAAATCTCCAGAAATTACACTGGAGTGGATGCTAAATCTCGTGTAATATTATATAACGGCGGTAACGAAACGGAATTTCGCATAGAGTGCGTGAGTGTCTTGTGTTTTATTTTGTGAAGAGTCACATACTAATATTAGGAGAAGTTTTTCCGTGAGGAGTTAACAAGTCGTGGCTTGTTAACTCCTAAGGAAAATCGGTACGAGAATATTATTCGCGATCAATAGGTCTCAAGAAATATTAGTGACTAATTATTTTATTTATTACACTTGGTTATAAATATGATTATTTTTTTTTGTTTTGTTGTCGTTGTCTTGTTCGTACTTCTGTTAATTATTGGTTCTAGTTTTCTAGGTGATTTGTCCTTTTTTTCTTTTCTTTTCCTTATTAATTTGACTAACCAACTTAACTATTTCGTTATCGTCCGTCGTGTTCTGTCCAAAGTTTTATTATTCGATTGACTTATTTATTGGATAGACTTACTTATTGATTTTATCATTATTTATTTTACGTTTTTATTATTCGATTGACTCATTTAATTTAATTGACCTATTTATTCATTTTATCTAGTCCATCCGTATTTTCGACATATTTTACTTATCGACCATCTTATTCGTCAGTTTATTTCTTGAATGTCGCATCTATTGCGAAAAATTTTTAATCGGCTGCTTCCTTGTCGGAGATAGCCGTGGTCACGCGTGGAGACTGGAAGCGCCCGTGTAATAGTAGGCAGTTGAGGAGTCTCTCGCAGAGGAATGATTGAAGAGAATCGTAGGATATTATCGCGAGCCAGGATTGTTCTTTCGTCTTCGTTTTCCTCTCGAATCTCATAGGCTGCAGGGAGAATCTTTATTAACCCATACGCTATTGGGTCGGTTAAGAATATATGGATTTTTTGTGTGTGAACGGGCCTGAGAAAT